>JAODUP010000688.1:0-92500 GCA_025642065.1 Paralvinella palmiformis | reverse complement strand
GGCTAAATCATGCGGATGTATAATATGTTTCCTGCACATTGCATTGGTGATATTAGGTCAATAATCCCTAAAAGTCCCAATAGCATACATTGAGCAATGTTGATTATTAGAAAATAGAACACAGTCAGGATGTATACCTGACGCTGCGATCCCAAATGTTTATGTATTCAAATTATGTCTGATACACAACATCGTCAAAATGCCATAAAAACGTGGCAAAACATCAAAACAGCTATGGATTCTAATTAATAGATTGATGAGATATCAAATGTAATTATATAACAGACTCGAAAGTAAATATATTTGGTTATCATTTCAAATAGATAAGTATATATCTATCTATCCCTCTCCCTGCCTGTGTGCGTTTGTGTGTGTGTGGTTGTGTTTTTTGTATGTGCGTGTGTGAATCTTGAATATTATTTCTGAAATACCAGGACACCAATCATCATAGTAGTCTAACAAAAAAGATATAATATTTAATAACAACATTCAGGATAAGAAATTATCGCACGTTCACTTTCAAGAAATTAGACTTCATACCGTATATATCAAATAATTAATATTCGAGGTAACCAATTAATTTTGTGAAATTTACACATTAATACAATAGTCAGGATTACAAATAATTAGCCATTCCCAGTGTACAAAGATTTATGTTGCGAATTTCAAGGAATTAACATTGATAAAAAGATATAATATTTTGCAGTCATTTTCAGACTGTTCCAGTTTTTGCTTTATCTCTCTACATTTGGTTTTTCATAACCTTTACTATCCATGTTTGGTAACAATGGTTTTTGTGACGGATCTTCCGAGATGACGATCATCACAAATTCATCACCAACCCTAATTTGGTGGACCGTTCTCCAATTTTCTGGAGATTTGTTGTTCTCGGGTAAATGGCGCAATCTGACTGAGATATTTATTAAGTCTTCGTGTTATCCTACATTTAAAGACAAGAAAAAAATAATGTGGCTTTTTCAGATGCAAATAATCTAAAATGTCTTCTTTGGCGCAAAATATCGCTTGATATTTGGCGTTATGGACAATCATATACGAATAAAAATTATATTATTCGCCGTCATAGAGTAATTCTGCAATGCTGTTGTGGTCTTTCATATTGCTATTCCGTTTTACAGGTTTTTTAAAAGTCTTCATAAAGTTTATGATACATTTTTTACACGTATATATGTATTTATGTATGTATCTATGTATCTATGTTTGTATGGGTTGAGTCATTCGATATTTAGACAACCTTCGGCTTTCACACTTTCTGGCGTGGCGAAGTAACAACATGTCTCGCACTCCTCCATTCATTTACTATGGAAAAGTTTTCCGAGAGCCATAACATGCTTTTTCAATACCGATCCAAGACTAGATATATCGTGGAATTTAAGCCGAAAAAATCGGAAAGGTTATGATGAAAATGGGTGTGTGTTCATCTGAATGCAAGAATATGTTTATGGATGAATATCTGTATTATACATGTATGGTTGTGTATAGGTATGTATTGGTGTATGGATGTATGGATGTATAGCAATAGGTATACTAAAAGCGTATATATAAAAAAAAAAAAAAAATATAATGTATGATTATATAATATTTTATATATATTTTTTATATATATTTTATAACTATAAGTATAATTATTATATATTTATTATATATATATATATATATATATATATTAATCATATATATTATAAACATGATACTGATTATGAGCCGTATTATGCTCTGTAAGTAACAACGATAGTGCGGTTAAAAAAGAAGAAAAGAAAAAACACAAGAAGGAGATGGAACAATAACAACAATAACAATAATTATTAATTTTAAATACTGCCACACCAAGGTCTGACAGCCTCAACTGTGTATGTGTGCGCGCGCGTGTGCGCGCGCGCGTGTGTGTGTTATTATAAAATACACATATCGTTCTATGCCATAGTCTTTATATTGACCAAATGTAATCTTGTAGCCAATAATACAGGAATTTGTGTAAATCTCATTTAACGTTTTTGAGACGAGCAAGTAACCACAATTATCACGGTCAGCAGCCGATTCTCTTGGCGCCATTAAATATGCATGAACCATCAAGTTACATGGCTTCCATAATCGGGAATATTGTCAAAATAATAGTTAGAAATACTTCAATTCATCCGAGCTATAATGTTCTAATTGCCATTTAGCATTTATCATCTGCCATCTGTTCTGACCTCATCTGCCATCCACGCTCTTGCATTAAAGTTGGTCTCAAGGAGCTGTTCCAGATTGCGGTGTGTATCCAGATCCGTTACGGCGGACAACGTTAGTTTACACGTTATACAAAACTATTCAGCTCATGTCCAGGTGAGAGGATCAATGGTACTCTTGCATAACGTATAACACAAGTCCGATACGAACTGTTTACTGCATCAGAAACAGTGTGGCTTAAACATAAACAAATTAAGTGCAAAACTGAAAATAAAAATCGAAAATTACATATATTAACGCGTCGTAGACTGTACAACATTGTCTAATTAACTAATTAACACTTTGGCTTAGAACAATGCTGACGAATACTTTTACCAACGAAGTAATCTCCCAAGATCAATACAGTGTTAGATCAAGAACGGAGAGAGGGCGGTATTTATTACTAATTTCGTGTCAACATAAGTTATTCGCTAATAGAATAAATATTGAAAATCTTGAGTGTATTCTGAATGATTTGTATCACATAATAGAGTGTTTCAAGCAGAAAGACAACTCTAACTATGATCATCCTATTGGCTCATCTTCCCAACGTTTATCATGAAATGTTATATGACCGTCGAGCTATTCCAGTTCGAAGATAGCCATATTGGGTGAGCCAAAGGAACTACGGGTGTTGGGGTTGAAGACGACTTACAGACAGCGTTAAGCTATTGACATAAGCTGTTTAAGTGGTAATCGATTGATGACTGCTGGTCAAAACTAACCAGCTCTAGGTGCTTGAAATATTACTTTAAGCCTAGTAATTTGGATGAAACTAGCTTTTTAATGTTTTCTCCATTTAAGTATAATTTCCTGCTGAATAGTATATACATGTAGTTGTTTTTTGTAGTATTTAGAGAGCTTGTTTTCTCTAAGCCAGTCTGCCAATACATTCAACTCATTCTTTAGAATGTGATACAGATAAGCATGGTTGTTTGAGGAACAAAATACTGCCGTGTCATAAGCAAATAGAATAGTTTTGCTATTCTTTATCAACATGGGCAAATTATTTCTGCATAATATAAACAGTAACGGACCGATGACTTATCCTGCGGGACTCAATAGACAATTTCCTCGGTTTGGGATCTACGATATTTATATTTCACGTATTGATTACGATTTTTCAAATAATTTTGAACCACTCCAAGGCCACTCCTCTTACACCATAATGAGAAAGTTTGTCCAATCATGTTTGCTGATTAATTAATTGGAGAGGTCCAAAAATACTGCTAGGGTACATTGATTATTTTCAAAAGAATTGACAATATTGTTACAAAGTTTCGTTACAGCATTTATTGTGCTCTGGTTCAGTCTAAATCCATATTGACTTTTGTACAATATGTTATATTGTATAAGGAAATTAAACAGTCTCTTGTGAATTAATTTCTCTAATTAAAAAAAAAATATATGGCAATATTGATACCAGCCTATATAGTTCTCTGGCCTTATAAATTGGCACTACTTTGGCTAGCTTGAGACGTACTGGAATTTCGCCATATTCCAAAGATTCATTTAACATAACAGGCAGTGGAGTAGAAATTGAAAATTGTATTTGCTTGAGCAAATAGGTGCTAATACCATTATGGCCAGTGCTTATTTGCTTTTCAACGAATTGATGAGCTGTAAAACCTCATCGGGACTCGTTGGTACAAAATATAAAGAATTAGCTTTAGGATTAGTTATCATATATGTTTTGAGCGATTTAGTTCCCTTTGGGATTTTATCCGTGAATTGTCTGCCGATTTCAGTAACATATTTACAGAAGCCACTTGATATAATAACAGGATTGTTTATATCATTTCCATCAATAATAAATTGATCAGCTTTTGTACTTTTATTCGTCCCTCTCCCAGTTATAATATTTTCTATCCCCCACTTTCTACGTATATCATTGTTGTATCTTTCTAACAATAGGTTTCTTTCCTTATTCGTTTAAGTTTATGGAACTGGTTTCTGTATGTGATGACCTTTGTATGTGTTGCTTCCGATTTGTCACTATAAGAATGTACTTTATGTATAGTTTATCTTTTGTTTGTGATGACTTGAGTAATCCCGACGACATGCACATGGTTCTCGAGTAATGTGCTTTTTAGGAATAATCACGTTTCAGATGCAAATTTGTCAACAACTTGAGATACAATATCAATACAATAGTTTTACCTCTCTTTGGATATCCTATTTTCAAGAACAGCCCTACAACTATTAGTTAAAGAAGTAATTATATTGTTTATATTGCCGATAACTTCTTCTTTGGGAGGGTGTTCCAGTCTGGTACAATTCTCGACTTTGATTAAAGAAAGAATTATAATTGTAAAGAAATATAATTTAAATAATATGCTATTATTATGACGTAAACTGTTATTACCTCATGTTTGAATAGAAATAAAACATCTTTGAACTTCTATGTTCATGTGATACTATTTTAAGCAATAAGTGGTGATTGGAAAGTGGGGAGGGGGTCGCTTCATTTTAGGGCCCCGCAGTGTTCATGTGATTCGAAGATTAGATACCATTCGACAGGCATTTTGGCAGAATATAAATGAGAGGTATGGATGGAAGCAATAATAAATTAAATGTCTGCCAGAAGCGCCTCTCTGGAATGGATCTCATCTAAATATCCCGTGTTCATTGTAGGATTCTAGAATCCAGTGATTCATTTTTTTTCCAAATCAACTATTTGACTGAATGACATTTAGTCCATGTTTGGGAGGTAACCACCATCTAATCCAAAAATGCCATGTTTATTGTAGAATTGTGCAATTCAATGACTCAACTCCATTAGCATCAAGACTCTATCCATTAATACATTCACATTCACTCAATGTGATATCCAACACTTAATTGTGACACTTTGGATGAATTAAGTCAATAGGTTTGGACACTACTCTGTGTGAAGTTGGCTTGAATCCTCTTGTAATCGTGAAGCTGGTGATAAAGGTTTACACACTCACTCATACCTATATACCTTTGATCTTTTATTCACTTACTGCACATATAGTCTGGATACAAAACCATTGATATATTTTGACACTTTGGATGATTTAACAGCCAACAAGTTTGGTAACTACTCTGCGTGAAATCGCATTCACTCAGTATATACCTTGTCTGGATCACGCTCATATGGTGTGGCTGGAGCAGTGTATTCAAAACCAGGCAAACTAAATATATTTGTCATATTGGATAACTTGTCTATTTTGATGTGGATTGTTCTGTTCTATAAATTGAAGAATGTATTTATTAACGGGAATTTGGGTGCGATGTTGTCAGCTGTGTGTCACCCTTCGAACCACTTCCAAGCGAGCACAACAAATTAAATTGTGCAGTCCTGTATATAATGGCCGGTAATATCCAGGTAACTTCTCATTTGCCGATTGATCCAAATATCCACGGCTACACAAACATGTGATACCTCGGCCACTATCCGACACATACAATGATGAATATTTTTGCTTCTAGGGTGTGGCTGTATTCATGGGGTAACTCGGCATCTACCATCGAGATGGGGGCCTCGTCTGATTGAATTTGTGAGAATGGTACATTTATAGCTATATGAATTCATATAAATTGTTATTACTTGTGAGAATATCTTCTTCAACTAGCCGATATTGCAACAATACTACATCTACATTTCGAGTATATTCGGTGTCACGAATTTGGATTAACTTGGCGTTTAAATAACTGAGTGTGCCATTTTTATTATTATAATATTATATATATATATATATATATATATATATATATATATATATATATATATATAATTAGATAAAAATTGTATAGTTACAAATATATGCAAATATAAATCGACAATATCCCCATGTCTCGATCTGGTCTTACATCTTACATCCCAGCTGATGTAGAAATAGGTTAGGTGATTCACGATTACTTCTGTGATTTACAACACAGGCAACGGGAAACTTCGAATGTCACCTGTGTTCTACAATAATATTCACAGATACAATAAACTGAAATATATATGTGGGAACTTCCTGGGTAAATAAATGTTTATACGCCAGTTTTACGCCTACTACGGTTATTTGATCTATCACTGGTTCAAAGTCGGAAGATTTTTGGCCTTATTTCTTACTACCAAAGACCGTAATCACATGGTCACAAATGATCAGATCAAATGATCCGTAAACCTGAATGTTAATCTGTGATCCTGGATCGTCTGTGAGCACATACCATTGTTGTTTCCGTGATATCTTGTGAAGACGCTTGTTGACTTTTTTTGTTAGGTTCTTCTCGAAAATCAGTGAGATCTCGGGAATCCTGATTTAGAGATTTTAAAATTGAATCCGTCTAAACGATGTCATCGGTGTAACGAGGCGTGTTTATGCAATTCTTCACAAAATTAGAGCTAGTATACCCGCTGTTTCTTGAGTTCAAATTAATAAGCACATAGAGGCTATCTGAAGGCTTGGTGCGACATGCTGACAAAGAACAAAAAGATTGTTATCCAGTGTACTGGCACGCATATTTGTGGAGAATATTCATCCAATCACTCACTCTAAATGCCGTCATTACATGAACGAGCGGATAAAAGCATACAACCTCAACGTCAACGTAACACTCAAAACCTACGACCAGCCTGGAATAGTGAGGGTCAGCCACTGTGTTTCGAATGTAACCATTCCTGCTGTATTCCAACAAACAGTGGACCTCGTACTGGTTGATGTGATAGCTGTTTATATTTTCGTATACCTTGATGATATTCTGGTATATAGTACTAGTCTGGATGATCATGAGCTACACTTGCGTCTAGTATTCGACCGCTTGAAAAATCCTGGACTACGATTAAAGCCCCACCAACTGTCACTCTGGCATAAGTGAGATTATGCCATCGGGCATATTTTCGTGAAAGAAGTTGACCAAGGTTTGGAGAAAGTTATCCAGTACATCTCTCATGCTTTGTCCTCTGTACGACATCGGTGCTTACTTGTATGGTGCAAACGTTGCCGCGTATACAGATCACTACTGTAGACAAAAAAGCTATGTACCAAGGTGGCCAAGCTGGAAACTATATCAACAGACAGGAAGTCGGGACTGAAGCCAGAAAAGCTGTACCGTCAAAAACCTCAGCGTCAACGTAACATTAACACTCAAAACCTAGCAATGGCTTGGAATAGTGAGTGTCGACCAAGATGTTTCAAATGTAACCACTACGGATACTTCGCCCGTGACTGCAGATTTCGTACTCTTCAATATTGTAGTGTCCCACTGTCAAACTCTGTGTGTATGGCGAAAGATCAACGCTCTTATGGATACTGACACCTCCTGTAGTCTTCTGTGACGATACATTGTTGATAGGATTGTGAACAAACGATATAGAAGCGAACAGTTGGAGTACACAACACCTCTACACGGCTCCTCCTTGGATGAAGATGGATAAACAGAGATCCGGATTAGCAACGTACGAGGTTATTGTTGCTAATAATCTCCCACATGTCATGATTTAAGGAGACACTTCATTGAGGAAGGAACTTGGAGTTATTGACTTGTCCCATAATGAACTATATTGGTATGGGAAACGTGGCCTCTAGGATCCAATATCAGACACTCAGGATATAGCAGTATTGGACCCATAACCTCAATTAGTGGACAAGATATCATCAACAAACTGATCCGTGAAAATTATGATATATTTCAGCTAAAGGTCAACACGTTGGTAATTGTACTCTAACCAAGTTAACGATCAAAACGCATGGTCCTCCCATCTGCCAGAAGGTATATCGCACATCTCTCAGCAAACGTAGACTCATCAATGACACCATCGAAAAGTTAGAGGATCGAGTAATCAGGAACAGCACTTCACCCTGGGCTAGTCGGGTGACCTTAGTCCCAATGAAAGATGGAACCATTTACTTCTCTGTGGATAATCCCAGATTCAACGCAGTGACATCGAAAACAAACGCACATACAAAATTTGTCTGAGGATGTTCAAATATTTGGGTATGAGAAAGATTGAATATTATGTTATATTTCCTGCCATTTTTTGAAATGTCTTAATTGTTTCTTGCTGTAAGAAGTTCTTTAATTACTCCTCATAGTAGAAATAAATAATTGCTTAGTAACATCTTGTATCAGATATATGAAAATATTACTTATAAAAGTATTTTACAATGATTTATTTTTTGTTTTTGTTTGTCTTATCATATTATTACGTCATAATACCAAATACCACTATATTATAATATTTCGTTTAACAAGAAATGTTCATTTTTATCATATCATTTTAACATTTTACTTTGATATGTCTTCCATTGAAAAGCACTGATTGGGGTTCTATATAAATATGGTATTTAACAAAATCCAACCATTCGATTCAGAGATTGATTTAGAATTAGCGTAAACAAAATATTACCACAAAATGTTAGAGAAAATTGGTGTGTACTTAAATTAAGAATAATTTCATCTTCATTAAATTAAATACCAGCTTAAAGGTGTTATACCAATTTTATTTTCTATAGACAGAAACATCCACGTTAATTGCACTAAATGAGAATCTCAGATTTATTTTCCATCTCTAAAATAATAAACAACAAAAGACAACATCGTTAGATTCTGAATAAACGTAGTCATTAGGGAAAATAAAAACTAATATACTCTTCTCGGTCTATAATAGTGTATATATGGAGGGGAAAAGAACTGACAGTATCAATATTAGCAGTAGTAATATAGAAGTAGTGGTAGTTATTATAGTAGTAGTAGTGTTGTATGGGTGTGGGTGCGTGCGTGTTTGTGTGTAGTAGTAGTAGTAGTAGTAGAAGTAATAGTAGGTAAATCATTATTTTGCTACCTGGCGAATGATAGATGAATTAGTAGTGAAACGGGTTGGGTATTAACAAAGACTATTTATAACGAGACGTGTTACTCCGCGTTTTAATATGGGACGCCATTTTGAATTCATGGAGCGCCAGGGCCCTAGCGACCGGAGGTAGATTGTCACGAACAGCTCCCTTCGTTAACATGGCGCTTAATGACACTGGTTCATTCTGCGCCGCTTTCGGCTGCAGTAACAGGAAAGGTATGCACAAATAAAGACACCCCCGAAAGAAATGAAAGCTAGTGCAAACATTTAATATGTTCTGGCTTTTATAAATAAAAGATATTTTTAAAATAAGCATAACAATTTGAAGTAGACACGCCCCAACTTGACATGACCCAAGCAGTAGGCCCAATCAGGATCTATTTAGATCTATATTTGTTTCAGACAAAATCTGATTAAATTTTATTAATATCAACCTATTAATAAAAAAAGGGTATGTAAGATATACATAAGCTTACAGTTACATGTACCTACATCGTGGGTGGCTCACCACGTTAAATGGCGCTGCCGTCTCCACTGAATTATTTAAAATAAAGGGGGACGTTGAAAACCCCCTGAGGACCTAAAACACTCTGGCAGTGACCACCCTCAGGGTATTTCGGCTCCATCTTTCCGTACTGCCCCCCTGTGAGTGGTGGGGGAGGGGGTTTCTCAACCACTCCAACATAGAAGCTGTGCTGATTAAGCGACAGCCTGGGGATTCTCCCCGAACAACAAAACCTACTGGGGCCACTTAAGAAGTTATGGGCAGGATGTATATTTTACTTTATTATTGTTAATAATATAATTGGACTTCTAAAATTATATTACTACAATCAGATAATTTTTCCCTAATTTAATAATTATAAGTAGCTGAGTATTTACATGCATCCATATTTATTTTTAAACGTAATCAATTGGTACTTATTGATATATATGGACTTCTATTTATAATTTAAATGTTATTAAATTAATTATTAAATACCTCAACTAGTGGTAGAAACATTCATTTTGTTATTTTTTCTATTGACAGAAGTAAAAGATGGGTTATTAATTGTTGTCGTTCAGATATATGATGAGGAAAGATTTAAATTACTTGAATACTAATTGTAGAATGTATTATATGCATTTCACTGAAACGGAATTCATGAACCAGACAACTTATCTAGAATGCTATTCCAACTATTTTTGATGTACCAAATCCACTGCATGCATCCACTGAAACTAAAGAGGAAGGTATTAACAGATAGGAGACATATACAGGAGACAGGGCCAGCTGTGTTGGTAATTAATATTTATAAATATTAATGGTGAAAAGTGGTATTATAAAATTAATTAAATAAGAAACAAGGCATCAAACCCATGAAAATTTGTCAGCCCATTTCATATCTTAATATAAAATAAGGATTACCAGCACTTGAATTAGTACTTGAATGTTCAGCTCATGTGGTTTAATTGGTATACTTCTCTTCATAACTTGAATGCATATCAAATCAAACTCTTTAACCAACTTGAAAAAAGGAAAACATGTGTTTACACATTGTGTATGCAATTGGTCCAAGTCATTATTTTACAAGGTATTGTTCTGTTTCAGTCCTTGAAGTTCTATGATGATGAGATACCATGTAAACAGGCCAATCTCTTGGTTACAGATTTACTGGTGTTAGCTGTTACAGTAGTCAATGCATGTGTCTATTACATCTCTGGGTATATTCTGTCTAACTTTAAACAGTTCACTGATCTGGACTAAATGTCATATTTTTGTAGTAGTGGTTGTTTAGAGTTGGAAGCAATTTAGGTTATTCTGTCCATTTGATAACAAATGACTGATTGTAACTATAGATGAACCCGTGCCACAAGAGATTTGATGCCGCTTATTGTATGAAAGTACTAATTTCTCTATCTTTAACATGTTAACGCAAACATACACATTGTTAATATTCCATGAATATCCTTTGTTCTCAGCTGGGCAGGCCTAATTTGCATGGTCTATATTATTGAGGTATAGACTTTAAATGAACCTATATTTTTTATAGTTAATATATGATAAACGGACATGATGAATATATGGTAAAATGTGTTATGGTTGTGTTATAATAGCTGTATATATCATTATATGTATATATCCAAATAACTAAAAATGTATGGACTATGATGAAACTGACATGATGAAAGTATGTTTGTATGTATTTACCTCATATATACCTAACTGTTTTCATTAAAAAAACTTTAAATTACGCCTTCCACACACAAAGCTGTGAAATAACCTAAACCACGTTCAATTATTTTCTGATCAGCTGTCAAGTGATCGCAAATTGTAGGGTATGAATTAATTAAGTGACTGGGTTGTGAAATCACTTAATTATTTACTTAATTATTTCCTTCAATATCATGTGTGCACAATCAAAGTGTTTATTAATAAAAGAGTATGTGATCATGTAACATATAGTAGTAGTATTGGCAAGTCATTTCAACCATCGCACACATGTACACGATCGCACGTGGACAACCAGAGAGCTTTTGTTTATCTGAGAAATACCTCCGGTCGCTGGAGGCGCCACTGGTTTAAAATTCAACATGGCGCGGCAAGAATAACGCCTTTCTATATTTAAGCTCTCTGGTATTAATATAAAACAGTGAGTGAGCTCCGGTGTCCTAGTGGTTAAGCACCCGGCACTTGATGCCAATGGTCGCAGGTTCGAACCCCGTAAGAGGTCGAAACTTTTCCAGGGATTAATATCATGTGTCACAATCAAGTGTTTATTAATAAAAGAGTATGTGATCATGTAACATATAGTACTAGTATTGGCAAGTCATTTCAACCATCGCACACATGTACACGATCACACGTGGACAACCAGAGAGCTTTTGTTTATCTGAGAAATACCTCCGGTCGCTTGAGGCGCCACCGGTTTAAAATTCAACATGGCGCGGCAAGAGTAACGCCTTTCTATATTTAAGCTCTCTGGTATTAATATAAAACAGTGAGTGAGCTCCGGTGGCCTAGCGGTTAATCACACGGCACTTGGTGCCAACGGTCACAGGTTCGAACCCAGCAAGAGGTCAAAACCTTTCCAGAGACTAAGTTCTCGGCTCACAACATCGTGGATGGCTGATTATGTTAAATGGCCCTGCCGTCTCCACTGAGTTATAAAAAGGGGACGTTAAAAACCCTCTGAGGACACCCCGGCAGTGAACACCGGCTCCATATTTCCGTACTGTTTCCCTGTGAGTGGTGTGAGAGGTGATTTCTCAACCACTCCAAGATAGAGGCTGTGCTGAATAAGCGACAGCCTTGGGAGTGTCTCCGAAAAAATAAAACGTAACGTTAGACATTCTATGCAATAGGTCTCAACCCACCGTTACTATTGGGTTGAGTCCTGTTGTATCGCTGCTACTAGTATTGATCTGAATTTAATCTGATCTATGCTTATATTATTCATATATTATTCATACTATGTAATAATATTTTACTTTTCCATTTTAGGCTTAATCTTTATTGGTGAATTCTTGACCAAAGCCTGGTTTTGTTTCAATCATAGTTTCTTGTTCATATTTAGATGATCCTCTCCTGGATTATTTTAGTAATTTGTTTTTTTCTTTCATCTTTTCTAACTGTAACGGTAACTAAATTATACGTGTAATTAAATATATTTTTAATCTGTGTGGAGTATAATTGTTGTTTGAATAAAAGAATAACACAGCGCCTTAAATATCTTTATAAAATAGACACAAACATATATACAGACGCACGCACATACACACACGCGAGCGCTCACACACAGGTAATGTACGGTTAATGTGTATATTGTTCTGACTCAAAATTAGCACCAAAGAAAAGATGAAAGGAATCACGACTGCACTTGCACTAACAGGTGCATTGCAGTTGCCACTTGCCGAACAAATCAATCATCCATATTGGTCGGGGTAGCACGTTTTCAGAAGCATTCTTACTATTCATGCAACACATTTCGATAAAAGTGAACGTAAATACCAGATGTTTATTTACATCTGGCGCTTGTGTTTCAGAGAAGAGGAATTGTGTTAGATGCTTAGACTGAGCAAAACAACGAATACTTCCTGTTTAAAGGTCTGTGGCTTATTGCTACTTCTGAAATGGAATTGTACAGCGGGAAATGGCCATTTCCATATTCGCTTCGTGAAGCGTTCAAGTTACTTATGCTGGCTTTCCTTTTGTTCGGATTTCATTTTGTGTTTATCGGGAATGGATTGTTACATATACAACCAAAGCGGCCACTTGAAAAGGTAACCGTTGAGATATTTGATCAAAGCGAAAACATACGATTGGATACATACCCATATCATAATTGTAAAAAAACCCTGATATATTCTTCCTTTCCGACTCCCTTTATGCAAATTTTGAACTAAAATGGTGTAGTAAAATCATCTACTATAAGGGTGTATTATAATGGTGTACTAAAGCAGTATATTAAAACGGTGTATTAAAATGAGAGATTCGAAAGGCAATACACTAAAGCTGGTATACCTTTCAGAAGTAAATGTCAGTCTTAAACTGCAATACAGTATTGCTCCCTAAATCATTTGCAGCCGAAAATCTCGTCCAAGTGCAATACGCCTTTATTTAATAATATTATTCTGCACTACGCTGAACCGCCTGTGATCCCAAGAGGTTTGCTAAATGACTGTAACAAGGTGTTATACAACAGGATACCCAAGACTGCCAGTCGGACGATGTACGACATATTTTCTGTTGTCGCTGCTGAACATAGCATGAGAAGTGTCTTCTTGAAACGACGATGGAAGTTTAACAGTCAAATCAGGGTGAGGAACGGTGGTAACAAATCCGGAAGTAATACTAAGTCGGATTTCTAATACAGGCCTATTCAGTTAGGCTTAGATTTCATATAGGCTGTATGCGGTATGCGGTATCCGGCATGCGATTTGATTGGTTCGAAATGAACCCGTGCGTCTTCAGTCTGTCATGCTAAAAATATGACGATACAACAGAAATACAGATAGCAAAGAAAAAAAAACAGCTGTGTGTTTGTGTAGAGGGGGGTCAGATTTTACGCATTATCGATCTAAATTCCAAAAAATACTTATTAAAACAATATCCTGTTGTTACAGCCTTAGAATGCTTATTCAGCAATTTGCCGAAGATTTAAACCAGATAATCTAAAATCGGGACAAATTGTTCGGGAAACACCTGCCCCTGACGTCATATTGTGGATTCCTCCGTCCGGTTTTTATTTTTTGCCGTACGAATCGCTACATGGAGCGATTCAGTTTGCCGTATCCGCATCGATACGCAGCCGCATCCGGACATATGGCGTCGCGCTCGTCTGTTTACATACTGTTCCATTTTTGCCGTATCCGCACGCCGCATACCGCATGCCGCATACCGCGTGTATGGAATGTCAGCTTTATTCGTTTCAAACGTATTATTCCAATAACTTAAGTTTGTGGTGGCTTTCTCTTCAGCTTCGGTATTTGAACGATATCCGAAATGCATCACGACAAGGCTTCGTATTAACCGGTCATTACTATTTCGACACATTCGGGGAGTACGTAATTAGTTACTTTACTGAGAGTCACTCCACATTGAACTAGAAATAACAATAAATATATTAATACATTTAGTTTGAAATAAAAAATTCTGAAAATCTCGATTATCTCTCTCTTTGTCTACATAACATTATATATATATATATATATATATATATATATATATATATATATATATATATATAAATATATATATAATTTTGTTATTTTCAGTGAACTTGGAGAATCAACTGTTTATCTACAGCTAACACGTGAACCGCTAGACTGGTTTCTTTCTTATTCAAACTGGTTACAATTTGGTTCGAATGAAGATCCAGGAGAAAAGCGGAAGTTAAAAAATGAGGTAGGTATTTTCTCATTTTCGAATTGTAATCAGTTACTTCTATTAAAATTATTAATATTTTTTCCCATGTACAGACAACGAAAGAATGCATCAAAACCAAGCAATGTATCCATGACAGATTCAACTTTGCTGGCCCATTGTCGTTCATTTGTGGACAACATCCTATCTGTAGGACAGAGTCGTAAGTAAGAAATTCTATCGTAGTCATTCGTTAAATCGGGAAGATACTGATCAGTGCTCGCATATCTGAGGAGGCGCAAACGAACGAAGAAAGCTGGACACGTACATGTGCGTACACGCATATATAGTCAGATGTACCAAAAAACATAGAAGCAAGGATGCATCTTTAGGTCCTCTCACACTCATACACACACACACACACACACGCTGTGAGGAAATTGGTAGTTCACGTAACACATTGAAGAATCTCTATGAGAAAATGGGTAATTCGCATAACTCATTGAAGAATCTCTATGAGGAAATGAGTAATTCTTGTAATACCTTCAAGAATATCTTACAGGAAATGGGCAGTTCTCGTAACACATTGAAGAATCTCTATCAGGAAATGGGTAGTTCTGGTCACGTCTCTCTCTCTCTCTCTCTCTCTCTCTCTCTGTTATGTATTTATGTATAGTAATACTCCGCTTTAGACCATTTCGGTCCACGTCCAATTTGCCTTTTGGCCACTTTTCTCAATTTCCGTTCAACGAACGTCATAACGTCCGATTTTATATTATTCACCTACATCATTAATAGAAGGACGCGAAATAAATAAATCAAAACAAAAAGAAGCAAAAAAACTATTTACAATAAAACACCTTAAAATATAAAGGTTTTTATACAATATTTACATCGAAAGGCATAAGGTCAGGTTTACGTCAAGAACTGGGTTACGTCACGGCTATTGGAACAAATTTATGATGTAGGGTGGGGTATAAATAAATAAATAAATAAATATATATATATATATATATATATATATATATATATATATATATATAGCCAATATAAATTTCACGTTATAATGGCAGACAAATTTCCCGCAGGCCATGCAGAGTTGTGTTGAAATTTTAAGAAGAATTGTAACATGTGGTGACCAACATGGACCTAAATGGTAACATTTTGAAGTATATTAATACTAAGAACAGTGACTGTGTATGCTTGTAGGTGTGAACTGTAAGTAAATGTTTGGTGTCTCAACATTCCTCGATTGTTGCTCATTGGCCGATGTCAGTAATTTTTAATGTCATCTCCCCACGCACTCGATCTGAACGTACATCTACTGCAGAGCAGAGAATTGCTAATAAACCAGATCAGCTGAGCTCTACCAGTGTAGATGAGATAAATAAATAAATCACAGTGCATGAATTGTCCCCCCCCCCAGGCCCAGGGCCAAACATTGAGTATCTCCGCCACGTCAAACATAGAATTGCTTCTGATTAATTTTACCCTACCTGAATGGCATAAAGCAGGGAATTTCTGAAATAAAGTCCACATAAATAGCAATACACTAATTAATTATACAGACAATCGTAACACTTCAAACAGATCTCGATGTCGTCAAACTGTCCAACAAATCTCTAGTTGCCGAGAACAAACTGCTGAACGATAAACTCATCCAACTAGAAGCGTATTCTAGAAGGAGCAACCTCGTATTGCCTAATGTCATAGAAGACAATCGTAATTTCAACAAGTCAATCTGAAGGATCCTGCACCAATTGCATATTGATGACGTGCACAGACCTAGAGCCATTATCCTCAAGTTGGTTTTCGGTACTGAGAGAAATCGCATATGGGAAGCTCGACACACTCTGAAGAACACAAATATATTCCTGGGTGATCTCCCAGAGGAATACCAGAAAGCACGTGGGCTACTGATGCCCATCTTCAACAGAGCTAAATTCAAAGGAGCTAAAGTCAGTATGATAGATGATAAAATCCGTAGTAATGGTAAACAATATGGAGTCAGCGATCTTCATCTGCTTCCCACTGAATTCAGTCCAGAACAAGTATGTTTATTAAAAAAAGCACAGTGTCATGTGTTTCTTCGGTAGGTGCACTCATATATCCCATTTTTATAAATATGAATGTCTTGTCGATGGACAGGTATATAACTGTATTGAGCAATATATCCAGAAAACAAAGGCTGAAATTCTACATGACGACATCACCGCCCTGAAAATTCTAACCTTGAATCACCCAATAATTGGGTCCCAATTGACCAAAAGTATTATCACGGTTCATAACAGACAAACAAAAACTCTGGTCCAAAGTTGCCCAAAAGGAGGTAAGGAGGGCACTTGTTGCCAAGTTCTCCCAGAACGCCGGCCTACAACAATACCCAATAGACATAGGTAACAAGCAACTAGCTGAAGCTAGCCGTCATCCTGATTGGGGTGTGGGCCTAACTCTGAGAGATCCGAATGTTTTCGACAACAACCTTTGGACTAGGAAAAATTGCCTGGGCAATCTGTTAATATCCATAAGACAAAATCTACTTCCACAATAGTCAATAGTTTAGTTTTATGCATGTAGTTTCAATCAATTTAGCATTATGCACACTCATATATCAATTAATAGAAATTTAGAGGTGTCTAGCATATGAACTGATATGAATTGCTGTTAAGATTCACCCTGTCCTTTTTTTATTAGTGTGCAAATTGTCTAACTTGAATAGCACCAGTATCTGAATTGATGTTGAATTTATTCTGATTTATCTTGTTACTATTTGTGCAAAGTGTAAAACTTCATTTGCATCAATATCTGAATTAGTCTCAAAATCTATCTTGGAATATTTTGTTATTATTTGTGCAAAGTGTCAAACTTAAATAGCATCAGTATCTGGATTTGTGTAAATTTATCATTGTTAATGTTTCTTTCACTGTCGGGTCAATGTAATCATACAATATATATATATATATATATGTATGGGGGAGGTGCACGGACAAATTTTCATCGGACAAATGCTTACCAATAAAGTGAGAGATTGGACAAGTGCCCACCAAGAATAAAATTATTAAACAAAAACTATTTTTTAAATTTATTTAGATTTCCATTTTTATTATAAGTAATTTTATATCATGTCATTTTTTGGCTTTAAAACATTAAAGTATAATGTCAACATTACCAAATATTATATTCCTAATACTACCACTAATATTTTTGTCGACTGATTATCAATCGAAGGAATAGATTTTTAATTAAAATTCTTTTTCCTAGAATTTAACTGAAGCTTTTAGAAACCATGTAAATCAAATAAAACGAACTTGAACTAGAAGATCAAAGTTCTTTTATGTTGAAAATTAATTTATTCCTTTATTGAAGCCTTAAGTTTATTTATACATGTATCATCAATTGTAATGTCTTATATTGTCTTTTATCAATTGTATCAATGATTGCAATCTGACCCAAAGCCCCGCATATAATGACACTCACGTTCCTGCTTGTATTATTCACTTAAATGTCCACCCTTTATTCACGTATAATGTGACTGAAACGTCTCATCGTGAGTTTACCGAGTAATAATATTGTTCATTTGCACTATATCATAATATATCAAACATTTTGTATTCGTCCATTCTTATATTTCTTATCGCCATATCTCGTGTGTACACTATGCAGGGCCTGCGAGCTAGCGCTTATGCTGTCCGCCACGCTTGACTGGTGTGTAGTACAACCTACACAAACACCAGGCGTTCATTCATTGTCTCATCATTACCACTTCATGACCATCGGTGTGTTGTTGTCCGTATCGTTCGAGTCAAATGTCGGGCTGTGCTGCTGGGGGCGGGGACCCTTTAGTTCAATGGCCGATAGTTTAACACTTGATCGGGTTGCGACCGAAATAAGTTATTACTTTGCACAACGTTTTGTAACGATATGGAAGATGATAATCTTAGTCAAGACTACGCTGTTGGATCGATAGATGACACCTGCAACGATTATTCCACCGAACAATTTAGCAATCTAGACAGATTCAAAACAGTGAGCGCTTTTTGTATCAATTGCCAGAGCATGACATGCCATTGGGATGCCGTCTATAATTTACTATGTAAAACGAATCCAGGCTCTAACAAACTAGATTTTATAGGATTTTATAGGATTAAAAGTGCTCCATATACATGAAAATGTTAATTATTCGATAGACGGCTTTCATCCGATTATATACAAAACTCGGACCAGATACCACGAGAGGACGAGGGGGCCTTGCACTATATATAAACGAGCATCTACAATATATCTTTCAGTATTTAATTCCTATGTTTATGAATCTCTATTTGTCGAAATCGGAAACGCCCTCATAGGCAACAAACCCATTATTATTGCCATACTGTATCGTCCCAATACTCCACCACTTGCGGATATAGATGACTTTATCCGCCACGTATACACAGCACTAAATAAAATGAACGAAGAACATAAATAAGTGCTTATTTTGGGTGATATTAACATCGATCTTCTAAAATTTGAATCTCATGCTGAAGCAAACTCTTTCATAGAGAATATATATTCGTTTGGACTCTCCCCCTCATTACCAAGCCTACCAGAATCACCGATTTCTCTGCAACAATTATTCATCATGCATATATTAATATACAGAAATGCGCAACCAAATCCGGAATTATCATAACCGATGTGTCTGATCATTTTGGGATATTTACAATCACATATAAGAATGCTCGAGATCAACCTAAAGAATACTGAACTATCAAATCATCAAAACCCAAAACATCGTTAGATTTAATAATCTATTGTCTTAAGCTGACTTCTCAAATATTGCCTCATCCAATTGCCCAAATACCTCATATACTTTTTTTCTGGAAACAATAAACCTATTTTAGGAGCATCATTCCCTGCAAGAACTATAACTCATAGACGAAACCAAATAAAACGTACCCTGGATTACACAAGGTATTTTCAAATCTCTAACTATGAATTATTCTGTAAGATTTTGCTACGAATTAAATGACAAACTAAATTTCAATACTATGGAGATTATCTGAATTTAAATAAAAATTAATTAAAAAAACCTGGTCACTTTTGAACCTCTAATCTTCAATGGTCTAAAATAGCCTCAATGCCTACTGAATTCATCTCGGAAAATGTGTTCATTACGCACCCAGATTAAATTCTTAATACTTTCTATACCTTCCTTGCCAACATGGGGCACACTACCAGTAGGTCAGTCTCCGATCTCGGAAAAGCTTTTCCCGTTATCTCAATCTGACCTATCTTAAATCTTTCTTTACGGGATCTATTCACCCATTAGAACTCATAAATAAATGCAACTCTCTCAACGCCAAAACTAGCGTGAGACATTGTCATATTTCTCTAAACTTCTCGAAGAATCCGCTTGGAACCCCCCCTTACACATATATTCAATATTTCTTTCGAGTCTGGAATTGTCCTGATAAAATGAAACTAGCTAAAGTTATCCTCATATTCAAATCAGGAAACAAGAACATCTTCAATAGTTATAGATCCAATAGCATCCTTCCAGCATATTTTAAATTATTGGAATGGGGGAAGAATTTTTTCTTTTCACTTGTTCTTCCCTTTTATCTTTGGATTTAGGGGGAAAACATCCAAAACATCAATCATCATCATCATCATCTTCCTTGTCTACATAAATGACATTAAATATTGCACTGATCTATCCCTACTTTCCTTTGTTGATGACACCACCTTATATATGTCACACGTAACTCTTTCTATTCTATACAACGCAATCAATAATGAACTGGTTAAATTAAACGGCTGATTTTGTGCAAATCGATTATCTCTAAAAGTAAAAAGGACCAAGTATGCGTTTTTCAGCCCGTCTATCAAAATATCGAACTTCCCGCAAAATACGGCGATTACACTGAATGGCATTAACCTAATTCAAATTGGGAATGACCAAGCAGAAAAGACAATAATTTCTTGGCATCTATATGGATCAAAGGTTAACATGGAAATATGATATAAATACGTAAAGTATAATATATCACAATCGCTATTTGAATTGGACAGAGACAAACACATATTACCTACCTCTCGATATCCTCAAATCACTTAATTCTCTTTGGTACAAAGTCACCTGATGTATGGCATCCAAGCACGGTGATCATCAATCCATATTACTAAACGTGAATCTACTCTGAAAACTCTCATACAGATCCACTTTTTAGACATAACAATGTACTAAAAATCGGAGATCTTCCCCGCTCTTTACGAACTTATTTTACTGCGCATAACCAGAACAAAACCAATTTAAAACATCCCGACCATTTGTCCCGATAAATACCGCAAACTAAGTCCTCGTCCCTGTCCCATCGATATGGAACTCCCTGAGCAACGATATGCTTTCAATCCGGAACAGAACTATGTTTAAATCTAGATTAAAGAAGTCAAATTGAACATTGTTACAATGCCATTTCCTCTGAATGCCCTTGCACAAAGTAACGTACACTGGAAAGATTTTGACACTTTATCTACTACTAGCTAACTGATAATTTGTATTATTCACTGATATTTGAATGATTACATATAATCCTGTGCTTGTCCTATGCCGCAAATATTTACATTGTTGGGACTATTAGTATTTTCTCATCGGACCAACCCGGTGTCTATTTCTCCCATTGATGTTTGGTCTTCCTTCCCTCCCGGATTACTTGCATTAGCGACACACTCCATTATCGGACAGCAGCATACTGATACATTAGATTCATCTACCATCACCATCACTCACCAATCATTATCTCACATCATCTCGAATCATTTTTTGATTTATTTGTTTTAATTTGTGTTTAATTTTGTCTTGGGACACCGGGGAAGACCGTCTTTATGGCTATTGGTTATCCTAGCTAACAACATTATATTCAGACAATTTAAAATATTGCGTACCTGCATTAGTTGATCACGATGCTGTTAATGAATAAATTACTTACTTACTTAATAACACAAACACACACACACACACACACACACACACACACATAAGTACATTTTTCAAAATAATTTAGTTGAAAAACATTATATTTGATTTTAAGACAATTTTCTATAGTAAAAAATTAAAGAATTCGTTATTATGTATTTCCAGAGAACACAGTTTACAAAAGGCAATCGATAATATAGAGAGATTTTATTTAGTTGTTGGTTTGTATGAAGATATTCCGTCATATCTAGAAGTCATTGAATATCTATTGCCACACATTTTCTCTAATATAACAACGGTCTATCATAAACTAGGTAAGCTTTCCGAGTCTCTTGATTTGGGCTTAGTAAATAGAAAGGAGTGGAAATTTGCTTATTTAGAAATTTAAACATGATTCTCAATATTTGTTTTATAATACCTCATCAGATAGGAAAATATGAAATGGAAGGATGTTGGCTAAATTCTATTAAAAATCCGGTGAAATATCAGTAATAACATTACGTCCACAGTACCTCCAGCAATATGATTTCAAATATTATAGTGTTTACATTTTTTATATAGAAAAACGAAATAAAGACAGGACAAGAACTATCCGGAAAGACAAGATCAGTGTGGATCTTGTACAAGAATTATATGAAGAGATAAAAATACAACGTCAGCTTTACGATTTCATCAAAAGAAGATTTTATTCTCTTCTAGAAGCTGTCAGAAAACATAAATCCTTCCATCATATATGATGATTGGCAGAAATGTTCTTCGAAGCAATAAAAAGGAAATAATATGTGCATCTAATATATAAAATAATTCTTGATTTACAAATGTGATTAAAGAAAACATAGTGAACTGCACACTTTGATCAGATGTAAGAATATGTGCATCTAACACATAACATAAATCCTGATTCACTTATGTAATTAAGTACAAAAGTAAACTACACACTATGGTCAGACGTCGTAAAGGCAGTCTTTGCTGTTTTATGCTTTAAGTTACGTCTGTTGAAGCTATCGATGTTACTGCAGTTTAGTGATAGCATTATATTTAAGGGGGGGGGGGGGTGATTTGCGTATTTCTTAGATCACTCTCTTTTTAATTCTAGTGATGGTTGTATCTTTAAAATGATTCATCTTTTAATAAATGGCTTTAGTTTCACAATAGCCATCTTTTTCCAAGTGATTATTCCTTCGACCACTGAAGCAGCATAATCGATATGTTCTTGTAGTACTAGAATATAAGCACGACGTGCCAGTATACGTTTGATGGGTTAGGTACAGCTTTCAATTGCCTCTGCAAACCATTGAGTATATGCCCGAGTTAGTCACGTGGTATATCAATTTTAGCCAGTGGGCTTAAAAGTCGACCTTTTCTTGAAAAGAAATTATGCATTTGTGACGCCAAAACAACCACTGAAATAAATGATAAAACAGAAGTATTGCACTTCAATAGGGGATTCTTTGTTGTGTTTGTCTTGCTGTCGGTGATGATCTACATCTGACAGACACGAAACATTTGAGCTCTTTGGGAACGCTTAGATTATGTGCTGTTAATGTGTTTTCCAATTCTCCAGTGTTATTGGGATTCAATGCATCCGTTATAAGAGTTAAATCTAAAGACTTTTACTTCGTGTAAATTAGTGGTGCTGCTGTATCTGACAACAGACAGAAAATAATAGTCCTCATTATTAGTTCACACATTTCCCACCGACCTGGATAGAAGAACTATGCGTGTATTAATGATCTTAATTGGACTTTTTATGTCTGCCTCGTGCACTGATATATATGACACCCACGTCATACCAGGTACCGGGTTATCTCAACATACGCTAAATATTGAAATAGTTCTATTTTACCATTGAAGTAAGGTGTAAATATCGTGATAACCTCTTTGATAAAGTTGTCCCGAATCCACAGATTCACGTATCACATCAACATTCTTTCCCAAAATACCTGGTGACGCTTAAGAAAAAAAGCAGCCCATTGTCAAGGTCGAACATGCTGTTGTATATACACTAAAACGGCAGTTTCCGGACACTTTCCATAGTACTACACACCTCTAGGAAACCGTAAGCCAGATAATTTTGCGATAGTACATGTTTTTTTGCAACTAAAATATTAATATTCCATTTTGTGATATAAAAGGATGTTATTTCCAAAAGAAATGTCATTTATTAGTTAAGAAAAAAATCAGTTAATGAAATATACTTAAACCAAATAAATTAGGTAATTTTCATAGACGACGAGAATGGACCAGTTGCCAATTCAGGTAGTTTCCCCAACTGTTCGCTTGGTGCAGCACCGTTTTTTCAATATCCCGTGATGTTGGCCAACGAGGACTTTGAAAACAACATACAAATCTTAAGATTTAGATCTAGTATAATAATACTAATAATAATAATAGTATTAGTAGTAGTAGTAGTATTTTATTCAACTTTAGTTGCTCTAAGGCGCTTTATATTTAAAACACAATTAAAACATATTCTGAGTTCATATAGCTCAAATACATTTCATATATAATAAACTCTTTAAAATTATAAACAAGCCAATTTAAATAAATGGGTTTTTGAGAACCTTACAAAATATGTTTTTACTTGCTGTGAGTTTAATGTGGTTTGGCAACTTATCCCACAGCCAGAGAGCTGATGCTCGGGAGGATTTCTCTCCGTACATTGCTGTGTGGCTTTTATATACCGTCAAAAGTGAATCTGACTCTTATCGGAGCATTATCACTTATATATATATTTGTATCAGATCGCGCAGATACAGTGGTGTTGTTCCACTTAGTACTTTTAATGTATGAAACAGAATCTTGTACAGTGATCTGAAACGTGCAGGAAGCCAGTACAGAAAGGAGGAATTTATATAACTGGGTGCTACCTTAATGCGAAGATTCTCAGTTTTCTTCAAATGCTGATTCGATGAGAAAATAATTAATTCTGTCTTGTCCTTATTCAATTTCAGCATGTTGCTGTTCATCCAAGTACTTATGTCTTCAATACAAGCTGCAAGTAAAGATGAATATCATCTCATTGATCAGTTGGCTTTAAAGTCATGTACAATCGGCATAACAATGATATTTAATATTATGCAGTTTAGTAATTTCCCAAACTGGTTTGGTATAGATACAGTAATTCTTTTATCCTAAAGCGGATCCCTGTGGTACACCAAAAAGAAGAGCTTCATCTGGTGATGTTTTATCCCCCACTAAAACCCATTGAATTCCGTCGGCGAGGAACGACTTTACGAAAGTTAAGGCCTTTTCCTTTAATCCAAAAGGAGAATTATAAACGCTTCAGTATAATCGGATGATCGATTACGTCGAAAGCTGCAGATAAATCAAGCATAATTGATGCAGTCATTTATACTCCACCAGGAGCCTCAGCAATGTCACTGAGAGCAGTTTCTGTTGAATGACCTCTATGATAAGTAGACTGATAAGTGTCATTGAGATCATTGTGCTCTAAGTATTATATTACGGAATATATAGGCATCTATCGACCTTTTTCTCACCCTAGCTCCATAAATAGGGAAAAGCATCACTCCGAAAACCGAGGTTTTACTAAGAATATTATCACGACCCTGTTTACAATAGAAAGTATATACGGGAGATCCCGAAGATGGGGGACAACCGTGTTTGGTGACAATTATTAATCATCAATGACATGCAATTAAAATGAAAAGGAAGTGTATTTTCCATTGATATTCCACAAACAAAACGTCAATCGCAAATAGGTTTTGTTAATTGGTAGTAACTGGCTGATTATTACAAGGCGTTTTTAGTGTTGTTGATCCATCAACTTGTCAAACCACATGCCATTCGGGGGCTGCCAGGGGCAGTTTAGCAAGAGGTCGTATAAAAATATATATTCACACAGAATTTGCCTTTGTACTGGTATGATTTCCCCGCTGGTCAACATTGAGCAGCGAAGATGACAAACGTGATCCCGCACACACCGCCATTTATCACGACTCGTCGCAGTGAATGACGGCCGGCCCGAGTCACTTATCTTTTCTTGTTTACATGCCTTTTTAACTTAACTTTTCGAAGGTTTAAGATTTTTCACGGTAAAATTGCTTAGTTTATTGATACAATGTAATGCGTGTCAGATTGATATCGGTTTCGGAAAAGGGGGGTGTTTTTTCTACATGTACATTTCTACATAGATCTGGGAGATGTAGTGTCAGAGATTGACTTCCCCGTAAGTCGGGACAGTATCTCCCCCGACCCCCCAGCGACTATTTGTCCGGATTTGGCAACTGAACCATAGAAGGGAACACGGTTTGGCGGCCATCTTGACCTAATTCTACTAGGTGAGTAAACAAACGCACGTGTTTCATTGTGTATCATGAATGAATGTTATAGATATTTACTTTGGGATAGCTATTCGCGGATTTTGGGCTCTATTTACAGATGATGTAGACACAGTATGATAGAAGACGTTCAAGATTATATTTTGGTGACTCAAAAGCAGTATCGAACGAATCAATGATGTCTATTCTGTATTTTCGCCCATTTTCGTTCGCTACTCTCTTTTAGATCTAGTTATAGCCTATAATCTGCTATATAGGTAGACGTGTTTTCACAAAGAAACTATTTAAGTTATGGGGCCAAAACGATGCTAGAAAACTTCATCGGTTTGTGCAAACTAAAGATATGGAATGGATGTATGTTCATGTCTGTAAATTATAACTCGTGTATGTGAAATGGTCTGTGTATTTATATTATATTATTCTTGCAGAATATCAATATGAGACTCAAAGGCTCAACATCAAGACACTATTACGCACTGCAATGCTCCAGTGGAGATTATTAGTTGATAAAATGGAGATGCACATTGTGATGTGCATCGGACAAAACATGATACTCCTTCATGCACATGCCCACCACCATTTGAGTAGGTTATGATTGTCATATCACATGCACGTATTATTATCCTCTCAAACAAACATTAGTCAGTGTACTGGGAACTGGACTATCTATCTTCCCTTATATTCCCCTGTCAAGTTGCTTTACACCATTTTATATTCACCCTCGAGAATCATCGCTCTTGATTTACTGTCACCTTTGTTTTATATGGTTTTCTTTTGCCCTTGTTTGATATTATTATAAAACAACTATAATTAATAATTATATTATACATTTTTGTAGTATGTTTTTTTATATTAATATTTCCGAAAAGTATTTGACTAAAGTTTTCTTCAGATCACAACTATATTATAATAAATGACCCATGCTTATATCCCCTCAGCCCAAATTGAGAAAACTGTGATGTATGCATGAATGTTTATTTTCATACAAATAATACAAAATGATTAAACCAAAGTAATATATATCAAAAGAAGTAATAATGATTGATACTATTTCTGTTCTAGTCAAATCCTACCAGCTTTTTCTTTGTGTTGTGCTGAAAATATTCGTAGACAATACTAATACTTATGTTTATGAACAGAACTATGAAGTAAACATTGCTTGAACATTTAATATGGATTTACTGATATAAATATAACAATTGGTTGCAATTGCATATCTGATTATTAGTTGAATTAATCCAATTTCTTTAAAATCTATCTACCAATCACTAACGTAAGTAAAAACATTTAATGGAAAAGGTTGCACTAAAATAATATCTAAATTTTATTTGAGAAAAATTGAGAAAACTGTGATATATGCATGAATGTTTATTTTCATACAAATAATACAAAATGATTACACCAAAGTAATATATATCAAAAGAAATAATACTGATTGATACTATTTCTGGACTATACTATATATAGACTATACCTGGAAATTAATTCTTCAAATGACCCGTCATGTGGAATGTTTCTCAGTTGCAAGAACTGCTTCAAAGCTAGGGGCGACCACACCATAAACGACTCATCATCAGGACTGATAGTTACCAAAGAACTTGATATTCCCGGTTTCTTTTCGACCGCATTTGTAACTAAACTATAGTATATCTACCTCTGCCACTAGACTAGAGATATATCTACCCTTTCCACGCCTACGCGTGCTACGACCTTTTCTACGGGTTAAAACAATCGTCTGTCTATTTGGCATAACTACTAACTTTCTGTAAAAGAAGAACTATATCAGTTAGAAACTGTTATGATATTGCACTTTCAGTAATGTCGGAACTGCTCAGCCTAAGGCTAATGCCAGTAATGGCAAATGCGCTATTGAAGTATTATCGGCTAGATCTATCAATTATCATCTAGATCTAGACTATAGCCTATAAATATTATCAGATTTTCATAGATAAGATATATCTAGATCTAAACGAGTACATCGTATGCATTAGACATGGCCGTACTTTACATTAAGCAAATAAAAATGAACTATAATCGGCTATTCTCAAAATGAACCCTAAAAAAAAGTTTTTGTTTACTCACAATTGGGTCAACCTCGTTCTGAAATTGGCCCTCACCTTGTGCCAATGACCATAAATGTTGGAACCGTGTACCCGTCTTTTAAGTTTGTCAACCCTATGTATTCTTGTATCAACCCGATTATATTATATCTAAGTGTTTCTCAGAGATTAACGAAAGCTGAGCTTGTAAACTAATTAATTTGAATTGTAGTATTCTAAGGAATTTAATTCCCGTTTAAAATTTAATGATTTTGTGTAAAACGTAGAACGTGCAGTTTTTATATCCCTCAATAAATATTTATTTAATAATAATCTTAATGATTTAAAATAATCTGCTTATACCTAAAAAGCCTTGGTATGTGTAAACTATAATAATACGATTAAAGTAAGCCCGCATTTCTAGTTCTTCTCGACCCGACTTCTGTATTTGACGCAACTTTTCATACTGTACTTTTCTATTTGTTGAGTGTCATGTTTGATTTATCGGATAAAGTACTTATATAGTTTTAGCCTTATTTAGAACAGCACTCTCATGCTATATGTTTGTTTTCTGGTTTCCCATAATTCAGTTCTTGGTAACTTTGACGATGCAAACATGTCCGCTAGGGATCACTGCATACCGATATGGCATAAGTTACTGTATTTGCCCACTTGTATATATATATATATATATATATATATATATATATATATATATATATATATATATATATATATATATATATATATATATCAGTATATCATGATAATAAATCAAATTTGTCCTCTTCCTCGGATAATTTTGAACATCGGATTGCTGATATTCGGCTATGAGTTGCTTAAAACATTTAAAAAAACGTCTTTCATTATAAGCCAATTGTACTACTTCGAGTGTATGTCATTAAAAACCTGTATATGATAGTGTGGAAAAAAGTTCAATTCGCACTGTAGTGGAATGTATTTGCTCAATAAATGTTGATGAACTCGAGCATGATAGCAGCTTGACAGCAAATTCGAGAAAATCAATTATCACTCCATAAAATAATAATAATAATAATAATAATAATAATAATAATAATGGCCGAAATGGCAGTTTTTAACGTGGCTGGCAACCTCAATTGAGGGAGACGTATATGGTCTGTAATTTATAGCTTCCCACGGAGACTAATTCTAAATAAATTTAGAATTTAGAATAAATGGCATGTTCGGTGGAGAAAACTTTGCCAGTTGCCTGGCTGGATGAAAAACTCCCCCCTACTATAGTGCCACGGCCGAGGCGAGGACCTGCGACCTCCTGCACAGAATGGCCATAGCCATAGGTAAATAGTCTCACGCTCTACCCATGTGGCCAAAGAGGCGGTTGATACGATCTGTGGGCCCTCCACAAATTAATTGGTGAGAGTTTGGTAGAAGCATTAGTGAATAATATAGACGAAAAACGCGATGCCTGTGCCTGATAGTCTATCAGCGCGGCGATGAAAATTGGGTCTTCGTAGTTTCCATTAATTGGCAGTATCTAGTTGCTTTGCTGAAAGATTTATACCTTTGTACGAGGGATGGAGACTGTAGCCAACTACTGGGATCTATTCACCAATGAGGACCAACTAGACTTGGTATTGGGTTATCACAATTAGGATTATTCCGTTAACTCAACTGTTGTTTATGTATTACAGTCATGCTGTAGTGGATGTTGTTATATTGTAATGATTTTAATATTTTACCGAACATCTCTCTCTATCCCGTGACAGTTGCTGAAAAAGTCATCTAATGCTTTCTGTGCAGTTGACCCTATGCCTACATGGCTTGTGAAAGATTGTCTGGATGTTCTGATAAACCCAATTACAAATATAGTTAATAAATCATTATCTCTGGGTGTTTTCCCAAGATCCATGAAAGCTGCCCTTGTAAAACCATTAATAAAAAACCACACTCTGGACTGTAATATTCTAAACAATTACAGACCTGTTTCAAATCTTACATTTTTATCTAAAGTTATAGAAAAGGCAGTTGCTTTCCATCTAAACAAATATTTAATCAATAATAACCTTAATGAATCACTACAGTCTGCCTATAAAAGTGGTCACAGCACTGAAACAGCCTTGGTTCGAGTGAAAAATGATATTATGATGTCAATTGATCAAGGTAAGCCAGTAATACTTGTTCTTCTGGACCTGTCTGCTGCATTTGATACAGTTGACCATAATGTACTTTTCTCTAGGTTAAAAGACATGTTTGGTCTGTCAGGTAGAGTACTTGAATGGTTTAGATCCTATCTGGAACAACGCTCCCAGAGAGTGTCTGTTCATGGTATTTTATCTGACATTCAGTTTTTGTTATCTGGTGTACCACAGGGTTCAGTTCTTGGTCCTCTGGTTTTCACAATGTATACCCGTCCTCTTGGATCATTGCGCAGCGATATGGGATTAAATATCACTTGTATGCTGATGACACACAGCTGTATATATCACTGGATCCTGACAATGAGTTAAATTTCTCCTCTTCCTTGAAGAATTTAGAACATTGTATTGCCGATATCGGCTATGGATGACTCAAAATCTTCTAAAACTAAATGATAATAAAACAAATATTTTATATTTGGCATCACCACATTGTGTTAAATCCCTAAAGACACCAGCATTACAGATGGGTGCATCTTCGATTACCCCTAATGGGTCAGTAAAAAATCTAGGGGTTATTTTTGACCAATGTATTAACATGCATGAACATGTCACATCAGTATGCCGAGCTGCCTACTACCATCTTAAGAACATCCACTGTTTAAAAGCATTCTTGACACAAGAATCACTTTTAACTGTAGTTCATGCCTTTGTTACATCTCGTATAGACTATTGTAACTCCCTGTTATATGGCATATCTGATTATAACATTAATCGCCTTCAGCGAATTCAGAATAGTGCAGCTCGCATTGTAACAAATACTAGAAAATATGATCATATTACCCCAATTCTTCAAAAACTACATTGGCTACCTGTTAGACAGCGTATCCATTTTAAGATTCTGTTAATAACTTATAAATCTATTAATGATATGGCACCAGAATACCTGTGTGAACTGGTTTCCATTAGAAAGTCATCCCGAAAACTCAGGTCATCCAGTCAGATACTATTGCAGGTGCCAGTGTCTCGGCTCAAGTCATATGGTGATTGTGCGTTTAGTGTTGCAGCCCCCAATTTGTGGAATAAGTTGCCGGCAAATATTAGAAATTCGTCGTCTCTTGGAAATTTTAAGTCTCTTCTAAAAACACACCTATTTAAGGTCGCTTTCACAGATAAATAATTATTATCTTTTAAATCATTACAGGGTTTTTACAGACATTATTTGGGGTATTATTAAATTACATATTATTTGTACAGCGCCTTTGAATGGCTCCTGCTAGTAAGGGCGCTTTATTAAATATACATTATTATTATTATTATTATCCGTCACAGGTGTTCGGATTGATCACATGTTTCCGGTTTTTGTAACAACACGTAAATATTTATTCATCCATGGCGGAGGCACGACTACAGAAATAACTACCCGACGATTATAATTCCTACATAGTTGCTAAGATTATCCAACCAATTTCTCTGCCACGCTAACGAGTCCCAGTCAGTGTATGTGTAAGAATTTCGCGGACAATTTTGTGTTGAACAGTTGCACGTTCGATGTCAAGCAATAATTTATGGGTAACGTAGTCAGAGTCAAACTGTCGCTGGTACCAAGGGCGTCTGGGAACGGCCAGCACAGCAATTAATCTATTTAATGCACAGCAATCCAGAATGCACAGGAATCCAGAAAAATACGACAGCCTGATTCTACAAGTCGTTTCCAACTCCAAAACCTCCGACCCTCCCTCCACGAATTAGTCACGAAGAATGAGTCCTCCATTTTAATCTCTGACAATGGTCGGCGTAGTTCTCTATTTAGGGTTATGATGCTTCAAAGAAACTTTTATACTGGTTTTTCATTGAAAAAAACACCCTCGATACAAACAGAGTCGGGAATCCATGGCGAACGCTAACAGTGGCTAAGATCGGCTACTATGACACGCAATGCTTAAATGCTGTTGCACCGTCCTCCACTTTAAAAATTAATAATTAATTTTCAGCGCAATTGGTTTGAATCTACACGTGATATTTTTAAGTATGAATAGTTAGTACTACCATAAAAATTGTTATACAGAGATAATAGTTGCTTAATGTTAGGCAACTGGTAGCTGGAGTTGAGCCATTTAACATGGAAAAGGTGGCTGATTGACAGCGGCAAGAGGCAGTCATATGGCTGCTCGGTGGCGTCAAAATAACTCTGGCTCCCGCTATCCAGTTATATATATATATATATATATATATATATATATATGTCAGTGATCTGCACCCATAAGACTAGTATTTTGTTATTCTGGGGAAACCGGGCTGTACTTAGTAGTGTCCCGAAATGGTGAGAGTCTAACTACTCGATCAGCGTTATTTAACATTGAATGGACAAACTACCAAAACGTGTTATTAATTTTTGACGAGGATGCATTATTATGCATTATAAGATAAGGTATATAATAATATACACCCATATAGTCAGGCTATCGCCAAACTCTACAGTCATACGTACTAAGATGAAGTCTAATTAAATTGTTACAATAAGTGGAACACGTTCATCTTCATAAATCATAATATTAGATTGGATTTCTTTCTGATCAATTGCCTTGTTTTTGTTCTTTAAAACTATTTGTTTGCATTTCTTGTCAGTAGAAACTTCGCCGAAGAATAGTATTCCACGTTTTTTTAAAGAATGGTGACAGTCGTATTAGGATGTGTACCTTATAAATAACTCATAACTTCTTCCCAAAAGAAAACACGTTTCACTAGAACAGATCGAAGTCATATATCATCAACCGGATCATTTGTTTACGACACACATCTATCACACCAGTAATATCCACTCCTAACTGGCCAAACTAACATGATGCAGCATCTAATACCGTAAGCTAATCCAAAGTAGAGATCGTGTTCCTATTTCTGTGCTGCAGCCATTTTAAGTACAGGAATACTTCTTGCTCTAGTCCCAATGACGAAAGATGGCCTACAGGAAATATTCTAATTCCAGGCCAACATATGATTTACAACACGCGGACTTGGAAGTATGCGGCAGTATCTGGCATTATCCAGCTTTTGTCAACATCATACGGTTAAAAGATTTAATAGATTTAAATTAGTACAGTGATTAAATGGAGAAAGTCAGAAACGTAAAATGTATTTTAAAGACATTCCATTATTAGATAATAAGTTAAATAAGTAAATAAAGACTACATAACGAAATTACACACAAAAACAGAACACACACAAATATATACAGGTACATAAACACCTCATTATTGGATATAATTCACATATATATTATGGCCACATTCGTGGTCTAAGTGGTACCGCGTTCAACCACAGATCACTGCTACCTGGGTTAAACATCGATCATCATCATCATCACATATATATATTACAATATGAATGAGTCCATTTAAATTAGTATATATGGATAATTTCGACTGCAAACTCTTCATGACATAAACAATTTGTTTACAATGATCTATCCTTAATTATGACTCATATAATCCATCGTTTTACCTGTGTCACCTCCTATCTTATTACAGGATTATTTAGTTTCGAAGATAAATGCCTCATTCCCTCACAAGTAGTCAGTGAGAGACGTTTTGTTAATATCTATAAAGCCTAAAACAATATGATACTCCAATACGAGTGCGCTATTTTGTCAATCAAATTATCACGGTAACTCGTACCATTCACTCAGAGAATTCGTACCGTGATATTTAGTTTTAATGGGCTGGCTGGCAAATATCCTTTTCATGTTAATGTTTTACCCTAGGATATATATATATATATATATATATATATATATATATATATATATATATATATATTGACAACAAAAATGGAAAACGAAAGTTGTATGATTCCTGAGATATTAATCCGAGAGCTGATTCAGGCAGAAAAATAACACAGAAATTGCCTGCTTGTAAATCGCACTCTAAATCAGAATGTTTATAAAATGAAAGCAAGAGAAGCCGATGATAAACTCGATCTTTGTATAGTTTTATGTTATTTAACCAAGTTACATATCAGCCAAAATAGGAACATCTTTCAAAGATAAAACTTCTTTATAAAATGTTTGTATTTTGTATGCTGACATATTAAAGCAACATAAACCGAATTAAATCACTGATAATTCAGTTGATATAAAATATTATAAACATATTATATCATTGTCTCCACCATTGATCATAAATAATTCTCTCTCTCTCTCTCTCTCTCTCTCTCTCTCTCTCTCTCTCTATATATATATATATATATATATATATATATATATATATATATATTAATTCTCTTCTCTCTCTCTCTCTCTCTCTCTCTCTCTCTCTCTCTCTCTCTATATATATATATATATATATATATATATATATATATATATATATAAATTAACGAACTAACTATTAACAGGTAAACGTTATGATACATTTTGTCGGGTCAGGTATGGGAGGTTTCGATGATGACGAGGTTTGTGCACGAGTTTTGAAAGAAAACATGACCACTCTCAGTACATAATTCTGCTGAACCATAAGCACGGCGAGATTACCGAATGAAAACGGAGAAAACCGAACAGTAACAGAGAGGATGTCTTATATGGCTCCTAATTGTCGCCAAAGGACTACATTTCCATGTGGATGTTTTAAATTGATGAAATGAAAACCACAACATGATAGAATTAGACTTCTTTATGGTTTTAATAAATAATTTTGGGTCATACAAGGATTAAGACCTTTAGATGCCTTAACCACTGAAAAGATAATGATATCTCCACATATATGTAATTCAAAATAAAAACATTAAGATTCATTACGGCATCAATATTATCTTGGATTTTAAAATGTGATAATATATTGAAAATACAGAAGCGACTGTAAATCTCCTAAAGTGACAGACCAGTAAACATACAATAGGAATATTACAAAAGATCAACATAATGTAAAGTAAACAAAACTTACTCCAGCAAACACAGCTCACACACTTTCATTTTTATTTCTTAAAGAAATTGATATGAGGGCAAAGTGCAAATATAAAAATGTATTGTAAACAATTCTTTTTACAGAATTCTATGTCGGTCCATTTAATATATATATATATATATATATATATATATATATATATATATATATATATATATTCTTCTAATATTGGAATATCATTATTGTATTAAACAAAACACCTTTTATTCCATTGCTTTCTCGACTTGAAGATGCACAGCATTTTAAACGAATCAATGATGCAAAATAATGTTTATTTTAGCCTACTTATACCTTTGTTTACACTTCCTTGCTCATATCCTCAAAATTAATTTGAGGTAACAAATCTCCTTCGCTGCTTAGCAGAGATGGGCATCCAGCATGTCTTGTTGCATAGTTTTCTGTTGGAATTTATAATGTACTTCAACTGATAAAATGAACACTCAGCTGTGACATTTGTGACTATTAATATTGAAAATGTACTGAAGTCAATAGCTACATTTGGAAAGGCGTACTCAGCATCGTTTTCGACATTAATTTCTACAGTAAGTTTAGTATGACTGAATTGTTTTCTTTTAAAATGTTTGTTTCACCTAATTTATTGTTGACATATGATTGAAGCTTCTGAAGTTCAGCTGAGAAATCAGTGGTCGAGTCCTCTGCGTAGGCATCGATCAGCTTTTGACAACACTGACGTGGGATTATCTTTCAATTTCTGGAAATGATGAAGTGACATTTTTTGGCGCCTCACTTAGAAAATTAAATCTGTCAGATTTAGTTTTTGTACCACTGTCTTCTTCTTCGCATCTCAGTGTCAAGTTTGTCAACCATTCAGACGGCTTGAGCTACATCTCCCGGCCTCAAGGTATTCAACGAAACGCGCTTTCCACATTTAACCTATCCCATGACAATACTCTCGATCATCCCCCATAGCAATGCTTAATCAGCATTGCTGATAGCGAACGCGTCTTCTCCATGTGCCACAAGATTGACACCGATCCTCGATCACAACCTGGCTACCACGCTCTGCCGGCTATTCTTTTATGCAAAATCTACATAGATGAGCCGTGCTGTGTCTGCCTTTACAACTGCCTTTTGTTAGATCTCCATTGACACATAAATATATATAGGGCCTACTTTATTATCATGTTTTATTTAGAGCATTAATTTTTGTAAAGTGCAATAATTTGAGATTGTATGCGTTACATTTGTTAATCCGACAAGGTTTGTCACGTGATAATATGTCGGATAAACGTGATTGTCGGAATGTCGAGTTCGTGACATACCGGTGGTCTGTGTCACACATTTTTAGATTGTAGAGACATGCCGTTGTATGTAACAAAAATAATACTCAACATCCATTGAAACCATAATGACACTAAAAAACTCGTGGTGTATTTATTTCTTTTCAACAATTATGACATAATAAGTCTGTTGACAGATGTATAATTTCTGTTAGTGTGTCTAGTAGGGGTTATAAACGTTTGCTGGCTAATTGAGGCTGTGCTTCCAGGAATATTAGCAGATCCTCGATGTTACTACCGGCCATCTTGGCGCTGATTTTTGTTTTGTTTTTTCGGGGAGAATCCACAGGCTGTCGCTCATTCGGCACAGTCTCTATGTTGGTGTTGTTGAGAAACATCCTCCCTCATCACTCACAGGGGAGCAGTACGGAAAGATGGAGCCGGAATACCCTGAAGGTGGTCACTGTTTTCCGAGGCGGAGATGCCGGCGGATTATATGTTCAATAATCGTGCGCATCGATACGGAATGGCATTGAAGCCATTGATCATTTTGATGTTTGCTAATTACAGACATTACAAAAAAATACTCGTGTCCATCAGATTAATTCATGATATGTTCATTGGAAACATCGCACATTTGTGTTTGTAATTAGCCACGAATGATTTTAATTGGCTATGAGATAGCCACAGGCAATGGAAGCATCGTGTGTCGATGTGTATGGTCAAGGACGATTGTAATTGGTTCCGATATAGCAATTATCACCGGTGGGCGGGTTAATTAACCATTACTGACCACATGTTGGTGTGTCATGCATGACTGAAGTAGCGGAAATATTTGGCAACATTTTCGTGTTGTTGGATTATCGAAGTTATTATACATTGAAATGTCACATTCTGTTGGCAAATGGAGTGTCGGATTCGAGACACGGAACGCGATTTTGTCCGATTAAAGAGTCATTTATAACGGAGATAAATCCGTCACAGACAATAATTTGTGGGAAGGTGGATTTGCTAGATAAACGATATCCAGATTAGCGGATTCTCAGTGTAGTAATAAAAAGCACTGCTTCCTTAAATGTACATATACACAAATTCACAGGTAGATAAACCTAAACATGCTTAGACAAGAATAAACATACATAAATCTAAATCTCCCAAAAATCAATACAAACCTGTACCTATATATAAATGAGCTCTAGACATTGATAATAAGTCTGGGATACTCTTCAGCCTATAGTGGGGCAAGAAAATCTCTTTTTTCATACGTGATCGATGCATCACGTTTACAAAGATGCCGTAATACGAACCCACAGGAAGAGGAAATACATAAAACATGCCCTAATGCTGGCAGTAAATATCTTCTCGATGAAGAATGCCTATAAGTTTTTAAAGGAATCGATTACAATAATATCACCTTTTCTGGTATTATTTACATACCACATGTAGCTAGCAATGGTGGCATACTGCACGTATCAATTGAACGTATCAACCTGTCGCGAAATGCCATCATATCATGCCCGTCCTTTCCCGCCCTATCGGCAGTCAGTAATAATAATAATAATAATAATAATAATAATAATAATAATAATAATAATAATAATAATAATAATAATAATTTAATTTGGAACATATTCCAAGCTGTTATTTTGAGAGTGTTTTGAACGCTAGATTGTCAAGAACTAATACACCATATTCTAGTTTGTGAGTCGTTGAGCGTCGAATCCGTTCTGTGTTATTGAGCTCGGAGTGTTTTGTGAGCTGTTGAGCTAGATGTGTTTGGTGAGCGTTGAGCTCGGAGTGTTTTGTGAGTCGTTGAGCTCGGAATGTTTTGTGAGCCGTTGAGCTCGGAGTTTCTTGTGAGCCGTTGAACTCGGAGTGTCTTGTGAGCCGTTGAGCTCGGAGTGTGTTGTGAGCTGTTGAGCTCAGAGTGGTTTGTGAGTCGTTGAGCTCGTAATGTTTTGTGAACCATTGAGCTCGGAGTGTTTTATGTGGTCCATTCCAAAATGGACACGCCAATCTAGAAAGTTTATAAAAAACGGCACCATAGAAACATAATGATATCAAAAGAGATACTACAACAATAATAACACATTGTTAAACTCTGTATGTGGTGTGGGGAGCATTCTTTTCTGGTGGCTAGAAGCCCTTTTTGATGTTAGATGCTTTACGTCCACTTTTGTAAACAAGGTAGGCTAACTAAATCGAGCGGCCTCCAAATGTAATGAGGCAATGTGAAAGATGAGACATCCTTCAGACATGCCCACGCCCAGATTTGAACTCAGGTATCTAAGATCCTTAGCCATCCGCGCTACCAGGTAGACCAAGGAGGCGCCCCTGGAGGCCTTTTTTGAGCTTGTATAGAATGAGTGGAGCTGTTCTAACTTTTATTGTGAATTAAATGAGAAATAATTTCGTTTCTATTTTGCAAAACTGTATGAAATTACTGTTCTGATTACCCAATAATGTCTATGGGGTGTATTTGTTTTATTAAAAGTGGCATGAGTGAGGTTAATGTAGAGAATGATTGTCTCGTTTAGTCAATTTATGAGCCAGATTCAGTGACTCACTCATTCGATCAATCGCTCACTCACTCACTCGCTCACTTGCCCACTTACTCATTAACTTATTCACTTGCTCGCTAGTTCGCTCAGTCAATCACTCGCTTACTTGCCCACTCACTCATCCACTCATTCACCAACTAACTCATCCATTCTTTCACTCATCCGCGCGCCTCCATAGTCTAGCGGTAGCATGTTGGACAACAGACCACTACCACCCACGTTCGAATCTCGGCGTGGGCATATCTGAAGGTTGTTTCATCTTTTATTTCGCTTCATTACATTTGGGGGTCGCTCGGCCCATTTACCCTACCATGTGCACAAAAGTGGCCGTAAAACATCAATCATCATCATCATCATCACCATTCACTCACCCATTCACTCCTTCACTCACTAACCTAGGATGGAAACATGACCTGTACAGTTCAAGACGACGTCCGTTTCGGATGTCGCAGTACTGTCATTCGCAGAGATGCTAAAGAACATCGTCAAGAGGCCACCATCCGTGCGGTTCTGGAGCAGTATTCGGGATCGATGATTCCCAGAAAACCGTACAAGAACAGATGAAGGCGGCCCCACGTGGCAGGTTTATTAAAATGCGCGATCCATTCTCAGCATTGTTGTCAACCAACTTGAGTGTAAAGCGAAAGTAGAAAATAATGTAAAATAACAACAGACAATTATTAAATATCAGAATAGAACGTTTTGTACCATTGTTAGATAAAACTTTTTTCATACCATGTAACACAATATCGATTTTAGCGAATTCCGCAACAATCTCTATCACTCCGAAAAACACGTATAGTTCAACAAACGCGCATTTCTAGTAATAGCGATTTTTCGTACATCCTAAAGAGTTAAGTGTTTCACCCGTTTTGAGGGGAATTGTTTATGTCGAACCAGGTTTGGACACGTCATCGACTCCAAGACACGATAAGTTCTGGCTACGGTATCGAACGGATTATTTGACATTTTGCTGAGATTACGTTAATCCACCGCCACCCCCCACCCCCAACATCGACACAACACCAATATATACCGGAAGTCTCTATAAGATCGTGTTAAAGAAGGCGACTTGACACCGAATTGTTGACATATGGTCGTGTTTGTGGATAAAACTGTTGCTGGTAAGAGATCGAATGTCGGTGTGTAGGACAGTTGCTCACCCGGACAATTGCTCATCGGACAGTTGCTTACCGGACAGTTGCTCACCCGGACCCTTGCTCACCAAGCAAATGAAAAAGTTGATTCACTGGTGAGCAAGTGTCCACTTTTTCATTTGCTTGGTGAGCAAGTGTCCGAGTGAGCAACTGTCCGTACTCCGAATGTTGATGTGTTAGTTTGTTGTATGGCAATCGGAAAATGGCTTCTTTACATACAGATAAAAACGACTATTCAGTTTACTAATTTGTCAACACGTTTATTATGACTTGTTTGTTTCGTGCTTTAGGTGCATTTCGTGTACACGAAACTAAGGCTTATTGAGACTTTAAACACAGCAAGGGGTCTGCTGGGAAATAACGTATGCCAGAGTTACTAGCTTTCTGGGTCGATCTGCTGCTTTTGATACAATTCATCATGATATACTTTTTACTGAGCTGAAAGAGATGTCTGAGTTAACAGATAAGGTATTTGAATTACTTCCAGAACACTCCCGGAACATGTCTTTTCGCGGTTTTTTATTCCATGTTCTCTACTTGTTATCTATAGCAGCAACTAGTTCAAGTCTGTTTTCCACATGTTTTGACAGTGTACACACTTACTCTTCTAGGACTGAGCTTCCGAGCATCGGAAAGTACTTCACGATGAAACATAAAACAGGAAAATATTCGCATTGCAACAATATAATTCGTAAAATATCATACAGACAAAAGTAATATGTAGTATACTGTGTGATTAATAGGTCTCAATTAATATAGTTTCAAGATAGTGTTACTATCAGGCGTCAAGTAAATAGCAGGTAGAATGTAGATCAATCGTCTTGCATCAGCAGGGTGTCCATCACTATTTAGATTTTGGCTTTATTGTACAATATATAGAGTTTATATCATGTGTGAGGTTTCTATACTATATAGTGAACTAATCACAATCCATATGGATTATGTCAGTGTTTAACAATTATAAAACGTTTTTATTTGATCAAACAACACATGCAAATAGATTAAAATTATGGTTGTGTCTAATATAGGTGTCATGCCGATAACTAATCAGGAAAATAGGTCAGGTTAGTAGGCTAGGCCAACGGCATTATATAACTCCGGACGTTTTAAATACTGCTTTAGTCAACAGATGAGTGTAACAAATGGGCAGGCTGTTTTGCTGCCTTTTGGCGTCTTAGTATCTAACATTAATTTAGGATACATTACTATCCTGAAGTTATTGTACATGAAGTGGACTTATTTTTCGATAATTAACCCGATTGCCTTCTTTATATGTCTCAAATATTTCACTTTTGGGTACAAGATGTGTACAGGTGTCTTTACACTAAGTTACTCTAATAAAATATGCAAGCTAAGTGTTAATACAATATAATAACTACCATCGCAGCATCGCTACCTACACACAAACCTTTTTATACAATTCATACCATGGACATGTTTTATTATTCGTCATGCTATCCAGCTTATCATGACAAGAATAAGCAAAATATAAATCACAAGTAATATTGTCTCATGATTATTTCACACTTAAAGAGAGGCTGAATAACAATAATAATAATAATGCATATTTAATCAAGTGCCCTTAGTAGCGGGAGTCATTCAAAGACGCTGCCCAGCGATACCCCGAATAATATATCTGTAAAACTCGATAAGATATTTAAACAATAATCATCATTTATCTGTGAAAGCAACCTTGAATAGGTGAGTTTTTAAAACAAATTTTAAATTTATACAAGACGACATATTTCTAATATCCGCCGGCATCCTATACCACAAAGTGGGGCTACAACACTAAATGCACAATCGCCATGTGACTTGAGCCGAGACACTGATGGTATTTGTAATAGTATTTGACAGGATGACGTGAGTTTTCGGCATAACTTTCTAATGGACACCAGTTCACGCAGGTATAGATTTATAGGTTATTATATAGGATTCATAAGTTGTTAGCAACATTTTGAAATGGATATGCTGTCTAACAGGTAGCCAATACAGGTTTTGAAGAATCGTGCTGATATGATCAAATATTCGAATATCTGTCACTATGGGAGCTGCACTATTCTGAATAAAGATGCTGCCGGTTATTTTGATGTTTTGTGAACGATATAAAATATTTCTGTGATGTATTTCAAGTAAATACTACATGCCAACATAGGAATACCAACGCGATTCAACCTGTATATATCCATGTCTATCATGACAATCAAACTCGGTGATGATAAAGCGGAAACAAAATATTTCAGAGCCTCTGATAAAATATCTAATGAATAACATATATCTTACAGGTTATAAGTATATATATATATATATATATATATATATATGAATTATTATTATTACCAGTGACAAGGTAGAAATGTGTGTCTGTGCTGGACGGAAACTTATGTAATATGAGACGGGAAATAAACCCTGGATCTGAGGCCTCCAAACCTCATGGTTGCTCTATACAAAGATGACGAAACGAAATCGTTAATCATCGCAGTGTGTCTGCTTGTGTGTGGCATGTGTGTCGGATACAAGCATTATAATTTCCGTCACCATTTGTTAGCTCAACTTTTCATACTTACTTAAAGGGACAGTCCAGCTCCATTTCAAATTTTCAGTACTAATACAACTGTTCTCACAAATATCATAAATGATATCAAAATGTGTAAAACGATCACCCACCGAATAGATAATCCAGTTCAAAATGCTGATTAATTGACTTTTAATGGCCTGCGTCCGCCACCATTTTGAAGCTGACGTCACTTGAACACAGTAGTTTGACCGAAGGTCTTTTATACTGAGCCGTACAAAAACATGTAAACAAGTGTGAGAAAAGAATTATTCCAGAACATAACGTAATTATTTTCCTACAATTACGTCCTGAATGACATACAACCATATAAGTTTGAACCAGAAGTAACTTTACAACACCACTGATTGCTCGGTCTAGTTTTCTTTTAGGTCAATGGTCTGATCATTTGAGTTTTCGCCTTCCCGCCTTCGAATCTGGCTTCCGGTGCAACCGTAATGGCGGCCCTTCAGTAATTTGGATTATTTCTCTATATCTATGATATCAGGTATAATTCCTGATTATAATTGCGGAATTTTGGTTACTGTTCTAAGCATTACATATGTTTTTATTATTCTGAGGGTGAACTGTCCCTTTAACCCTCCTAAGTTTCCACTGCATCCGATCATTTGTTGTGGTAACGTCGGACTTCGGTAATTTCGGACTAGTAACTTCGGCTCCATAGATCGACTGATAGCTAGCCTAATATGTTGGTATTTACTGGAGATATATTAATAACGACAACTGACGACAACACATGTTTGTAAATTAAATATGTTTAACTACGTGGTTTTTATGTATCGTCTATACATGATGCATTCTTGGAGGTGCACAATATCACTTTTTAACTAGAACGATCTACATAGCACATCATTTTGAGAGTGGAGTCATAACACTCCTTTATCCATAGACTGCTTCCAATATATAAATATATATTCAATAATTGCTAACTAACGGATCCAACAGTTTGTTAACGCAGGAAACACAAAACAACAGGGCGGTGTTAATTATAAATAAACTAGTCACTGCTTGCACTCACTGCTTTTACGTTCGATGAGTGCCTTCCCACACAACTGACACTTAGAAAGCAACAACTCACTGAGTATAATTCCGAGCAAACATGCAATGAATATCACAGACTATAAAAAAGTTAAATGTTCCTCTCTTACGGCCACTTTTGTGCACAATGTCGGCTAAATGGGCTGAACGACCTCCAAATGTAATGAGGTGAAGTGAAAGACAAAACAACCTTCTGATATAGCCCTTTCGGGTTTGAACTCAGGTGCTACATAGGTCTGTGGCCTACTGCGCTACCAGTTAGACCATGGAGACGTCCCACGCAGGCTGTGAAAGGACACGGTTTTAGGTCAATAGTACATTATCTCTTTTTGATTCAAAGCTACCATTACCATCTTTCTCCATAAATAAGCCGCAGTTTTAGCACTCGAAATTGGTCCTAGAATTTCTAATGCGTATTATATTTGGAAACATTAATCCTGGACCTTTTTCCTCCCAGGATTTTGTTCTGAAGTAAGTATATTGAAATAATGAAGTGGACATATGATAATAAAATAATTATTAGAATATAGCAATAGATCTAAGAAGTTTTATTCGCATATTTCCAGATTCCAATTGTACCAAGTTTAGTTTCCGGTCCCGGTGTTATAATTCTATTTCATATCCTGTTGAAAAGTACCGAGATCTGGGACGCGGCCTTAGCTAAGGCTTTCTCTTTCAAAACCCCCGAACTCATGTGGTCTCGAATCTACTTTATTCCTATATATTCTACTCACTCTACAAACTCTACTCGAAATTGTACAAAAACTATACGCTTTCCTCGAAACTCTCCACTCCCCGGAACCACCCAAAAAATCTACACAAATCAAGATATATATATATATATATATATATATATAGGGAATCGTCCACCCAGCACGGTCAAGAACAATCACCAACTAAAAACTCCTCCCACACATCCAAACAGGTATATAAAGGGGAATTCTCCCCCAGCACAATCGGTGAGCTCCGGTGGCCTAGCACCCGGCACTTGGTGCCAACCGTCACAGGTTCGAACACCGTAAGAGGTCGAAACTTTCCAGGGATCAATTTCTAGGCTCACAACATGGTGGGTGGATGACCACGTTAAATGGCGCAGCCGTCTCCACTGAATTATTTAAAATAAAGGGAGAATTAAAACACTTGGCTTGGCTGTACCATAACAAACATCCACTAACTGTGCTACCAGTGGTTAATGTTTTTAGCAAGATTGATCAAATTGTATTACAAAACACATAAATAAAAAGCAATTTGAACTAATAATACATTCGTATCCACATATTTAATTTCTCTATAACTGTTCTTTAATTTATCTACAACTCTTCATGGATGTTAATGTCACTATGTAACTCATCTGCAAGATGTTGCGTCTTCGGCACAACTGAAAATAAAGATAAAGTAATTTTTCAGCATTTTAATGAGATTATCATACAATAACATAATGAAGAAGAATACAATGTTGAATGCATAATTTTGCATTTGGTTTTACCGGATAGCTACAGTATAAATTATCCAATATTTTCAATTTATGATTTATTTTGCTGCAGTTCGACGTCTTATTTATTGTACGCTCACACAACACGCATCCCGTCAACTATCTCTCTATTGTAACATCACAGGCGGTGGGTAGAAAAATACACACATAAAAATGACAAATCGAGGGATTTTACAATCAACAGATCACCAGCTACATATGTAAACATTTGCTACACAGTGTTATGTGATTTATAAAATACATTTCTTTATATTAATTAATGTGATTACAATTACAATAAATTACAGTCTATACAAATTGCTAATATTAGTTTCAAACTGATTAAGACCAAAGACTATTTATAACAAGACGTGTTAATTCGCGTTTTAACATGGGACGCCATTTTGAATTCATGGAGCCCCAGGGCCCTAGCGACAGGAGGTAGATGCTCCCTTCGTTAATATGGCGCCTAATGGCACTGGTTCATTCTGCGCCGCTTTCGGCTGCAGTAACAGGAAAAGTATGCCCAAATAAAGACATCCCCGAAAGGAAATGAAAGCTAGTGTAAAAATTTGATATGATCTGGCTTTTTTTAAATAAAGGATATTTAAAAAAATAAGCATAACAATTTGAAGTAGACACGCCCCTACTTGACATGATTTAAATTACTTGAATATTAATTGTAGAATATGTATGATATGCATTTCACTGAAACGGAATTCATGAACCAGACAACTTATCTAGAATGCTATTCCATCTATTTTTGATGTACCAAATCCACCGCATCCATCCACTGAAATCAAAGAGGAAGGTATTAACAGATAGGAGACCTATACAGGAGACAGGGCCAGCTGTGGTGGTAATTAATATTTATAATATTAATGGTGAAAATTGGTATTATAAAATTAATTAAATAAGAAACAAGGCATCAAACCCATGAAATTTTGTCAGCCCATTTCATATCTTAATACAAAAAAAAGGATTACCAGCACCTGAATTAGTATTTGAATGTTCAGCTCATATGCTTTAATTGGTATACTTCTCTTCATAACTTAAATGCATATTAAATCAAATTCTTTAACCAACTTGAAAAAAAGGAAAACATGTGTTTACACATTGTGTATGTAATTGGTCAAGTCATTAATTTACAAGGTATTGTTCTGTTTTAGTCCTTGAAGTTCTTTAAACAGGCCAATCTCTTGGATACAGATTTACTGGTGTTATCTGTTACAGTAGTCAGTGCATTTCTGGGTATATTCTGTCTAACTTTAAACAGTTCACTGATCTGGACTAAATGTCATATTTTTGTAGTAGTGGTTGTTTAGAGCTGGAAGCAATTTGGGTTATTCTGTCCATTTGATAATAAATGACTGATTGTAACTATAGATGAACCCGTGGCACAGGAGATTTGATGCAGCTTATTGTATGAAAGTACTAATTTCTCTATCTCTAACATGTTAACGCAAACATAAACATTGTTAATATTCCGTGTATATTCTTTGTTCTCAGCTGGGCAGGCCTATATTGCATGGTCTTTATTATTGTGCAGACTTTAAATGCACTTAATTTTTTCTTTAGTTGAATATATGCCATATGGTGGGAAGTTTGTACTCAATTGTGTTATGGTTGCGTTATAATAGCTGTTTATATCATTTTATGTCTATATCCAAATAAATAAAAATTTGTGGACTATGATAAACTGATATGATGAAAGTATGTTTGTATGCATTTACCTCATATATACCTAATTGTTTTCATTAAAAAAACTTTCACACACAAAGCTGTAAAATAACCTAAACCATGTTCAATTATTTTTCTGATCAGCTGTCAAGTGATCACACATTGTAGGCTATGAATTAATTAAGTGACTGGGCTGTGAAATCACTTAATTCTTTATTTACAGTTTCAGAGCCTCGTTTTTTTTTCGATGTCATGTCATGTGTGCACAATTAAAGTGTTGATTAATAAAAGAGTATGTGATCATGTAACATATAGTACTAGTATTGGCAATTCATTTCAACCATACGCACACATGTACACGTTCACATGTGGACAACCAGAGAGCTTTTGTTTATCTGATAAATACCTCCGGTCGCTTGAGGCGCCACTGGTTCAAAATTCAACATGGCGCAGCAAGAGTAGCGCCTCTCTATATTTAAGCTCTCCGATAAGACACTATATTTAACGAGAAATAATTATACAAAATTAGCGCCATTCTGCAGTATACTCTATAGTCTATACAGATCTGGATCAAGTCAGCATCAGGGCACACGTAACCTGTAGTCTACAATGATAGGCCTACTACACACACTGACATACAGGTAGACTATATAGCTGGACCGGTTGATGATATTCGCAATGCTCTGCCTGGCTCGGATGGTTGAATCCAGACTTTTACGACCCGGGATAGCCGACTAGGAGAACTGGATTATTTATTGGACTAGATCTGGTTATTGTCGCTAGTTGCCACTGTCCAACCAGTAGTGGGCAACCAGTGGCTAGCCTTTGTCACCCGTGCCGCATGTTGCCATCCATCGCACATCTTATGCTGGTGGTTATCTGGGGTGTGTAACGCGTAAGATATGAAAATTAGCGGTCAGAGCTCTTTCCATTGTGGGATGATTATGTTGTGAACAAATTGGATGGAACGTGTATGACAGTGTGTAAAGTCATGGCCGGTTGTCGAATTGATTGATGTTAGGAAGAGTTAGTGATCGCCCGTTTGTGCCGCTTAACGGTTTGTTTCCGACCAATTGTGGGATCAAATGGGTGTGGAATCATAGTTCTCCGGTGATTGATGAGCGAAAGAAGTTAGTGGTCATCCGATCGTGACACTTGGCTGTTTCTGGCCGGCCAGTTGTTGGAGTCGCACGGGTGTAGATAATAGGCCCGCGGGGTTTGGTTGTATTCATGTTTTCGTCTGGTGTGGGTTGAATGTGTGAAAGCTTTGCTAGTGAATTTTTGTTATGGAAATTGTATCAAGGGACATCAGAGAGCTTAAATATAAATAGTCTTTGGGGACATGTGGGTCTCCACTGGACAACACGCTGATTGTGCTGGGGGGGGGGGTATTCCCTTTATATACCGGTTTGGATGTGTGGGAGGATGTTTTAGTAAGGGATTGTTCTTGACTCAGCTAAATCAGCGGTGATTGGACCAGGTGACCATGTGGGGTCTACCGGACAACAACGCTGAGGTGCTGAGTGGACAGTTCCCTATATATATCTTGATTTTCCCCGAACTACAAGCCCAGTGAGCTCCGGTGGCCTAGCAGTTAAGCACCCGGCACTTTGTACCAACGGTCACAGGTTCGAACACCGTAAGAGGTCGAAACTTTTCCAGGGATTAATTTCTCGGCTCACTACATCGTGGGTGGCTGACCACGTTAAATGGCGCTGCCGTCTCCACTGAATTATTTAAAATAAAGGGGGACGTTAAAAACCCCCTGAGGACGTAAAACACTCTGGCAGTGACCACCTCTCAGGTTATTTCGGCTCCATCTTTCCGTACTGCTCCCCTGTGAGTGGTGGGGGAGGAGTTTCTCAACCATCCAACATAGAGGCTGTGCCGAATAAGAGACAGCCTGGGGATTCTCCCCGAACAACAAAACCAACCAAGCCAACTACAAGCATAAGCGATAGCCTGGTGAGTAGAATTTATAGCAATAAGGTAGACTCAAGACTACATAATATGAGATGGAGTTTTGAAAGAGGCTGCATGCTTAGCTATAACTTATAAGGCCGAGATCCGGATCTCGGTATTTTCAAGTATATATTTTGCTGGTCTTGTCTATCTATGGTAGTTTGTTTTTTTCATAATAAATTGTTTCTAACTATTTCTATTAAATTAACAAGCGACGGTTCCCTAGCTCTGGCCTAGGAGTAGATCTACTAGGACTAGGTCAGTAGGTGCGCCACTGAGCTCGATTCCTTTCGAGGATATTAGCGCTATAGAATTATTTTATTATCATTATTAGTAATAGTAGTAGTCGTAGAAGCAGAGTGTTTTTATATATATATATATATATATATATATATATATATATATTACACGCTTTCGTAGTAGTATTAGTAACGTTTGCGATATGGCAAATGTATGATGAGGACGACATTTGGTAGATGACAAAAAGTCTTAGCTTGCACTTCCTGTTTATATTTCAATTTACCGTTTTAAAGCCTATTAATTTACCGTTGACTTGTGCTGATGTAAGTTATGTTATTTATATGCCTCTACAACTGTGATTACACTTTTACTTTAGTTACACCAAAGTTAGATTTGATTGCAAGGCTGAGGATGGTATTATTTATCCGGCATCTGGAGATTATACTCTTGAACTGACTAACTAAGTGAGTCTAAGGACTGTATTATCATAATGAGTATCATCATCATCATCATGTGTAGATCTATAATAATAAATATAATTATAATAATACAGTAGGTACGGGACAATGTTATGACAGTTTGAATGTCCTAATTTATGGGTAAATTTGGTCCCTTCGTTATAGTGCAAAACATACTATTACATAGGAAAATTTGTGACCCATAATTGAAGTTTTCATTTTCAACTTTTTTAATATTAATAAGATAAAACATTTAGTACATGATTCATATAGACAACTCTTTATATTGGTCAAGTCTTGATAATATTCAATGTAACACTATGTCTATGATGCTAATTAAATTCTTAGATTATTAATTCATTAATCGGAACAAGTGATTTCATGAAATGCTGTTATAATAAATACATTTATACACTACATATTTTAATAAAATGTTCAGGGAGATCACACAAGACAACATATAAAATAATGATGATCTGAAAAGATATTATAGTTGCTTCTGAAATCACTAATTAACCTACTTAAATAATGGCCTCAAAAATGAACACACAACCATGACAACTATTTTACACAAGTTTTATTCACAATTCACACCTGAACAATGTTTAAAACATTTTTAGTAAATATATACAGAAATTAGAGACAGCAAAATTATTTAAACATTTAAAATTATTTATATGAAATCCTACTGGTAATTGAAGACATCTGGACAGTTGGTTAAACACAGTCGGGAACACCTGAAAAAAAATTTTTTATAGATTTAGCCAAATATCATTAAAAATCATAGTAATGATTATGGTAGTCTAACTAAAGTAAGAGATCTACTATTGAATTAGATTACTTGTGTCACAGATTTTTCCAAAACTCGGCCAATATGTACATTAATATGTGTAGAAAGTTTTAGCAGCTTCATATCCTTAAGTTCAAGAAGAATGTTGACGTTTAATATATAATTACATACACCACTCAAATAATCTTCAATCCTATGACTGCGTATGAGTGAGCTTGGGAACTGATCGAATTTTTCAACATGGCGGCGATCGCCCTTTGCGTGGAGCGAATATATTTTCCCATCGGCTTTACAAAGATACAGGTCAAGTCCGATTTTTCTAAAACTTGGCCAATATGTACATAACTGTGTACTAAAGAGTTTCTTAAACAGATAAAAGTGTTTCCGCTTACCTTCAAGGAGATATTTGACGCTGAAAGTGACGCTCGACTTCATAATTAAATAACTTTTGTAATTTCCCACCGATATCATCAATTCGAAAAAGAGTTAGCAGAAGAACCTGTGAACTACGTCATCAGTGTGGTTGTAGCTTGGCAAGGCCTAAAATAGACCGATGACGCGCCAGAAAAAACGCGACCCCCCTTCCGAAGCGCTTTGTAACCAAGAAAGCCGCCGAAGCGGCCTAATCAGAGTGCCGAGTTTTGTCACGTACCTAAATACAGTCCTTAGATCTAATCTAGAGTCTAATTCAGTGTATTACTGTATTAGACTCTAGATTATATCTAGTAAAAATATCTAATATTTTCGTGTAAATTCACTAATACTAAAGTCTAATAGCAGCCTAATAATAATACTAGTATTTATATCTAGTTAGACTAGATCTAGTAGTTTAATAGATCTAGTAGTCTAAGTAGGACTAGGAGTCTATACTATTATTACTAATAGCTATACTCTATATGAGTCTATAGGAAACTCAAACTATACATCTGTATTATAAGAAACTGTACATCTGTATTATAGAAAACTGTACATCTGTATTATAAGAAACTGTACATCTGTATTATAAGACACTGTACATCTGTATTTAATGTTATGATTATTCTTTCTGTGTTATTACTTTTAAATTTAGTAATAGATCTAGTTACAAATTCAACGTAGACAACTTGTCTAGATGATAGTAGATCTACACTATCACTCATTCACTGTATAAGTGTATAAGTTAAATAGGTTAGATAGTTTTAGCCTTTTTATAGGTCTACATATGTAATATCACATGGAATTGTTATTGGGGATCAATAACCAAACTATAACGATGAAGTTAATTCCACGACTTTGTCTTAACATTGTTTTATGTGGTAAATATAATAGTAGTCCCAATTCGGTTATGACTGAATTGGTCTTGTCCCGATTCGATGTTGTCTCGAAATCACTGCACATCGGTATACTTTGTAGCACTGCATGGGAATCATCGAGTTTGAATCCAAGAGTTATATTTACTAACCACTCTTGGAAAAAAAACTTAGAACCACTTCCCAGACACCAGTTTGAGAGATATTGCTGTTAATCAAGACAATTGTTTTCAGCTAGACGTGGAAATATTTAGTTCCATGATTTTATATGCCATAATTATATTTGATTAAAAACTATAATTAATGCTGCTCACAATTCCATCAGCAGTGTCTATCAGAATAACAGACTGGAGAGCAACTAAAATATCAGTTATTAATTATAAGCTTCCATTTTGACTAGATATGAAATGTGCCAACCTATAAATATTTATTCCTATAGGAAATATGAATAAATATAGACCCAGCTCCACAATGATCGTATACTCTTCATTTTATATATATATATATATATATATATATATATATATATATATATATATATATATATATATATATATAAAAGAAATAATTATTAAGCTTATTAATTCGTGTTATAAATTAGGTGTTAAATTGTAAAGAGCTATGTTGTTATTAAGCAAAGAGAATAATTTGTTTGGAAAATGACAAGGAGTTATAATTGTGGGCTTCTCAAATCAATAGCCTTTCTCTTAAAACTTTATTTATGGATTGCATGTGCCCAGTCACACACATTTACATTAGTTTCTTAGTAGCAATATTTTATTTTCCCCTGAAAAGGTGTGGGTGTTTTTGTAGATAGGTAACCTTTCAATCATTATTATAACCATTGTTCACCTGCCAATAGTTTAAGGAGAATTTTAAATAAAGTTAACAGAACTTTTGCTATGTCTTTTTTTAGTGACGTCAGTAATGCACTCATCTTCCACCCTCATATTGAGCCCAGCAGAGCTAAGGATATATTAACATCCTTAACCTGAGGTCTCGGATAGATAAACACAACTATCAGTGTTGATTAACTTGTCAAGAACATGACTATATGTCTGAAATTGTAACATCAGTCACGATGGAATCGCCCCAATTCAAAATCAGATGACATCTTAAATATAAAGTAGGCTTGATTATGTTATAACCAGAGTTGGCTTTCTCCTAGGCAGAAAGGTATTTCTCCCCTGCCACTGTGAGGTCTGGATCATCCTGTTGTAATGCAGTGCACATCCGTTCTATGATTTTGTTTTGCATTATCAGTACATATTCCTGACAGAGAACAGTTGTGTCTTTGCCTTTTTGGTTGGATTCCTGACACAAAGTCTTAACAGTTCTCGCTGGTTTTCGTCATGGATGCAGTGGGATGACTATCCAGCAGATACGATTTATCCTCGAACCTGTAGGCTGTGCTAGTGATGATAGGCTCATTGTGAATGTTACTCCAGCCGTCTTGTACAAGTGTGCCTGTCTTGCCATCAATGAGTTTTTTTCATGTCACCTTGAAGCTGATCATATACCGTGTCTTGGAAATTATGGCAATTTGTTTGTTGACTTGGTGACTGATATCCACTGTTATGACTTATAACTAGTGATAGCTTCAATTATTTTGGCTAATTTACACTTAGAGAGAAATCTTGTGAAAATGAATTCTCTAGATGGCATTAGTTGTAGTTGGCCATTATCAAGGTGGGGAATATAGAAATTTTGTTTTTATTTGGGGTATCTTCAAAGGTCTAAAATATACCAGACCGTAATATAATTAATTAAATGATATATCTAATTTGAAATACTTCATAGTAAGCAGAGTGCTAAGATCCTATAGTAAAGGTGGGCTAGCACTCAATTAGAGTATTTTTGGTTGTTAATATCTTTGATGTAGAATTCTGTGGTCTTTTAATTATTTTATGTGGTGGAAAAAGGTATCACTATTTAACAGCAAGATAATTAAACTATATTGTAGTCTGGGGTACTTGTAATAGTTATCAGTTATAGCTATAGGTTAAATCCTTTTCTTGGCCAATGTTTTAGATTTCAATGACTTGAACTGATCAACTCTAGTTACTTATTGGTTATGTCTTGCTATTTCTTTAGAGAACTTGTGATTTAGAAATGTCTAAAAATAGTTATCTGGAAATCAGTGGTAACAACTGATAACCTTAGATAAGAATGACTTAGTTGCTTTACAGTACGTCTTGAATACCCTTCGAACATACTGTATCAATTACGAGAAACGCATGCCCTAGTCGGTGTTTGTTATCTTTGACACCTGTCTTAGTATATATCAGTATATGTGATGTCTATATTATGGGGCATTCTATTAATAGTATCAGCTGGTGTAGGATCATACTCATACTGATATAGTAGTAAGTGATAGTTACACAGCTGCTAAATCATGCACATTGAGTGATTAAACATCATTTTGACTATAGTTAATAAGCAAATAATAATAACAAAATATTTCTCTGCAGTATAAACGTAAACATTTATCTTATAATATTTATTCCTGTTTTTCTTGACACAAGTTAAAACAACAGACTAGTCAGCTACCACTATCCAAATATGGCTGAAGATGAGTGCCCATTATTAACGGAAGTGAAAACTGAGCCGCCCGATGTTGATGATGTTAAATATATTCTGGAGAGGTCAACAAAGATGCTGGCTGATGATGTCGACAGTAATGACCTGGAAATGTCCAGAAACGTTTGGAATGGAAAAGTCGAAGGGAATAGTAAACTAGAACTAAGTGGACCGGATCAGGAACAAGAAAATATATATGAAATAGGCCTGGTAAAAGAAGACAATGTTGATGATTTATCTCCTGGATACAGCGAAGATATTAAGATTGCAGGAAATGTTATTAATGTAAAAGGATTATATTTTGTTCGGTGTATGAAGCCTTTTCCGTCTGTTTGTAGTATTAAGCAACCTATGTTGAGTCACACTTGGACGGGATGATGTTCCAGTTCGGTGCTTCCATGCCATTCACCCAGGTTCAAGAATTGAAGAAAAACGTTTGCATGTTAACAGCGGAAAGAAAATATATCGCTCGTGAAAAGCCATTTGCTTGTATATTCTGTTCTAAGATATGTAACAGGTCTGACGACATGAAGATTCATACTCGCAAGGGTCCATTTTCCTCTTCTGTGTATTCCAAAATGTTTATCTTGGCTCACAACATGAGAAAACATATGCACATCTATACTGGTGAAAAGTCATACTCTTGTTCGGTGTATTCCAAAACATTCGTAGGTGCTCGAAGTAAAAATAAAACCGCATGCCGCTTCATTCTTGTAATAAGTTATAGAATATTTTGATAATGCTAGAGCATAATGGTGTATATTGGAATCAATCGTGCCATGAACAATTAAGGCATTTAGTATAAATTGTACAACATTATTAACTGGTTGTCATTTGGAATATCTACATGGACATGTGAGTTGAAAATGTTATTGAGATTCATTGTTTAGAATTAAACTTGTTATTCCACATTTTGCTTCACATCATTTGAGAAGGCTGTCTTTCAAAGAAGCACATGTTTATCAGGTTGTCTTCGGTTATTTTATCATGCTAATAGACTGAGATGACAGAAAGGGTAATTTAGCATCATACCTGGATCTGTGCACGTAAATAGAGATTTACTCGCAGTCTAAACGAGCTACTGGTTTGGAGCCTTTTCATAATGTTGTGGCGGTAGAAATTAAACCAAATTTAGGTTCTGATGCACACCATGATTCAGTCTTACACATGCTTCTATGCCACGCATCTAATGGAGTACAACCTCAGTTCTTACTACATGTGTCATCCTTCAGAACACCAAGTATACATCTGTGCACCTGAGACAGGCATTTTTCATGTGATAAACATTGTCTAATATAAAATAATTGATGAACTCCTTTCTCCAGCAGAAACAGACCCCCAGACCTCTCCATGTCAAGCACCAGAAGCCAGCTTCAGTGGTGAGATCGGGATCCATTAATGATTTTGACCAGGTATGTTCCACCTGGTTTGGATAATGTGGTCGCTCCAATCGAGACTTCGGTCACACTGTTTCAGATTGAACTGGAGAGGCTTGTAGAACCTGCTTATTAATTTGAAATTTATTATTTTACGTTCACATGTTTTGTTCTGATAACAAAATAATGACTGGTTAAATGCATTACATCAATGTTTCCCTCATTGTACAGAAGAGCTCCTCACCTGGCCTATCTCAAGCCAGCACCACCCCCAATCATCTCCTCACAGCACTCAATATTATCATCACATCCCAAAGCTCAGTGAGTCTGATAAATGATTATAAAGCTGATTTCATTATTTTGACCTATATCTAAATAACCATTACAGAACCTGCAACTCATTGTGAATAGTTTTTTGTTTTACATGCAGCACCTAACTATACCAGAACAGTGGAAGGAAACCATCACCCCCATAGATCAGAAATGGATTGGGAGGTCACTGTTCAAGACCAGTGCCACGGGAAAGCTAGAGCTTCGTACTCCACTCCAGTTATGGTATTATCCGCCACAGCATGCTCTGGTATCGAACCAGCCACCAACCCCAAACCTTTATTTTGCCACCAAACTCCTTTTATGGATGCCCTACATGCTGTGGCAGGTACATCTAGTGTGCGAGAATTCGGCCTGCGAGGGTCACCTGCTGACCGGAGCTGGTATCTACAAGCGTGTAAAGAAGGTTCTCGACCTAGACAGGTACTACTATGTGGTAACTGAGAAGGTGGAGTGCACCAAATGCCACAAAAAGTATATTGCTTGGAGTGATGTGGTGTTGAGACAGCTGGACCCTGGCCATAGAAGCCAGTTTTCCGTCATCCTGACTGCTCAGTAAGCATTTATTCTTTTTTAGATTATCATATATCTGTATACCGATAGATAAATGGTTTTCACATAACATGCTCACATAGTTTCCCCCGTTGATTGTTAGCATGTGCAGTATTTGTTTCTTTCTCGTCACAGATGCGCATGAGACGTCCGCGTCATAAGGCTGATGAGGGAGCGTACCCTAAGAAACAGCCCTACTCGTCTGTGCAAACAACTACAGGAACAGCACAGTGAGCAGTGGCTTTCCCAGTCAGTACGCTTGCTCACTGATTGCCAGGGTTTCGGCAGCCATCTTGGTCACCAGGCTTTCCAGTCTTTCCACCACCTCCACCCACTCTCCCTGCGTATAAATGGTTTCTGACCGTTTATGCTCAGGATATTCTCACCAGGATAGAGGATATTAAAGCCCAGATCACGTACACATGTGGATCAATCTTGAAACTCGGCTCTAGTAAGAAGGTAAATACAATGTGAATCGCCATAAAATACATTGTGATTTAAGCGATCTCAGATTATATCAGTTTTGATGGAGGACTGATCACTTTCGCTGATGATCAGTACATGAACAATGAGTTAACAGTCACCAATCAACATTCCTGAGTTAGCCATAAAACTATAATTACGAGAGTGACATGCATCATTATGGACATCCCTGATGCATCATTGATGACTATTAAATTATTTTTGCAGATCACTCATAAGCTGTCTGGGACAGCACCTGTAAAAGCACTCTGGGCAACCTCTGTAGGGAATGAGCGGGGAGAAGTGCTCATGTGCGTCTTGTCTGCACAAGAAGGGGTGCTGGCTTGGATGCCATGGCAATTGGTCTTATGTCTAGGTATGTCACCTGCACTGATGCTGCTCTAGCTCAAGTTCAGAGAGCTGGAAGCTCCTCTTTGCAGAGTGGTCCGATCTACAGATACGCCTAGACATCTGGCACTTCATGAGGCTAATTGCTGTTGGTTGCACAACTGACACCCATCAGCTTCATGGAGTGTTCATGAACCTTTTCTCCGCATGCATTTTCGAGTGGGATCCCGATGATGTTGCTGAGCTCCATTGCGCTAAAAAGAGCGAACTTCTTGCTGAAGGCAGCTGGCACTTCATTATCGGTGCAATACTCAGGGCACCGAGGTCACCACTAGATTGATTGACAGACTCCTGAAGAATCTGGGTGGCAACAGCGGGAAAGACTCCCTCGATGTGCCCTTGATAGATGCAGACCGTATGCAAGAGATCTGGCATGTTCAGCGGAGACATATAAAATGTCTCCAAGATCCACCAGGGATTCAGTTGTATTGCAGAACTGGTACGCTGAAAAAGGGCAGCCATCAGCTGAACACGTATCGATGCGCTCGTGGATTGAACTCCTTGGAGTCCTTTCATCTGCACCTGAATCCGTTCATCCCAGGTAAATATTTTGTTTATTGAATTAATTTGTTGTGTCCCTATAAGAGATTATTTCTTTTAATCGCCCTAACCCTCTGTTTTTCATGCCATGTTCAACATGGACTCTGGCTAGTGCAGTAAATTTCCAGGCCTATTTGCTTGAAGGCCTAGCCCGATGGAACGAGGACAGGGCAGCGAGTGCAGTTACGGGCACATCATCTGGTCTGCAGACTTACTGTGGCAGTTTGGTGCATGCTCTTAATGATTTGAGCCAGAAGACGTTGGGTTTAAAGTTGGTTCCCGACTTTAAACACCCGAGCAAGTACACAGGTATATTTTAAAGTTAAGAAATGCAATCCTGTGAAGATATTCAGTATCATGATGGTTGAATTTACCACACCAATATTTTGTTTTATGACTCTTGTTATATTCCTTTTCCAGGTGAACTGATTGGGGTTGATTACCTGTTAAAACAAACAGGCCAACCGCTTCAGGATATGACGCCAGACATTGATGATGTTGAGGCTACTGGTGAAGAATTTGAGGACACACCCCAGGAAGACACACCCGACCGTACCATTGGTAGCCTCATGGAGTCTGATCCGCTCAGAATGACTGGTGCTCAGGAACCAACCGATCAAACACCTAAACACCACGAGGTCATTGGTCACTTATTTTGTGTAATCGTTTTTATTTATGGTTATTTTGAACTTAGTTTCACAAAGAGAACAACGCTTCTTGACCCGCACTCATTACTTTCCTTTTTCAAGACTCAGTTGGACCCGACACCATCACCGGCTTTCAGCACATTGATGCCTTGTGCGAATACCTGCTGAAGTTGGTTGACGACGAGGGTCTTTCGCTGACGGACAACCAGGCGTCCGAAGTAATACGTCTCTGGCTCAATTTGGATGACTTTGATAAGAATAAAATCATTTATGGCAAGCGCCACCGGGAGCTACTTGTCCAAGGAAGATTCCTTTATTCTAAGAAGAAGTAGGTTTCTCCTGGTGTAGAGAGCACCACGAGGTGGCATTGTGCTAATCCATATTCCTAATGTCATATTATTTGTTTAATATAGGCACATCATTTGGCACTTTGTGATGATGATGATGATGATTAAGATGATGATGATTGATGTTTTACGGCCACTTTTGTGCACATGGTAGGCTAAATGGGCCAAGCGACTTCCAAAGGTATTCAGACGAAGTGAAAGACGAAACAACCTTCAGATATGCCCACGCCGGGGTTATTTGTTTTTTCTGTCAATCATTACTAAATTCTGTGATTTAGTTTATCATGTATCATTTGAATCATTACAATGGTTGTTATCAAGCAGTCATTTGTTACCCTCTCTTATTTCTATTACAATATTTTTTGTCCTAACAATCGTTGCAGCTTCGTGTGTGTGTTGAGTCGACACCGTTTATCCTCTTTTCCATTTATTATATAAATCCTGTCTATTGGTTCACCATTTTAAAATTGACATAGTTCTGTGGTGTGGTGTGGCGTGGTGTGGTGATCACTCATTAATATTATTTTAAACTTGTTCTTGTCTTCTGTTTTTCTCTTAATAATTAATGGGCGCCTCCGTGGTCTAGCGGTAGCGTGTTGGACCACAGATCACTACCACCCGTGTTCGAATCCCGGCGTGGGCATATCTGAGGTTGTTTCGTATATGACTTCGATTCATTGCCTTTGGAGGTCGCTCGCCCCATTTAGCCTACCATGTTTTCTTCTACTACTTGACCTGTTTCTACTTCAATAATATTGTGGCTTTTCTCACTTGTTGCACACTATTATCTCGGCTACAATATATGTTTGTCGTAACTCTCTATGGATGTATTATCAGATTGTCTACAATCTTACACGTGCAGCTCCAACATTGTGGTACAGGATGCCAGTGGATATTAGAAATGTATTGTCTTTTGAATATTTTAAGTCTCGTTATGAAAACACACCTGTTCCAGGTTGCTTTCACAGATAATTAATGATTATTGTTTAGATCAGTTATTGCGTTTTTAGATATATATTAATTGCCGTATCATTCTACAGCGTCTTTAATGGCTCCTGCTTTATTAAGTGTGTTAGTAATATTCTAGTCTATCTTCATTCACAGTTACTATCAAGTACGTCTGGTGTTTAGCCTTTTGCAATTATTAACATATTTCTTTGGTCTGATAGGCCCACACTAGTTACATTGGTGTTGTGCCTTTTTCTTCTCTTAAGAGCTAATACTCTTTTCATTTCCACAAACGTTTCACGTTTCAAACATACCACTGCTTCAGTTCACTTATTTCACTGTAATAATTTAATTTGTTACTGCAGTCACCAAAACAGTACTTTCTGCCATAATTTGGTCTTCATGGCTGTCTTTTTATATCAATTTCTACAACTTTTCGTGTGATTAATCACATTCATTATGAAAAATCTCAGGTGTCGCATTATACATGTACATGGCTGTCCTGTCCCTGGTGATCTTCTGCTAGAGTTATTTTGATACCTTCTGGTATATTTTTTGTCTTCGGGTCTTCTCTGAAGAGCCATTGCTCTCTCTCTCTCTCTCTGTTTTCATGTACGCTAAACGTTGTTTTAAATGTTCATCCTGTCAATGCCTCACTTCACCTATTTCCACTGCAATAATTTTATTTGTTACTGTTATCTCCAAAACAATATGTTCTACCATAACATAGTCTTCGTTGTTGTCTTCTCATATCAATCTTTATCAATCTTACGTGTGATTAGTCATCACAATTTGTAATCTTTTGCATTCATTATGAAAAGTCTCCGGTGTCGCCTTTCACACTTATTAAACTATTTCTGGTGAGTGGCCTGGTCCTAATATAGGAGCTCTATTTATACATATAGGCGTTGCTGTCCTGTCACTGGTGGTCTTCTGCTAGAGTTCTTTCGATACATTCTGGTATATTCTTTGTCTTCAGCTCTTCTCTTAAGAGCCAGCGCTCTTTCTTTCTTAATGTAATCTAAACGTTTACAGTTTTCAACCTATCACTGTTTCAATTCACTTATTTCTACTGTAAAACAGTATTTTCCGTCCCTAGCTTGATATGATTCTTCTCAGAACGATATGTTATTAGCACATTTTGTCTTTTTCGTTGTTATTAGCAAAAGTCTTGTATGTCATATTTCCCACTTCACAATTATTAACATATTGCTGGGGTTTGGTGCTCTCTCACTTATTATATTTCCCTTAAATTGGTGCTCTTACAACTTCTGTTATATTTCTTCTGCGATGTCATCTGTGCTGGAGGTCTGTTATTAACTTTGCAGATGTTTTTGCGACTTCTGCTTCGTGTTGGGTTCATATGTTAAAACAATTTAATAATAGTAGTAAATTAGTAAGTGTGTTGTGTATTTTAAGTTTATTTATCAGTAATACATATACATAGTAAAAGTAAAACGTTTTATCCAAACTAGCTTATAGGTATTTTAGATTTGTTTGCAACGAAGGTTGTATTATTCATTTATTGTCTTTACATTGTTCGAATTTGTTTATATATAAATATATAGAGTTTATTAGCATAGTTTTTATTATAGGTAGGATATATTGTTGCATGTATAGTGGTCTGTTTTATTATTCTGTTTTTTTTTAAGTCAAAATAAATGTTATTTGTGTAGTAATTCATGAAATTTGTGTATGTGTGTGTGTGTGTGAGCATATGTAAATTTACAACAAAGATATATTGGAAATACTTTATGAGAGAAAAGATGATACTTATGATATAGTGCTATAAATTGTTTGACAATATTCAAATGAAGTCACTTGTGTGATGTTTAAAAAAACACACTAATTATTTTTTTTCATATTTCAAAAATGACAATCAGATTTTGATAATAAATAGAATTGGAAGGAAGCAATAATATCAATGTAACTATATTTGCTAGGATGGTGTCTGGTATTGTTACTTTTTATTGTTAATTTCTGTATAATTTTGTCCTCGAAAGAATTTTTTTTCTTCTGAGTTTACTTCATAAGTATATAAGTAAAAATCTGTTCTTTATTTACATTAGACTATCAATAAATTATTAGAATATACTTAGTCATATAGACCTTTCAAAATAATTTCTGTGAAATAAATGTTTATTTTTGGTCATGTTTGGTTTTATTTTTTTATTTTCCCCCTCTTTCCTTTTTTTTCTTCCCCTCTGACAATAAAAAATGTTCCCTAGCCCTATGTTTCTTTATTTTTGGTCATGTTTGGTTTTCTGATTTCTTTTCCCCTCTCCCTCTTTTTTTCTTTCTTCCCCCTCTGACAATAAGAAATGTTCCCCAGCCCTATGTTTCTTTATTTTTTGTCATGTTTGGTTTTCTGATTTCTTTTCCCCTCTTCCTCTTATTTCTTCTCCCCCCTCTGACAATAAGAAATGTTCCCTAGCCCTACGTTTCTTTATTTTTGGTCATGTTGGGTTTTATGTTTTCTTTTCCCCTCCCCCTCTGACCATAACAAATGTTCCCCAGCCCCTCACTGGTAAATATCCCATAAATTAATGTTCCTCGAGTCAATTTGGACTTTACTTGGAGGTTTATAGCACACACTACTCTAACCACCAAAGTATCGGAATTGCCACTGGTTAAATTAAACGGATTGAAGAGCAAATTATGATTCCTCATCGTCGTATTAATTAAATTAGTCTCAACAATACAGCAATAATATATCCATCAATTTTTAATTTAGTCAATGAATAATACAAAATAGAATAAGTGCTGGTAAAAAGGCTCGAACTAAGAACCTGTCTTAATTAAGACTGTAAAATAATCAAGTTGAATGATGTGTCTACAAGTGTACGGACAAGAATTGTTTTTTGTTCCACGTCGTGAGCGAACTGGCTCTCCATACACCTCATTATTGTGCACGATAATGTATTGATTACATACACCACTACAACCATCCACAATTCAGGGTATCACATGTGGAAAAACTAAATATATCCGACAGATAATGTGTTTGTCAGTAGTAGATAATTAACGTGCTAGTATGTTGAAAATTATAACAAAGTTACCTTATTTAATCCTATTTAAACAATATGATAATACTATCAACCCATGCGTATATATTAAATAAATTACTAAAACGTTGAATTTATGTTATCTCATATGGTGACAATTATTTTGAAAAGATGTTAGGTTGGATCCTAAAAAAGTAAAGAATGCTACATTACCAATAATTAATGACCCAGAACCTGTTGACCTAAATGATTCAGTTCACAGTGTACTTCTTATCATGCATTCGACATTATTAAATATAATAATTGCTACACATTATTATTATAATTATTATATGTGAATTGTTATCCGCACGTGTCGTCAACGTACTTCATATTTATATATATATATATATATATTCTCTGGCTGTCGACGTCAGACCAGTACCGAAATTAGAAAAGGCTGAAAAAATATAATAGGTAATAAGATCAGTCAGGGGTTATATAATATATATTAAAATAAACAATAACCAAGAGAAATTTCTTTAGTTCAAACAAGTGATGAACATATTAATAATAAGGTTGACGATGATGATGACGACGACGATACTGATCAGCATAACCATGATTATTATCATCAGGATTTTGGTACCTCATCAATCCAAAAGCGCTCCAAAGTACACAAGCCCAAGTAAGAGCTCCAGGAGACAGCCGGGAAATGCCATCTGGAAAAAAAGCGTATTTGACGCCAATATCTGTTGATATTGTTTGGAAGATGGTCTAAACTAACAACAGTCTACGTATTTGTGTGTGCGTGCACTCGCGCGCCGCCCACACGCATGTGTGTACGCCAATATATCAACCTTTTACACGCATCGTATTTCGTCTGCTAAACTATCGATTTTAACAAGACGCCACTTGGACAAAACCCCACCCATTTATTGGAATTCGTGAAACAAATGGCACCCTAAAATATTTTTAAAGAAGAGTTCACTTCGGGGATGTATTTGTATTTATATTTCTAACGGCTCTTGAAAGAAATGATCTTTAATTGAAATTTATTTACGTTGATTGTTGATGAAGCCATTTATGACACGCTGTGATGGTATGATCCTGTGTTTGAATTAGATCACTAGGAATATTAATTACTCTCAGATAATATTGTAATAAAGTGGAATTATTATTAACGACCTAGTTTCATTCTATTTTGGCTGTCATTGACCCCGTAACTATCAGAACAACTAGTTGACTGATAACCCCTGTAAAACTGTTTATTGCTACGGTTAAGACAATAGGCTGATGGTCCATTTAATAGAGATCGGCAATTCTCGGCAAATTGGCTAGCTTTTAAGCCCTCTTTCGTAATAACCGTCAAGAAGATCTTTGACAGGATTTACTATTTACTTTGAACCTTATCTGCGTGTACCTATGTCGGGCCCTCTCGAAAAGAAGCGAAAGATGACACGGAACGTCGTGTTTTAATGAAAATGGACACATCAATATCTGTTCGTTCAGTATGCAGCGAAGCCTGTGTGCCTCATGTGTAATGCATCTTTTGCTGTGAATAAAGAGTACAACTTGAAGCGCCATTACCAGTCGAAACACGCGGCCAAATACACCGGACAGCAGAGACAGGATAAAATTGTTTCTCTGAAAAGGTTTGTATTTACTTTAATGTTACATTTGTATCATTTATGTATTAGTATAGCGTAGGGATAAGAGAGCACTTACATTTGGTTTCAGTTCAATGGTCAGACAACAGACGGGGTTCACAAAACATAGTGTAGTGTCTGCATCTGATATTGAAGTAAGCTACGCTGTCGGCACGATAATTGCGCAGCCACTGAAAACATTCAGCGATGCTGAGTTCGTAAGGGATTGCCTACTGACGATAGCAGCCATCGTCTGTCCATAAAACAATCTTTGAAAACACCAACCTTTCCGCAGGAACTGTCACCTAGAACGTCACGTAGAATAATTGTCTGCCAATACGAGTCTACCCTTCAACAAAGTGCCGCTCATGTTGAGTTCTACTCTTTCGCTTTCGATGAGAGAACTGGCGCAAAAGATAATGCCAACTTGCGAAATTTGTGAGAGGCATCAACAAGGAATTCCATATTACAGAGGAGTTAGTCTCCTTGGTTGCGGTGAAGGGAAAACAACTGGGACAGAGACAATTTGTTGTATTATTGTGAAGTCCGCTGGGTTAGCAGAGGGGCCAAGCTTCACTGCGTCTATGTCCTGCCAGAACTGTGACACCCAGCATGGTTGTCAGATTTGGCATACTTGGTAAACATTTGAAAACATATGAATGTGTTGAACATAAAATTACCGAGCAGAAACCAAGTTAATCAATAAACTTTTTGAACATGTCTGCGCATTTGATGTTTCGTCTGGTGGAGGGACAACTCAATGTAACTATGCACATTTTCCAACATTGTCTGCAGCGTATGATTCTTTTGTTGGACAGCACTAACTTGAAAAGTTTACTAAACTTGCGACAGTTAAGTTTTACCAACAGTTTGTTCCAGCCGACCAGTTCCCCGAACTAATGCGTCGCGCTCGAATGCTAATGGCACTATTCAGAAGCACGAGCCTCTATCTGAACTATATCAAATTATTTTTGCACAGAGCAAGATGCGTAGTAAATTCACTGATGCACATTTGTAGGATACTCTGAGGCTTGCGAACAAATATCCACAGCTTGACATTCAGGGGATGGTGAAGCAAGCCCAGGAATATGTAACGTTTTTGCTTTTTTATTGTGTTAATAGTATATAATCATTAATATTCATGAAGTTACTATATGTGAGGAGTATAGGTCATGGTTGACACACAATCTATTATGCAGCTTCTTATGTTTGAAAATGCATGTTGCCCACTGGCTTAATAAAAAATGTACCCTTCTACCGATATAGTTCGTAACAGTTCATGGACTAGCGACAAATGATCTCAGATGCTACGAAACTCCTTCATTTTGAAGGCTGTTTTTTTAAAACGTTTGCCACCTACACTCGACGTTTCGAACTTCATCAAGCCTGCCGAACAACTCCAGTTTTACGATTTGGCCATCCGCTCAAAAAGCTTTCCAGCCTCTGGCCTATATATATATATATATATATATATATATATATGTATGTATGTATGTATGTATGTATGTATGTATGTATATTAAAACATTATTATAATACTTATTACGACATAATCTTTTGTTATCTTATTAAAATTAATTTCACGTAATGTGAGAAGTAGGTTCATATTTGGTGTCGTGTCTGATGAACACACACACACACACACACACACACACACACACACACACACACACACACATATATATATATATATATATATATATATATATATATATATTACATACCAGAACAGCCAACATCAATATTACTGTTCGGTTTCCAGTTACCCTCCGAGATCTTTTCTTCCCATCCACTCTGTATCAATCCAGGATTAATCTCGTCGTCGTGTGACCGAACATATCCATCATCTATGTTACCATTACCACATCCACAATGATGGCTAAACATCCAATATCCTGCAGACTCAATGTAATACAGATAAATGACTTGATCTGTATGCTGAAAGACGTCTCGAGTTTGACAACTTGTAGGCTCTACCTTTTTGTAGACACCATTTACTATATCGTTTCCATGATCTGGTGACACCCTTTCCACTGTTATATCGCAATCTGTAAAACCGAAATTTGATTATTTTTTTCGGGTATTTATAGTCACACATTTTACCTGCAAATTGTGACGTTATGTAATCGGTTTTTCAAATATTCAGCAAAAATCAACATATTTATAGGAATTATAATTTCTACACTGATTAATTAATGTTTCATGCCATATTACGCCGATAGATATTGGAATACCTGACAGCGCATACGATATCAGAACAGTAATGACGATAACAAATATCTTCCACATAATGCCGTCTATTGCTTCTTTTTGCTGCTGGTGAATGCGTCGAAACATAAAGTGTTATCAGCTAGGCTCTTAAATACCATCCTGATAAACAATTGCGTAGTTTTGTGTGTGTGTGTGGGGGGGGGGGTATGGCAAAGTTGAATGACGTAATCTGTAAATGACAAGTGATATGGGGATGTCTATATTGGGTATATATATATATATATATATATATATACATTTATTTATATACGCACGTGTGAGTGTGTGTTTTTGGATACATATACAGAATACATATACTGGCTCAGAACATCAACATCTAAACATCCTTTGAAATCTATACCTAGATGAATCTCTACATAAATAAAGCTATGCATACTTCAATCCAAATATACAATGTTCTGTACCTCCACATATCTACATTTAAATACGTAGAACATATACATATGTCTGGGCTACTCATCAGCCTGTGGGTTTTTCGTACGCGACAAATATGTCACGCCCACAAGGAAGCAACTACATACAGGCTACGTACAGAACGAGGAAGCACATACAAAAGCCAGTTGACACCACAGATCTCACAATATATGAGTTAATATATACACAAGTTGTAAAGTTCACAGGTCTCCAAGGTCGCCGGCTTAACGGGCGACAATATCGGCCCATGATCTTTAGGTGTTCTAAAGAGGTAATCATCACTAAAACGGATATTTTCGCACACCAGTGAGTTGCGTGGCGGCGGTCCGTTGTCAAGTAATAATTTATGGGTAACGTAGTCAGGGCCAGACTGTCGCTGTTACCATAACCGTCTGGGAACGGGCAGCACATGATGATTTATCATCTAGAGGTTTCAAATGATCCGGATCGCAATTAATCTGTTTGATGCACAGGAATCCAGACAGCATAGGAATCCAGAAAAGTACGACAGTCTGCTCCTACACAGTGTGTGTGTGTGTGTGTGTGTGTGTGACCAGATGTCCTCGCTTAGACAAGCTCTGAGGTCAAATAAAATGTACTCACGCTATATCTGCTAACTGTATTTAGTGTTGAAGCATAGATAGCACACTCCTAACCATCTACAACTTGAATATGTTTAAACTGGCATGTATTTCAAATTTAACTAAATTCGTAAACACGCTGAACATAAACTGCATGCTAAGCCCATTTAAATTCTAAACACCTTATTTAGATGGTATATTGTTTTATACTAAATAATTTACTAAAATCATAGTTACTGATATTGATTAAATATAGTTTTAACACTCTATACTAGAAAATAACAAATGTAGTTGAAAAATCAAGATGCCTTTGTACTAAAATAACAGGGATGTGTCAAAGAGCCAAAAGCGTGAATAAGCAAACGTTCTCTATCTGGATGCGTACAGTACTACTGGTGGTAGACGGGATTTGTTTAGTTCTGAACGATATTGTTTATTATTAAACACAGCAAGGAAATCTTGCGTGTTGGACTCAGTCTGTCTTAACAAAAGGGAAATCAGTATTCGAGTGCTCAGACTAATATAGTGGCTTACTGAAATGACAAGCAGAGGTCGAGGAGGAAAAGGTTAAGGATTCCTTGCGTAATAATGTGATGTTTGTAGATTGTCATCAAGTATACTGTTAATAAATCACAGATACAACCTTGACCATCTGGTTTATCCTCTAAACTGTTTCCGGTCCGTTACAATTCTAAATACCATCATTAAGTCCTCGATATAATTAATTGTGGACTGGTATGGATTGACAACATTACAAATAACAATGCTGATATATATATATATATATATATATATATATGGGGGGGGGAGTGTTCGGCATAATATCGGCGGTAACTTTGATTTCAGCGAATATTTGCTAAGGCTGCTTTTCTACCCAGTCGGCATTTGATGCACTTACACTTTTCGTAATTGGGAAGTATCGATACCATCACCTCACGTAGTATTAGTGAAAGGAAGAAGAACATTGCCGGCTCCAGTCAGGAATCATCTCTTTTAATTTCTGATAATATTCTGTTAAATGATATTAAAACGATTCTTCGGCAGCCAATACGTTTTATGAATGAATTTATTGACATTATTAGTCACTCAATCACTTATATCTCGCGTGTTTGACACAACATATATCTCTTTGTGGCGAGAAACGTGCTAATTCGTATATGTTTACCCGTACCACGTTGAGCTGGCCGTCGTGTGGATATTTGCTTATACAACAGAATATGTACACACATGTTCAGCGTTGGGACATTTAAATAAAACATCACAAGTTGACCTTTTCTTTCCGACTTTCTATTGAAGTGCGTGAACTGAACAAAGGCTTCTGAGAGTGATTTATGACCGAGAGTTAGTTGTCATAATGTGATAAGTTATCAATTATGTTGAAGTGTTTTCTGGTTTCGTGGTGATATATCTTGACTCTTTACAAGGTGGTCTGTTGATAGTGACAAGGAGCAATTGTATATTATATATATATATATATATATATATATATATATATATATATATATATATATATATATATACACATATATATATATATATATATGTGTGTGTTGTATGGAGATATACAACATGGATTCATACACGCATCAAACTATACAGAAACAGATTTAGATCATATAAAATAAACTTTATGAAATGTTATAATACGACCAATAAAACACATTTAAGCCTATTCTATTAATATTAATATTTGTCGAGTAGCAATTTATCACACGCTACCATCGTTGGTGGGGAAAACACCGTTTCCGATTAAATGGCACATATTTATCTTTCATTACACATTTATCAAGCGAGTTATCATATTTTTACATTAACTAATGAATAATGTTACTAAGAGTAGGCAATTTAGTGTGACTGCGCATGTGTAAATAAAACTACCTGCCTCTTTATTATAACGTAACTGTAATCATACCGAATCCAGGTAGCCAATGTTTAATGATTGTTCAGTCATATTTGCCGCATTGCACGTAATATATGGATCGGTACGATATAACTTATGGATATCTAGTGTAGATTTAAATAACTTGGCTTCAGTCAGATTCGAACACGTAACCGTGTCCTAACCATTGTACTACCGGATGATGATGATTGATGTTTTACGGCCACTTCTGCGCACATGGTAGGCTAAATGGGCCGAGCGACCTCCAATGGTAATGAAGCGAAGTCAAAGATGAAACAACCTCTTTTTTTCTTGTAAATTTGAAATATTATAGGCCTGGATATTTTCATCGACTGTTGTGAGAATGAGTGGCCGCGCAATAATTGCCTGTCTTCACTCTTCTATTCATGTTCGCACTGTTTGACAGAAACTGTTCAACGTGCTGGTGATCTCTCGTACTATGTCTACCGTAAGGTGATAGCACATCATATGTATTACACGGCAAACTGCCAACTGTCCCATCTTCCCCTATAAGACCTTTGGTAATGTGCCCACCAAAGAGCTCCTTCAATAAAATCCGTGCTATTTTACGATTAAATGATACAGCACTGTTTCGAGACGTCTCACGAAAGGTTTTTGAACTGAAGTCCCACAAGCCGGCTGGAAGGCACACCTGGAACCTGTGATGAAGAAAGAAAGACTGGACCATGCACTATGCAGCAATTTGTACCTCGCCAGAGTCACATTAGGCGACCATTGGGTAGGCGTTTTCACAAGAACGTTTTTGAAGTCACAATGGAACACCCACCGAGCCGAATGATTTGGGCTGCCACGTCGTGTCGCGGCCCTGCTGGTCTGTATTTTATTCCGCCTAGCACGACTATGAATGGACCCAGATACGTGGAATTTCTCAAACAGAAGCTGCAACTAAACATGGACGTCCACGGCGGCGCTCAAATGCTATCATTGACTTGCTGAAGAAAAAAATAGATCTATGCCGGAATGGCCCGGGATGGGTCCGGATCTCAATCCAACTGAGAACATGTGGACTATTATGAAGGATAAAGTGGCATACAAACCACAATTAAGCGTTGATAACCCGAGGCAAGTAACCAAGGAAGTTTTGGGACACTGAAATCACGTAGAAATACTGTGAATCTCTGGTATCCAATATGCCGAGTATCATCAAAGCCACCATTGACAGCAAAGGAGGACATACTAAACACTTTTTGATCTCATCAAGTTCAAATTGTGGTGTATTGTGCTTCCGGTGAAATAAACTTATATCATTTGGTTTGAAGACCAAAAAACTCGACAGTTGTGTCAACATTATTAAACAAATTCTATCTGGTTTGTAACTTTAGCAAGTCTCATATATATAGCAACAAACCGTATACAAATACAGATTTGTTAACAAACACATTTTTAAACAGATATGAATTCTGAGTTCCAAGTACAAAACGTATATAAATAAAAAAATTGAAACCACTAGAATGTAGCCGTAATTAACGACTTGCCAAAATATAAGAAACATCATGTTTTACTCTTTGTCTTAAGCATCATTCTGATAAATAATCCATAAATGTTAAAAGAGCATAAGTTGAGTAAATAGATGCATGTTGTTACTTATACACACCATATCTACTTCAAGAGATACCTATACCGTCATGTTTTATTCGGGTATATGTATCTTAAGTTAGTCTTCGATGTATAAATATTTTGCGGAAGTTGCCAAATCATCACAACTTTCTAGCTACAGTCGGGATGAAGACGAGTTGGACTTGTCTCGATCCGTGTAAGAACGAAGTCGTGTCGAATTCGAGGCATTTGTTCACCAAAGTTGCCCGTTTGCACACGTCCCCAGCACGTTTCATCGGTTTTGTAGAATGGGATACAATGTTTTGAGAACGAGTTTGGTTTGAACGGGGGGACTAAGACTTTGAGATAACGCAAAATGAGATAACGCAACTGTAATTTGAAGAGTTTCGCTTTAGGCCAGCCAATATAAAGATGAGAGAGAGAGAGATAATTGACTCGAATACTCCCTTACCACAAGAGCGCAGATAAATGTAATTGTACTACAAGTGTACTACAAGGCGACAAGAAGATGAAGCATTATCTTAAAGATAAAACACGACGTCACAGATTAAAGCATACGATTACCTAGCTCGACACCAGATGGACAATAAATGACTCACTGTTCCCAACATCTCCGTCAACGTTCTTATCTTGCTAGGCTCGTGATATTTCTATGGTAAATTACGACAACAAGTACAGGTCATTGTTACTTTTGGTTTGGTTTTTGGATCAAGTACCTCTACCCTACCTCTAGCCTACTTGTTTTAGCAATATACGATTGTACTTTGTTCCGTGTAGTGGGTAGACAAAACCACAACATCAGCGTTCTCCAGTTCGAACCCTCAACGCTTCTTATTAATTATTCATGTGTCATCTTATATTTGTACACGGTTGGAGAAAGGTGATTAGAAAGAGATAGCATCCGATCAATTATCATCCAATCGTCATTGATAGCCAATTTAGCATAACTATATTATATAATTATATCGATTAATGTTAGTGTTTGTTAATATATTTAAAAAAAGGTAAAACGTCAAAGATTGTATGATTACACAAAATATGCCCATTCTGTGGAACAACCTTTGTTTTCATGTTTTGAATATTTAGTGATGAATAAATAGAGAGAAAAAAATATCAGAACATCTCAAATGGAAAACAACATGTTTCTTCATACAAAAACAGGTTTCTGACGGTTCAAATACTACCAGCATCTTTATTTATCATACATAATTATTATCATACACATATTCTCAGCCAAACATACAAATATTTCTATTATATGTATTATATATCATACACAATATTTTCCATACTGTAAGCTGAAGCTGTTCATCATCAGATTACAATTATATTTTGACTCTATGTAAACACACGAAAACTTGCGACTTCTGGTCTGGGAACGAATTAGTATTGTGTGAATGTGAAAGAAGACATTCAACAGTCATGTGACTTATATACAAGTAGAAGAATATATAAATTAGGCGTGAATGAACGTTCCCCAAGCGATGAACGGAAACGTATGAAGGTTAGCTGTTAGGTTCGAGTAAATCATAGTATTTACTCAGGTTTGAGACGATATTTCGTTCTAGTCCAGTAATAATCCATTGTGCGGTATTGCTACTTTGTTTTATTTTAGTTAAATCACTTCAGTGAGTCCATACTGAGTTAGTGCACATTCTCTTTGTTATGAACAAACTGTAATGTTTGTTAACACGCTGAGGGTATATAAAAGGCTTGAATTTTCACTTAGGTTAGAGAAGAACTTCGACGCTAGACCAGTCGGACGTGTATTAATACATGGTTCATATAGGTAGGATTTATTCAGTTATTCGTACCCAGAATAAAGCAGAGGTCTTTTGGACCACAGAAAATTACTGTTGAATGTAAACTGTGGTGTCAAAATAGTTATGATATGTACATAGCAAGTCACATTGAACCATACGCACGTGTTGTTTACTGCGAGCTGTGGTATCAAATGGTATGTGTTTTACTTGCTTCCGCTTTTTGTACGTAGCCTGCATGTAGCCACTTTCCTGTGGGCGTGACATATTTGTCGCGTACGAAAAGCGAATTAGCTGATTCCCACTGGCTGATGAGTAGACCAGACACATGCTTAGGTGTACGCACACATCTATCAATATGTGGAGGTATGGAAGGTTTATTTTTAGATTAATGTATGTATAGTTGTATTTAGATTTATGGAGGTAGATTTCGAAGGATGTTTAGATATGTTGATGCTCTGTGCCTGTTGCCTCTTACCATGTACCCTAAAACACACACACATACAGACACACACACACACACACACATATTTGTCGGATATTAAATAATATCTGTACTTTAATGTTTGATTCAAATTAAATACACCTGTTGATGACCATGCTATGACTCAGTGAACCCCATCCTATAGTATATATATATATATATATATATATATATTGCCTACAAGGCATGATCCCATATACAATTTCATTCATCTTGATTATAGACAACTTGTCATATCAAAGGAACCTTTTATCAGCCTGAATTAGCAAAATCTATATAACTTTCACTAATGTATTGTAATTAGTAGTTAGGTGATGTTTTATAAGAAGTAACCCAATTGTCTTTAATCAAGTTAATGCACTGGTTAACTTTGAACAATTTATTGGAATTAATAATCCATATGCCTTTAATCACTTTTAATGTAACACTCCAGGATTGCTTGAAAATACTAACTTGATGCACTAGTTAGCTTTGACTAATTTATTGGAATGTTGCTTGAAAATTAGTCTGAATGGTATTCTGGAAGAAAAAATCGGTGGTAGTTGTTCGGGGTGCAACTGTCATGGGGAGAGTTGTCCGGGGGACAGTTGTCCGGGGGGCAATTATCCGGAGGGCAAGTGTACAGACACCATACGTAAGGTAATTTAAAAATAGAGGCCGACTTACAACCTGATCAACTTACGACCGGTCGTTGTAACTAATCAGCGTGGTAATTCGAGATTTCCTGTATATATATATATATATATGTATATATATATATATATATATAATATTATATAAAATTTAGGATTAAAATATAAATATAATATTTAATGTAACACTCCAGGATTGCTTGAAAATACTAACTTGATGCACTAGTTAGCTTTGACTAATTTATTGGAATGTTGCTTGAAATAGTCTGAATGGTATTCTGGAAGAAAAAATCGGCGATAATTAGCGATTCCCATGTTTAAAAAAGACATAAGTTGCGTATTTTCAAGGAACTAACATTATATATATATATATATATAATATATATATATACATGTGGATGGACCACACGTGAAAATTCCTTTCTTGAATATATGCGCCATTATTAAGGCATATATATATATATATATATATATATATATATATATATATATATATATATAATCTCACCATATTTCATAAAATAAAGGGGACGTTCAAAACAAAACAATCCGAAAACGGGAGATAAAAAGGGAATGCCTTGTGGCCATTTCCAGAATTTTCTATTCTACATGTTTAGAGATTCGTAAAATGTAAATTTGTATAATCTTTACTATCCGTGTTTGGTGTCACGCCTCTCTGTGGGAGATCATCTGGGATGTCGATCATCTCGTAATCATCATCTTCTCGAATTGATGGACTTTCCCCTTTGACCCTTGATATTTCTTGTTTACTGACAGATGGCGCTGTCCGACCAACATATTTCCCCGGTATTCGTGTTTTCCTATTTTTAAAAACAAACGGTAAAAGAAAGTGGATTTTCAGAACATATTCTTAATATATATATATATATATATATATATATATATATATATATATATATATATATAGGTATGTATATATGTATGGGTTTGACATGAAAGACTCATTCAGTATTCCAAATAGACAGGTTTCCCAAACGATGACTATAATAAATTAATGACCCAAGTTCTGGCCGAGAGACACTGGTAGGTCTAGACAACTTTCCCCTTTCACAATGTTTGATGTGGCCAAGTATGTCTTACATTCCTCCATTCATTTATTATAGGAAAGGTTATTAGAGAGCTGGATACTGACTCAACACTAGATATTCAGTGGGATGTAAACTGAAAATAAATCCCAAAGTGTATATGCAACTATGTATGCATGTATCTCTGTATGTATATGTTTGTATGTATATATATGTGTGTGTGTGTGTGTGTGTGTGTGTTTGTGTGTGTGTGAGTGATATGTATATATGTATGAATGGACACATGCATGCATGTATGAATGAATGTATGTATCTATGTATGTTTCAAATGCACTTGGCTTAGTAACTACGGCTGGATTTCAGTTAATTTTTCTATTCATGTTACAACCTCCTAGAAAAAACGTGTTGAACGATTTTTTCTGTTTGATAAAATTAATGTGGATTGGCAATGAGAAAAGAACCCCCAGAAGGGGCCGGATTTGGGTCTTTCTCAGCGGTATATGGAATCTGCGCCCGTTAAACTGTTCTGTGGTATAATGGATTCGTTGCAGGGTTTGAGTTCCTTCGTAGCAACACACCAGATTGGATGGAACCTCTTCTCAACTACTTCGACGCCATCTACTGTACTGGTACTTACAGACGGATTCAAAGCCACGCTCCAGATGGCGAAGGACAGAATGTCATCATGCTCCACATTGTATGTGATAATAAGATAATTGGGATATTAAATTCTGATATAATACTGTACTTTGTTAAATTATCTTCCAACATACGACTAAGGTGAATTGTATATGCAACTAAAATTGTTATATGAAACAGAACCACGCGAGCTGTGCCCAATGCCACCGCTGTGCAACAAAACTCTAAAAAGCGAATCACCTATAGTCTTGGTGCCTGAGATTAAAACATAAGCCAGGCCTCATCACATACATGATAATTGATATATAAAAATAGTACTACTATCTGAGGTGGATAGGAGGGAAGCACTGGTTGATTTTATATGAAATGATCTACGTGTATGTGTAAAGATGTGTGTTTTAGCTGTGTATTATAAGGCACAGGCACAGAGAATCTCGAACCGTGAATTCAAACTCTGGACGTTTCTTCAGGGGACTGAATCCAGAGTGGCGACTTTTCTTGCTGAGACATGTGTAATGTCTCACCAGTCCCTAAGCCGCCAAGCAAAATCAAAATACGAATCACCTACAGCCGTGGAGTTTGGGTGTAAAACACCCAAGTCAGATCACGGCAGTAGTGAGAATGTTTAGCTTAATTATCTAAGCAGCCCTATTTATAGCTATTTTGCAATTGCTGTATCTTTCTTCAAAGCAATACTATATAAACCATATAACCCAATTGTCACTGTCTTCAAAGATCAGTTTTTACAACGGGCAGGCGTCATGAAGCGATTACTATTAAAACTGTTTATCTTAATTACTATTAAAAGACTGACATCTGCGCTGAAGCAGACCGTAATAGCGCGTCATAGCTTCCGTACTGTTTGAACTATGCTACCATTTTCAAACCTGACCTAATTTATGCTATTCTAACTATTGTAGTTCTTAAATGTTATTTATGACAAGCAGATTAGAGCTAATCTTGAATGTCATAGTACAAACTGGACATAACTGGACCTAGGAAAGATAAATCTATTCCCACATACAACCAAGGTGAATTATATATACAAGTAAACTTGTTATGTAAAACACACCAACCGCGCGAACTGTGTCCAATGCCACCGCTCGAGATGCGATGCAGTGTTTCTATTCCTGAGTCAGGAGTACTTATAATGCTTTAAGAGCGTACTGTGCCTGCTACAGTCATTTAAATGCTGGATAACCAGGCCAGACATCTAAACGGCGTGCCTCCAAAGACGCAAATAGTACATGGATTATACAGCTATAGATCAACTTTTCTTGAATTCTAGGACCGGGAAACATGGTCTCCACGCATAGAAAACGGAACTTTCTCAACCGCAGCATAATATGCCTTGTGATATTTGCTGGAGGGTCAAATACCTCATAAACATACAAATCCAATAAATACTATGACCTACTCGTCACTATTATAACAATTTACATCGGCGCTTTAGCAGACCGTTATGGCGGAATTGCCGTTCTATATATTAACATTCTCAAATCAGACCTAATGTCTGCTATACTAACTATAATTATAATATAGGGTTTTATTAATGACAAGGAGACTAAAGTTAGCCTTGAATGTCATAGTACAGACTGGACATAACTGGACCTAGGAAAGATAATTCTATTCCCACAAATAACTAAGGTGAATTATATATACAATTAAACTTGTTATATAAAACACACCAACCACACGAGCTGTGTCCAATGCCACCGCTCGAGATGCGATGCAGTGTTTCTATTCCTGAGTCAGGAGTACATGCTTTAAGAGCGTACTGTGTCTGCTACAGTCATTTAAATGCTGGATAACCAGGCCAAACACTTAAACGGCGTGCCTCCAAAGACGCAAATAGTGCACGGAATATACAGCTCTATATCAACTTTTCTTAGAACGCATGGACCTGGAAACATACAGTCTCCACGCACAGAAAAAGGAACATATCAACCGCAGCATAATATGCCTTGTGATATTTGCTGGAGGGTCAAATACCTCATAAGCATACAAATCCAATAAACTCTATGACCTACTTGTCACTAACCCTTTATATCAAATAAAACAAAATTGGTAAAAAGAAAACACGAACCTCAATCTCTGGCACGGGCAATGTGTGTTTTAGCTGTGTATTATAAGGCACAGGCACAGATAATACTACTACTACTAATAATAATACTACTACTACTAGCAGTGCTAGTACTACTATCACCATGACCACCATCTACTACTACTACTACTGCTACTACTAATACTACTACTAGCAGTGCTAGTACTACTATCGCCATGACCACCATCTACTACTACTACTACTACTACTGCTACTACTAAAACTACTACTAGCAGTGCTAGTACTACTATCACCATGACCACCATCTACTACTGCTACTGCTACTACTAATAAAACAACCACTACTAATAAGGTGGATAGGAGGGAAGTACTGGTTGATTTTATATGAAATGATCTACGTGTATGTGTAAAGATGTGTGTGTGTGTGTGTGTGTGTGTGTGTGGTAGGGAATGTATCAATGGTAGTATTGATATGTATGTATGTATGAGTGAGTGTGCACAGCCATTTATGCATCTGTGTGTGTGTGTGTGTGTGTGTGTGTGTGTGTAAGTATATGCATATATATATGCATATGTGTATACTATTTTTATGTGTGTATATTTGTGTGTATGTAAATATATATGCATGTTTGATTGTTAGTTGTATGGTATGAATGTACATGTGTATGTATAAATATATGCGTTTTTGTCTATGCGTGTTTGTGTGTCTCTTTATAAAACCACACACACACACACACACACACACACACACGTATTTATATATCTTTCTTTCTAACTGCTGCTGACGTGTTAGCTAAATCTACTTACTTTAAGTTTCCTTACAGATAAACAAGGTGATCCTTTAGTGATTTTATTCACCAGCTCCTTATTTACATACCCGTTATGATACCTGGATACTCTATGATCTCTCCCTCTGACGTCACGTATGTTATGCCTCTTCCAGTTACTGTCAATGTTTCTTTCTCGGAGATGTCTGGATCTTTCACCATGACTCCTGTTGTTCCCATTATGACGTTGATCCTCACGTGATGTCGTTCGCTGCCGGTTTTTCATCATCTGCTTCCTGTTAAAGTATCAACGATTAGTGTTGCTAAAACATAACAAGGGGCGGCCAACAATAACAATAATAACAACAACTGATTCTATTAAATACTACTACTCCTAGGTCTAAAACCCTCATTACTAACAATACTACTACTAATAATAATAATACTACTACTACTAGCAGTGCTAGTACTACTATCACCATGACCACCATCTACTACTACTACTACTACTACTACTGCTACTACTAATACTACTACTAGCAGTGCTAGTACTACTATCGCCATGACCACCATCTACTACTACTGCTACTACTACTGCTACTACTAATACTACTACTAGCAGTGCTAGTACTACTATCACCATGACCACCATCTACTACTGCTACTACTACTAGCAGTGCTAGTACTACTATCACCATGACCACCATCTACTACTGCTACTGCTACTACTAATAAAACAACCACTACTAATAAGGTGGATAGGAGGGAAGTACTGGTTGATTTTATATGAAATGATCTACGTGTATGTGTAAAGATGTGTGTGTGTGTGTGTGTGTGTATGTGTGTGTGTGTGTGTGTGTGTGTGTGTGTGTGGTAGGGAATGTATCAATGGTAGTATTGATATGTATGTATGTATGAGTGAGTGTGCACAGCCATTTATGCATCTCTGTGTGTGTGTGTGTAAGTATATGCATATATATATATGCATATGTGTATACTATTTTTATGTGTGTATATTTGTGTGTATGTAAATATATATGCATGTTTGATTGTTAGTTGTATGGTATGAATGTACATGTGTATGTATAAATATATGCGTTTTTGTCTATGCGTGTTTGTGTGTCTCTTTATAAAACCACACACACACACACACACACACACGTATTTATATATCTTTCTTTCTAACTGCTGCTAACGTGTTAGCTAAATCTTCTTACTTTAAGTTTCCTTACAGATAAACAAGGTGATCCTTTAGTGATTTTATTCACCAGCTCCTTATTTACATACCCGTTATGATACCTGGATACTCTATGATCTCTCCCTCTGACGTCACGTATGTTATGCCTCTTCCAGTTACTGTCAATGTTTCTTTCTCGGAGATGTCTGGATCTTTCACCATGACTCCTGTTGTTCCCATTATGACGTTGATCCTCACGTGATGTCGTTCGCTGCCGGTTTTTCATCATCTGCTTCCTGTTAAAGTATCAACGATTAGTGTTGCTAAAACATAACAAGGGGCGGCCAACAATAACAATAATAACAACAACTGATTCTATTAAATACTACTACTCCTAGGTCTAAAACCCTCATTACTAACAATACTACTACTAATAATAATAATACTACTACTACTAGCAGTGCTAGTACTACTATCACCATGACCACCATCTACTACTACTACTACTACTACTGCTACTACTAATACTACTACTAGCAGTGCTAGTACTACTATCGCCATGACCACCATCTACTACTACTGCTACTACTACTGCTACTACTAATACTACTACTAGCAGTGCTAGTACTACTATCACCATGACCACCATCTACTACTGCTACTACTACTAGCAGTGCTAGTACTACTATCACCATGACCACCATCTACTACTGCTACTGCTACTACTAATAAAACAACCACTACTAATAAGGCCACTTATACTAGTACTGTTTCTGATACCTTCCTCACCATAACAACAACCACCAATACTAATACTTCTACTAAGACTATGACTACAACTACCACTGCTATCATAACTAGTACTATTACTACTCCTACCACCACCACCACCACTACTACTATTACTAATATAAACAATTACTACTATTACCACTACCACTATTACTACTACTACTACTATTGCATCTCCTAATACTACTACAACTTCTACTAGTATCAACCCTACTACTAATACTAATTAGTCCTATTACTAGAAGCACCACCACCATTAGTATTACAACCTACTACCATACTTACTACTACTACTACTAATAATAATAATCTTACTACCACTACCGTTATTGTTACTACTACCAACACTGGGAATGGTGCGTCATAATCGTGGTGTAAACAACGAGATGAACAATAAAAACAACCAAATACAACAACAAATTAAGGTATAATATTTCTTTGAAACTGAGTATTTAACTCACGTACTTCAGACACATGATCACTAGAGGAACAGCAATGATGATAATGAGGACACCAGCAAGTACTGGTATGATGACAAAATGTCTGAAGAAAATATATATATATATATATATATATATATATATATATATATATATATACGTTGTTAATCAATTCTTTGGTGGCCAATACCTTTTAACGAATGGTGCCAATAACAGTGACTTTCATTGATATCGGTGGTCACTCTATCACTTATATACAACAAATTGTACAAATAATGTCTTTTTATGCGTCGTAACTTCGTTATATGGTTTATTACACTGATCACTTCGAATCAGCCACCAAGTGCCTAATTAATTATACGAAGAATATGCACGCATGCTCAGTGTTCACACGAACATAATGTTCACGCTACATACATAACCGTGCACAACCATAGCAACACGCACACATTATGCTGACGTCAGTGCACAACTCTGTCCATGGGTTTGCCTAAAATATCCACCCATTGCCCTGTCTTTAGTGTTTAATAGAATAATAGTTCAAATAAATTTAATATTTAAAATGTCTAGAGTTAATTATATCTACAGTGCTAATAAGGAATTATACATTTACAAAGGAATGCTTTAATACTAAACGCGGAGTCTGAAGTCGCTTAAGAGGTATCTTGATGATGAAGATCGTGATGATGGTGGTGATGATGGTGACTACTTAGTATTGTAAACGGTATACGTATACATAAGGAATTTATATGGTCAATTAGAACACAGTAACATTACCTATCTTATTGAAGATCGACTTTTTTGTATCTGAAATGTAATGGATAAGATAAGTTGTATTTCACGGCATCTTTCAACCTCTCTCCTGCCTTCGAATCGACCGGAGATCAATACATTAGGGCACACCTGCCAACGGAACGAAACATTGACGCGTGTTATAGATATGTAAGAATTTATACGAAAACGTAATTATTCGTTTAGTAGATTTACCTGTTTCGGGCGTGGACACATTATTGTGATCTGAAAAAGAAATGCCCCATCATTATATTTAATCTAATTGATTATTAAAATATGCGTAGAGTATGTATCAATGTTAGTTGGCAACGGTATAATTAACGTCATGTGACCTGTGGAATGTTCGACCAACAGAGTAAAAGTGCTATGTCCTATAATAATAATAATGTATTTTTAATAAAGCGCCCTTACTAGCAGGAGTCATTCAAAGGCGATCTACAAATAGTATGTACTGTAGTTATACCCCAAATAATATGTCTATAAAAATCCTGTAATTAAGAGATTTAAAAGATAATAATTATTTATCTGTGAAAGCGACATTGAATAGGTGTGTTTTTAGAACGGATTTAAAATTTTCAAGAGCCGACTCATTTCTAATATCTGCCGGCAACCTATTCCACAAAGTGAGGGCTGCATCACTAAACGCACAATTACCATATGACTTGAGACGAGACGCTGGCACCTGCAATAGTATCTGACTGGATGACCTGAGTTTTCGGGATCATTTTCTAATGGACACCAGTTCAGACAGGTATTCTGCCGCCGTATCATTAATAGATTTATAAGTTGTTAATAAAATCTTGAAATGGATACGCTGTCTAACAGGTAGCCAATGCAGTTTTTGAAGAATTGGGGTAATATGATAATATTTTCGAGTATTTGTTACTATGCGATTAATGTTAAAATCAGATATGCCATATAACAGGGAGTTCCAATAGTCTATACGAGATGTAACAAAGGCATGGGCTACTGTTACAAGTACTTCTTATGTCAACAGTGGATGTTCTTAAGATTGTAGTAGGCAGCTCGGCATACTAATGTGAGATGTTCATACATGTTAATACATTGGTCAAACATAACCCATAGATTTTTTACTGACTCATTATGCCCAAAGAACAAATATTACTGACTTATCTTGATCAATTGACATCATAATAGCATTTTTTACACGAACAAAGGCTGTTTCAGTGTGCTGTGACAACTGTTATAAGCAGACTGTAGTGATTCATTCAGGTTATTATTGATAAAATATTTGTTTAGATGGAAAGCAACTGCCCTTTCTATAACGTTAGATAAAAATGTAAGATTTGAAACAGGTCTGTAATTGTTTAGAATATTAGTGGTTTTTTTAATGTGCTTGTTAGAACATCCAGACAAGGGCAGCTTTCATAGATCTTGGGAAAACACCCAGAGATAATGATTTATTAACTATATCCAGACAATCTTTCACAAACCATGTAGGCATAGGGTCAACTGCACAGAAACATTAGTTCAGCAACTGTCTGATATCAGTCTCTAAAAAATCATCATGACGGGAGATGACAAGATCTAAGATTTCACTATGTCCGTGTGGTCTTTCTTGGACATGCTACCTGAGATTGGCAGATCTAAGAATGTCAGCCAGTTGTTAGGTATCTGCATTCCTCTGGCAATCCCAATGTATATCGAATTCACCTAAGATCAACAGATGGTCACTGTTAGTAGCAAGAGAGTCAACAAATCCTGAAAATTCCTTGAAGAAATCTGCTGCTTTCAGGCCATTTTTCTTAGTGGGGTGTAATCGGTAGATAATAGCTACACGAACACTTATCCCTCCAGATATGAAAGTCAGTTGGTAATTTTTTAAAGACTTAGCCTGAAAGCGCAAATGGGTTTCACACTTCAAAGAATCACGGAGAAGAAAGCCGATCTTTCTTGTGAATCCCAGCTTCATGATGGAATGAATATCCAACTGGAGTCACACCACCAACAATGTTCTGGTCTGAATCATTACCAGTCAGCAAGTCTTTGTAATGACAAGAGCATCAAGATCCATATCCTTAACAACATCAGATATTTCATCAGATTGATTACAGATCAATTGACAATTTATAAGACCAATACTTACATTTTGTACAGCTGTGCCATTATTTGATGTTATTGGTACAGTGATCAAATTACTTGCATCAGACCCAATCTGCTTTGGATGCTTTCCACTACGTGGGCGCATCGGTAAACAAATGGTATTACCACTATGGGGTCGTAGGTAAGCAACTGATCCCTTGAATAATTCATTATAATTATAGAGAAAAAAATTGTGAACATAAAGATTTAAACATACGCAAGTAAAATCCGGGTTATTATGGTAAACACTGGAGTAGGCGATAATATAGGGCGTCAAATGATCAGTTAGAAAGAAAATATAAGAAATACAAAATATAATCAACTTATACTAATATAAATGAAATCATATTACATAATATGCAAAATACTCCCGTTTCACCGGTCATACTTTCCGCCATATATCTAGTGTCCTATCATTACCTAGGGAATGGCTACTCCGGTATATGTCCGAAGTGGAAACAGTGCTGAGTATATGCAAACAACTTAAACCAATATCTAAACAGGAAACAATTTATTTGACATTTATCAGATAAAACGACATTTTCCTGACTTTGCGAAGGGAATAACCGAAAGTGGTGATCCAGACGAAATCTGGCAATAGATCAGTGAATTTTCGGCGATCAATCTGCAGTCAAAGCCGCATTTTGTTTGGTCAAATCGCAATGCAAATCCACCGAATCTGTAGATAGAAGTTATTCCTCGATAATCTAGGTATTTAGTGCATTTATAAGTTAACATTTGTTGGAGACGTTGCTACACGTATAAAACGTTACTATTAGTCTACACTAGCACACGGCTCATCTTACTGAAGGCACCATATTTCTGCTTGCGTGAAAAGACTAGATAAAAAACGTGACGTCATTAGTAGCGTCGTCGACCAGGAAGTAAACACATGCACATGTTTGCAAACTTGATGGGTTTCCCGCTGATAAGTATACCGAATATTCGTATGTTATTGCAGACAGAATCCATTTCCTGGCATTGATAAATGGAGTCTCGAGCAAGAATTGAATGAATAATATCTTGTCAGTCTGCCAAATAAACTCAATCAAGCTTCTATTTGGCAAAATAGAACTGTTTGGGAGAAAATACGAGATTTTGTAGGTAATCTGACGAGTTAAATACTTCAACATTTCTTTTACAGAACGGCATAACGTACCGTGACGGACATGAACCTGTGTTGTTGTCCATAAAACTGGAAAAACATATTTAGGTTTTTGTTTTGTTTTCCAAAGTCAAATAAAGGTACTATCAGTCTGAGAATCGATCTTGTTCAAAAACACAAATACGGTGTAACATTGGAGGTCCAAACATACCCCATTTCTGAGAATGGCCCATACACAGACACACACACACACATACTCATATAATTCTACAAAATAATTCTACAAAAAATAAGTTATTTGATTTCATAGACTGCACGGGTAATAGAAATGCAATAGAAATACAGCAAACCACTAAGTTCAAAATATTGCTTTTTACACACTTTTCCTAATATCAGACGGAAATTGTAAATGATTGTCAAGTGGCTAGTTGTTAATGATGCAGCGCCCTCTTTCGATTCCACGACCTGAACTGTATTGATAATAGGAAAGTTACTTTTATATGTATTGCCACATAAGTCACCGCAGATACATTGTTATTGTAGGTGAAGTTTAGTTAATAAAAATCGGCTGGAGATATACGGCAAAACCAGATGTTGTTCATATAATAATACATGAACTACTGTCGTGTAGGGCGTCACGAAATGCCCGAACAAAATAGGTCAGCTCCATTAATTGAATAATGTCCTAACATCTGTCGCTGACAAAGGGTAGATCGTTTCTATGTCAGATGTCTAAATTTTCGAGGGAGTGTTTACATCTAAATGTCTATATCTTACCGTGATCCTACTTACCGATATATAATCCGAGATATCTCATGTTACAGGTGATTAGAATTAAGATGGTAGTCAACCCAGAAGTAGTGAAAAACTTGTCTTACGTGTAGTCTTCGTACGCGTAAATTACACAAATGGACTTGTTTGAGAGATTCAAGATGTGTATAGTCGGCATAGTGAGTGCTACGTGAAGCGGAACATACATTGAAGTCATGCACGAAGGAACAGACTGATACTACATGCATTTAAGTGATATATTGGATGGAGAATATGTTTTAATTGTGTTTTAAATGTTAAACGCCTTAGAGCAATTTCGGTTGAATAAGGCGCTATATAAAATACTACATTATTAATATTATATATATATATATATATATATATGTGTGTGTGTGTGTGTGTGTGTGTTTATGTATGTGTGTGGGGGGGGGAAGTATGTATGTATGCATGAATGAATGAATTGATTAATGAAAGTTTGTTTATCAGTCATTTATCTTGTCGAATTAACTGAGTAACTGATTGGGTGACTGACTGGTATCCTGTCAATTCGGCCATTTCAAGCCTGTCCAAACTAACTCGGCCCACCACTAACTCGGCCCATGCCAACTACACCTATAACTTAACCAACTTAGCCTATAGCGTAACCAACTCGGCCCATCACTTATCCAACTCGGCCCATATTAATATGTCAAACACATTGTATGGTATGTTGGCGAATAGTAGCATTCAAGGAACGTTAAATTATAAGTTATTACCAGAGATAAACTTTAAGGGAACTAGATCAACCTTCTGGAATCAACACATCATTGAATATAACGAGTTCAATACCACAAGACGTGTATTCTGTACACAGATCGTTCCTCTCCTTTTCAAACATTTATTCACAATTGGCAGACAATATATTATGACATTCTCGTTAAGCGACAAAGGGTCATTATTACCTGTATTTTTTCAGGAAGAGCGGCACTTTTTGGCGTCTCCAGCGGATTTATTACTGTTACATTAGCAAAATACAATGCGAAATAATACACGGATGGCATGAAAATAAGTGTCTGGCTACTTCCGTTCTATGCGATTTGTTATTATAAGGTGGCAAATGTTATTTTCTTGCAGTTGGTGATAACGTTTTAATAACGTTATCATAACGTTATTATATCCATACCGAAAATATAATTAAATCAGAACGTTATGAATTAAATGTTTTAATAACGTTTTTATAATGTTTCAAAATAACTAGATGCATTTGAACAATATAATCAGAAATAACACATATATGTCATGAACATAAGTGTCTGGATACTTCTATTCTATATGATTTGTTATTACAAGGTGTTACACCTTCTTTTTGCAGGCAGCGCAACATTTTAATAACGTTATTACAACATTACTATATCCATGCTCAAAATATAACTACATCAGAACGTTATGAAATATTGAAGACTTTTAAATAACGTTATTACATCCATACCCAGAATAGAACTACATTAGAAAGTTATGAAAATGTCATGTGTTTGCTGGAATTATGTTTTTTGGATGGCTGAAATCGTGACAAATGTAATTCTATTTGAACTATTAATGAGTGCATGTATATATGTATATCAATACTGTAAAGTCCAGATTTCTACATCGGTAGAAGCAGCAGTGATGCGAGAACGTGTTCGAAGTAGCTGTTTTGTGTAGCGTTGCATCTTATTTTCACTCACGTACTATGTTTGGATAGTCACAAGCTGTTATTCTTTGTGAAGCAGATCCACCAATAAATAACACTGTAATTGTCCTCGTCTTACATGTCCATTCAACCGCCTATGCCAGCCCTCAACATCATTGTTTGTACGTAAGGACAGCATACAATTACCCCACCACTTACCAGACACTACTCACGAACCAGGTGTTTTGATATGTCAGTAAAAGTCCACGAATAATGCTGATTCATGAACAGCTCTTTGATGGTCCTCATATAGTTAGGGAGCTACATGTTTAATAGATGTATACGTATACGTGTAAGTACCCCCCCCCCCTCCTACACACACACACACACACACACGCACGCATGCACGCGCGTGCACACCCACACACACGAGTGCACACATGTATATATCAAAATAAATGTTTGTTACCAGCTATAAACTAATTTCTACACTAATATTTTTCTTTGCGGTTCTCATTTCTTTTTTCTGAGCCAACAATCGTTTTATGACGCTGTAATTGTTTTTATTCATTTGCGCAAAGCCCACCCACTCTTGTAAATCATGGAAATGTAAAAAGTATCCGTTGGATTTCTCTCCATTTGTTATCATTGAGGTCAATTTATGCAAGGACGTATTGTTGCATTGGCAAAGAAGTCGTTTACATAGAGCGGCAGATATAATAAAAAAAAATACATTTAATAATAATAATAATAATAATAGTCATTAACGTGCATTGTTACCTGAAAGATGCAGACTCAGATGTGTACGAAGATGAAAATGTTGATGCTATAGGTGAAACCTATGACCTTGTGAATCATGAAGATCTGTTGCAAACGACATTACTATGGAACCAGTACCTGCAGTATGTGCAGTAATGGACACTGACTACCTTCTGGATGACATACCTAGATGCTGATATAGGTTACCATAGGAACCATCAGATCATCTGGAGAACTGAATCTTGCGGTGCCTAAATACAAACTCCACATACATGGACTGAATGTATTTTGTGTTGCTGCACAAAGCTTTGTGGAATAAATATCGTATGCGCTGAATATCACTTGTATGCAAGATCCGTGAAAGCTGCCCTTGTAAAACCATTAATAAAAAAAAACCAATATGGACTGTAATATTCTAAACAATTACAGACCTGTTTCAAATCTTACATTTTTATCTAAAGTTATAGAAAAGGCAGTTGCTTTCCATCTAAATAAATATTTAATCAATAATAAATACTTAATCAATAATAACCTTAATGAATCAATACAGTCTGCCTATAAAAGTGGTCACAGCAATGAAACAGCCTTGGATAGGGTCAAAAATGATATTATGATGTCAATTGATCAAGGTAAGCCAATAATACTTGTTCTTCTGGAACTCTATGCTGCATTTGATGCAGTTGATCATAATGTACTTTTCTCTAGGTTAAAAGACATGTTTGGTCTGTCAGGTAAAATACTTGAATGGTTTAGATCCTATCTGGAACAACGCTCCCAGAGAGTGTCTGTTCATGGTATTTTATCTGATACTTCAGTTTTTGTTATCTGGTATACCACAGGGTTCAGTTCTTGGTCCTCTGGTTTTCACAATGTATACCCGTCCTCTTGGAATCATTGCGCAGCGATATGAGGTTAAATATCACTTGTATGCTGATGACACACAGCTCTATATATCACTAGATCCTGACAATGAGTTAAATTTCTCCTCTTCCTTGAAGAATTTAGAACATTGTATTGCCGATATCCGGCTATGGATGACTCAAAATCTTCTAAAACTAAATGATAATAAAACAAATATTTTATATTTGGCATCACCACATTGTGTTAAATCCCCAAGGACACCAGAGTTACAGATGGGTGGATCTTCGATTACCCTTAATGGGTCAGTAAAAAATCTAGGGGTTATTTTTGACCAATGTATTAACATGCATGAACATGTCACATCAGTATGCCGAGCTGCCTACTACCATCTTAAGAACATCCACTGTTTAAAAGCATTCTTGACACAAGAATCACTTGTAACTGTAGTCCATGCTCGTATAGACTATTGTAACTCCCTGGTATATGGCATATCTGATTATAACATTAATCGCCTTCAGCGAATTCAGAATAGTGCAGCTCGCATAGTGACAAATACTAGAAAATATGATCATATCACCCAATTCTTCAAAAACTACATTGGCTACCTGTTAGACCGCGTATCCATTTTAAGATTCTGTTAATAACTTCTAAATCTATTAATGATATGGCGCCAGAATACCTGTGTGAACTGGTTTACATTAGAAAGTCATCCCGAAAACTCAGGTCATCCAGTCAGATACTATTGCAGGTGCCAGTGTCTCGGCTCAAGTCATATGGTGATTGTGCGTTTAGTGTTGCAGCCCCCACTTTGTGGATTCAGTTGCCGGCAAATATTAGAAATGCGTCTTCTCTTGGAAATTTTAAGTCTCTTCTAAAAACACACCTATTTAAGGTCGCTTTCACAGATAAATAATTATTATCTTTTAAATAATTACAGGGTTTTTGCAGACATTATTTGTGGTATTATTATATTACATATTATTTGTAGAGCGCCTTTGAATGGCTCCTGCTAGTAAGGGCGCTTTATTAAATATACATTATTATTATTATTATTATTATTATTATAAGAATTGTTCATACAGAGTGGTCTTTCACATCAAGTGAGATGATAGTAATGAAATAAATAAGTGGTTTATGTTGTACAGTAGTATTATTTCAATATAATATATTATATCAACTTTTCGAAATAGATGCCAAATAATTGACGTGTGCAGAACTTTAACGTAAAGGTATTTTGATAATCCATCTATCTAATTATTGTGTCGATAATAAAATAACACATTTTGTCGTGGACCAATAACTGGGTGCAATGTATTTATTAATACTCATTAATGATACAATCCTGTTTGCTTTATTATTATGTAATTAACTTCTATTTGCTCCATTACGAATAAAGACAAGACAACAGCGATAAAGTATATTGATAGATAATATATCAATGGATACAATAGATACAAACACACACACCCGCACGCACGCACACACACACACATCATACATACACACACACACACACATATATATATATATATATATATATATATTATATATATATATATATATATATATATATATATATATATTTACATGCACTCACTCACCCAATTACTAATTCACTCACTCACTTACCTACTCACTCACTCATCCAAACACAGTATTATCACTGATTAAAATAAGGAATATTTACAAATACACCACATTTTGTTTATTAGATTAAATGACTTAAAATTGTGTTTTATTGGATAGTTATTTAGATAATATAAAGAGACCCGTTGTTATAGAGGTAAGGTTAAATTTAAATTACAAATTTAATTTTAATCTACTTTAGAATGTACATTAAATAAAGCCCATTAAGTGATCTGTAAGATTGTTTCTCTCGTATTACATTACGATGCCATCTCTTTAACAATAGTTGTCTTTGTTTACTGGGAAGTAGCAACAACAAATCAAGGATAGAGCAGATTTTTCTAGTAGTATTGAATAACAAGACACCATCGGAAGAGATATATTTTACATATCACGATACGGGAGATTTATGGAGTCACTTTAGACTTCGAGGGTAATTTAGGATCATATCAAATGACATTGATATAGTATATAAATATCGCGAATTGGTTACAGCTTCATCGTATTAGAGATTTTAACAACACCGACATTTGCGAAGTAGGAATTCGATATCTAATTGCTGCCATCCTTAAATAGAAACCCTTGGAAGTGCCACCCTAGCCATAACAATATATATATATATAAAGAAAAGCTTTATTAGTTCACCGATACATATCATACGCACATTTGCTTATTGCCTATTGCATATCAATTGATATAATTCACTACTATATATTCTTTATATAGTGAGTTAAATATTCATCTATAAATAAAACTATGGAAGTGCCACCTAGCCATAACAATATATATATATATAAAGAAAAGCTTTATTAGTTCACCGATACATATCATACGCACATTTGATTATTGCCTATTGCATTGTCAACTTCGTGGAATGTCACTCCATTACGCCTAAAAGGGAGTACAATACAACAAAGGAAAACTAACAGAAGTTGTCCAGCTGAAATTGAATTTAAAAGGATTAAAACCATATCTAAATATAACATAAACATTGTGACCCTTTTCGATTGATTTGGGAGATGGTTGACTTCGGAGAATTATTGTCTTGGGGGGATATATATCTTAGGAGGAATGATTGTCTTTGGCAACGATTGTTTTGAGACCAGTTGTATTAGTGAAATGAATGTTTTCACTAGTTATCTTAGATACATTGTTTTTGAATAATTTCATTGTTTTAAGTGACCGCAAAAATTACTAAAAAGCATCTCCAGTTGTATATTTTTTAAATCATAATGTTTTGTAACCTTGCACACTACCCCTTCCTTCACACCAACCATCCATTTGTATAATCACACATACAAACACATACACGCAAATCCACACCCATCAAGGAGAAAATATACATCGATAGACGCAGACCAAATATCTAGGTATTGTCATGTGTAATCGGTGTTCGGCCTAATTATATATCCATGTCGACTTCACATCTCCTATGCCTGATGCCATGTCTACCACAGTAAAACAGGACTTATGTTTTAGGAGATGTAGCATTATTAAGTATAATGATTAATATCGAATTATTAGAAAGAGATCGATAATCAAAAGTTTCAGATATTGTTTCAACATTCTAAATAAAAAGTTCAAATGAAATTAATAACTCAGAGAAAGGCTAATTATTATATTTTACGAAATTATTACAGGAAAGGCATTATTAGAAATATATGCGTATTTTATATCATCTTGCTGAAATTGGAAGAAAAACCCCAACAGTTTCACCCCCAGAATCATAATTACGAAGTTAAATAA
>JAODUP010000687.1:152500-405603 GCA_025642065.1 Paralvinella palmiformis | reverse complement strand
TATACAAATGAAATATTTATGATAAAATGATATGATAAAAATATTTCACCTATTAATAACATTACATTGTAGGCATGATCCACAGTTACAGGATGGTACCCAATCATGAAGAAGGGTCTTAAAACTACTAAAGCTTCGGGCATTTCGTATTATATTTGCAACTTTTTCCCAAAAATTGGAGAATAGGTAAAAGAATTCTTACCATACTTGACGGTTTTATATTGTGGGATACATATATTATTATCAGATTTTAAATTAATTTGTACATTTTTTTTGTTTAATCAGAGCATTTAGATACAGCGGATACTTGTCATGTGAAATTTTATATACAGCTTCCATAAACTTTCAAATCCGTACAACATATAGTGGGTGTTTATTACAATTTTCTAGTAATCATTTATAGGAACTGTTGAAGTCCAACTTAATAAATCGTAGTGCTTTTTCTTGAAGCTTTTCAATTTTATATGTGTTACATTTACTAGAGAAGTGCCATACAACAGAACAATAATTAAAATAACATTCGATAAAACTATTATAAAGTAAAAACTTACTTGGCTCATCAAGTACATTACATAATCTAGCCAGTACATTAATTTGATTTCCTGCTTTCTGACAAAGTTTGGATGTATGAGTATCAAAATTTAATTCACTATCTAAGTTTAACCCCAGAATCTTGACATTATTCTGTGGAACAATATCATGTTTTCCTATCTTAAAACTATCTAAATTTTCTTTTTTTTCCAAAAACAATACATTGAAACTTATCAGGATTAACCATCATATTACTATCAAACCATGTAATCACATTGTTTACATTGCGTACTACTTTATCCTTGACGGACTCCTAATCATAGCCAGAACAGACAAATGTGTTGTCATCAGCGTAATTGTATACATCAAGTCATCTTCTAATATAAATAACATATCATTAGTAAACACATTATAAGACTGAGGACCCATAAGGAATCCCTGAGCAGCACCTTTGTAAACATTTTCCCATTCACTTTTAATACTACCCAATTTTACTCGTTGTTTACGATCTCGATAGTAACTGAGAAATAATTCACATGCAGATTGTGATAAGCCATATGCTCGTAGTTTAGATATAAATAGTTGATAGGGTATACAATCGAAAACACGAGAAAGATCCATTAGGACAACACACACTACCTTACCTGTTTCTATTGATTTCTTTATATTTTCAACCAGACGTAAGAGAACAGTTTCACAACTATGTCGTTGTCTAAACCCAGATATATAACGCTAAAAATTGATTTACAATTTCTTTCTCAAAAATCTTTGACATACTGGGTAGAATGCTGACTGGTCTATAGTTTGAAACATCTAGATTGTTTCCTTTCTTGTGAATAGGACATATTTCCGCATATTTTAGAAAACTTGGGAATGTACATGTTGTTAGTGACATATTCAATAAATAACATATTTGATTACATAATATATTTGATCCCATTTTTAATAATTTAGCAGGCAATTTCATACCCGGGGATTTTTTTTTGGACTTAACTACACAATATTACATCATGAAAATAAAAATGTTCACCAAATGTTTCCATAAAGTGTTTTATATTTTTAACACTATCATGTTGGTCATGTTTCGTCACACAAGAAGGTACATTATCATATACATTAATACAATCATCAGAACCTATATCTTTGGCCATATTGGTAAAATAATCATTAAAAACAGTAGCTACCTTGTCTTGATGTGTTACAACATTTTCATTGGTCAGTAATATTATATTATCATTTTTATTGATAGATTTATTTGAAATAAGAGGTTTTACCCCAGAACTCCTTTCCACTTCCCAAGGTTGATAATTTATGGCAAAAATATGTTCATCTTTTCTTTCTTTTTTTTTGTGACCAAATTTCGATTTTGATTTTTGCAGGAAGTTTTTTTTAATTTAATATTTACGTTTGAAATATTTCTTACAATCGAAATTTCAAAAATTTTTCCTTAAAAGGGCATTTTTCCAAAAAGATTTACAATTTTAATAAAACAAACTTTCTTAAAAAATTTTTAAATCTATCAATAAAAATGATAATATAATATTACTGACCAATGAAAATGTTGTAACACATCAAGACAAGGTAGCTACTGTTTTTAATGATTATTTTACCAATATGGCCAAAGATATAGGTTCTGATGATTGTATTAATGTATATGTTAATTTACCTTCTTGTGTGACGAAACATGACCAACAACATGATCGTGTTAAAAATATAAAACACTTTATGGAAACATTTGGTGAACATTTTTATTTTCATGATGTAAGTATTGATGTAGTTAAGTCACATTTGTATAATTTAAAAACCAATAAAGCCACTGGGTATGATACATTGCCTGCTAAATTATTAAAAATGGGATCAAATATATTATGTAATCAAATATGTTATTTATTGAATATGTCACTAACAACATGTACATTCCCAAGTTTTCTAAAATATGCGGAAATATGTCCTATTCACAAGAAGGGAAACAATCTAGATGTTTCAAACTATAGACCAGTCAGCATTCTACCCAGTATGTCAAAGATTTTTGAGAAAGAAATTGTAAATCAGGTGTCGGTATATTTTGAAAAGGTTTTTAGCCCCTATATATCTGGGTTTAGACAACGACATAGTTGTGAAACTGTTCTCTTACGTCTGGTTGAAAATATAAAGAAATCAATAGAAACAGGTAGTGTGTGTTGTCCTAATGGATCTTTCTCGTGCTTTCGATTGTATACCCTATCAACTATTTATATCTAAACTACGAGCATATGGCTTATCACAATCTGCATGTGAATTATTTCTCAGTTACTATCGAGATCGTAAACAACGAGTAAAATTGGGTAGTATTAAAAGTGAATGGGAAAATGTTTACAAAGGTGCTGCTCAGGGATTCCTTATGGGTCCTCAGTCTTATAATGTGTTTACTAATGATATGTTATTTATATTAGAAGATGACATTGATGTATACAATTACGCTGATGACAACACATTTGTCTGTTCTGGCTATGATTAGGAGTCCGTCAAGGATAAAGTAGTACGCAATGTAAACAATGTGATTACATGGTTTGATAGTAATATGATGGTTAATCCTGATAAGTTTCAATGTATTGTTTTTGGAAAAAAATGAAAATTTAGATAGTTTTAAGATAGGAAAACATGATATTGTTCCACAGAATAATGTCAAGATTCTGGGATTAAACTTAGATAGTGAATTAAATTTTGATACTCATACATCCAAACTTTGTCAGAAAGCAGGAAATCAAATTAATGTACTGGCTGGATTATGTACTGTACTTGATGAGCCAAGTAAGTTTTTACTTTATAATAGTTTTATCGAATGTTATTTTAATTATTGTTCTGTTGTATGGCACTTCTCTAGTAAATGTAACACATATAAAATTGAAAAGCTTCAAGAAAAAGCACTACGATTTATTAAGTTGGACTTCAACAGTTCCTATAAATGATTACTAGAAAATTGTAATAAACACCCACTATATGTTGTACGGATTTGAAAGTTTATGGAAGCTGTATATAAAATTTCACATGACAAGTATCCGCTGTATCTAAATGCTCTGATTAAACAAAAAAATGTACAAATTAATTTAAAATCTGATAATAATATATGTATCCCACAATATAAAACCGTCAAGTATGGTAAGAATTCTTTTACCTATTCTACCCAATTTTATTGGAATAAGTTGCCAAATATAATACGAAATGCCCGAAGCTTTAGTAGTTTTAAGACCCTTCTTCATGATTGGGTACCATCCTGTAAATGTGGATCATGCCTACAATGTAATGTTATTAATAGGTGAAATATTTTTATCATATCATTTTATCATAAATATTTCATTTGTATAAAATCATATCATATGTAATGCTCATTGCACTTGTTAGTGTTTACACTTATTTATGTCGATGTAATAGTGATTGTCACTAATGTTATTGTTACGCTTTTATCGACTCTAAATACATTTTTCTTACTCTTACTCAACACCTGCCCAAACAGTGCCACTAGTGCTTTCAGGTTCGTTGGTGGTACGATCCTCAGTCTGCCAATCTTGAACGTCACTGAGCTGCGTGCAGATCACCTCTCATAATCCCAGCGGGGCCTCCAATGTAACAGTCGTCACATTCACGCAGAAATCAAGGACGACCGCCGTAATGATGGGATGATTTAATAACAATTAACATAGATGAAGAAATACATAAACAAAGAAAGGAAGAAACCCTGAAAACATGTAATAAAAAAGAATGATTTAGAATATTTACATATCACGCGTTTAGATAAGATTGGAAAACAATAACGGATACATCAAAATACGTAGTCGAACTGTTCCATAATTAATCAATATTTCACTTGAGAAAACAATAGGTACTTGAACTTTGAGCGACTAATTTGATAAATTAGTTATTTGTTAAATCCGACTAAACAATACATTCCATTCTAAAACGACTAGTATAATATCAATATGATGAATGATATAATAAAATATTAATTCAAATGTTGTATATATGTAATATACACTATTGTGATAATATTACTAAATTGCAATTACCCAAGATGATGAATCCAGGGGTTGACATAAAGTGAACACGGTTGCCACACTGTGCAGAACGTCAGACCTAAATTATGGAAATAGTCGGAATAGATATAAAAATAACCAAACTAGTATGGAGAATACATGGACAACACACTGGGAGTGTATGTTGAGGCATTCTACTTTACTAAATATATTTATGGATCAACAGCAGGATTTTGCCTCGAGGGTCAAACCAAGGTTGCATGCCATGTGCCATTCAACTGGGTCAAATACTCAGAAATCCATATTATTGCTAATTGGTATAATAAACTTTAATATTATTGTGTTATAAACAGCTAGATGTAGAAGTAATAAGTTTATAGTTAAGTTACCTGCATTTGCTGGTTGGAGCAAATATCTTGTGTTCCACTGTCACAACTATGGCTGCGTGCTAGTTACCTGTACTAACCAAATTGACCACGAGACAGGGCAATGGACACTGGGATATGGTGACACGCAAGGTAGTGCTGCCACCGGGTGCTTAATTACTTAATTAAATAAAATACAAATGTTTTGTATTTTTCATCTGACAAATCAACATAATCTGTTCCATTTGTTAGACCGCAGTTAGAAATAAGTTGTAAGTTCAATATTATTACATCATGAGCCTGAATATACATTTTACCTTTACCGACAAATACGATGCGAATGGACTGGGACCGTGAAATGAATATTATTTCAGTAAATAGTAAATCTTGGTAAGGATAAGGATTTCGCCCTCGAAGGGGTGGTCATTATTTGATTTTTATTGAATATCATACCAAAATGGCAACCAAAGAGGATTGTAATTGAATAAACCTATTGGCTTGAAAGAAAACTAGGCCGAACACTCAGTGGTGTTTGATAGGGGCGCCAAAGACTATTTATAACAAGACTTCGCGTTTTCACATGTGGCGCCATTTTGAATTCATGAGCGCCAGGGCCCTAGCGACCGGAGGTAGATTGTCACGGCCAGCTCCCTTCGTTAACATTGGCACCTAATAGCACTGGTTCATTCTGCGCCGCTTTCGGTTGCAGTAACAGGAAAAGTATGCACAAATAAGGACATTCCCGAAAGTAAATGAAAGCTAGTGTAATAAATATGATATGATCTGGCTTTTTTAGATAAAGGATTTAATTTTTTAATTGAGAAATATTTCTTCCATGACAATCCTACTCGGAGTACCGACTCATGGTAAAAAGTAGTAGGTAAAAAAAGAGTCTTGGAATTGAAAAATTTGCAATTGATAAATTTTATATGAAATTGAGCAACTGGAATTGTTTGGAATTGACAAAATAGAATTGACCCCATGTCTGTCAGCTCCTGATTGGTCGGCCGATTTGCCAAGGATTGTCGATCTGTGTGAAAAGGATCTTTTGTACTGTATGTCCTGACCTAGATTATCAAATAACGCAAATTTGTTTTCATGACAAAGAAGACGGTAGATAATTAAATGACGTTTTGGCCAACGAATGGGCGTTAACGACAAACTGCCACTGGTTTAGGTTACCGACTAACCTAAAATGTAGGCTTGTTAATGTGAATATATTTATATTTCGCTCTATTCACTCAGTTACTGTTGTATAACAAGTCAAGCATAAACTCTACGTTTTGTTGTCCTGTACCACAGAGAAAGGGGTACCTATAAACAAAAATACCCAATGTTTGTCCTGGTCATGTTATCGTCAGTGTTCTCTCTCTTTTTTGTTTGTATTAAATCTCAGTTATACTGTAACACACACACACACACACACACACACAATAGTGACCATGAAATAATTAATTAATAATCAGAGCAGTGATATTATACATAAATGGCTTATCATTAACAGATCAATGAAATGTCGGTGAAATTTTAACTACATCGTTTGTTTCAGGGGCTCAATAATATTCTGAATTGAGAGAATGACCCCTTGATCTTCGTATATGATCATTTTACGGTACAACTGTAAGTACTCGTAGCACCATTTCGTTGCTTATAGACCAATACGATATGTGAAATCGGTTTCTGGAGCATTATACCAAATGGTATTTATAATTATTTATTCAGTAATAACACGTCAACAACGTTAATTATTAGCCCATATTATATGATTGTTAGTTGGTTTATGACAAATTGTGATTTTGATATATTTCTAAACTGGTTTTTACAAATTGGGCCTTCATGACCATAGTATATTCAATACAGATAATCACAAACCGAAATAAAGATGACCACACAATAGACTGACAGGTGAAACAACATATTCGAATCATGCTGGACCATTTTAAAACCTGCTTTGAGGTTCGAATTATTATTAGTGGTTTAATTAGACGCGAGAAATACATGCTGCAGAAATATGTGTGTCTTGCATTACTAATTCTGAATACTGGTCGTTCATTCCAAGCTTCGTAATCGCCTGTGAATGAAAAAAGCTGGCAAGTTGGTCTTTATATATAAATTACTGAACAAGAAACTAAATGTTATATATATATCCATGATAACTATGTGTGTAAACAAATCTGATTTATCCAGTGATGTACACCCCTCCCCCCTTTCTCCTGTTTCTTCCTCATAAGATGAATCAATGACGAGTCTTGATACAATTCTCTGAAATACGGCACAGTAAAACATTTTATAACTGATTCGTTTGTCAAAAGTGGCCGTAAAATATCAATCATCATCATCTGACTGTTTTAGTTTAGTTGATTCTTGCAGTAGCAATACGGTCTCAAGTGGGGTAATGTGTCCCTAATGCAATGTGGCTGGTCTCCGTATCTATTAATTCTGCTGATTTCCTTTGTATTTACGCCGAAGCTGTCTTTTCTAAACATATCGTGAGTCACCGTGGCTTCAAAGAGGCCACCTCCGGGTCTGGTTTCGATGGATAGCTGATAGAATTCCCTATCGGCCGTCATTTTGTCGGTTAAGTCAGCTCTTCGACCGTGGGTGTCGGCACTTTTTTTAAATTGGAGTACCCGTTTATTTGGTGAATACTTCACCGCCGCTTCAATTCTATCCAGTGTCAAATAGGCACATAGGTGGCGAGTTGTATTTGTCAGATCGTTGATGGTATTGACGATTTGATTGGCTGCCAATATTACGAGTTCGTCGGATAACGACGTATTCGTCCACTCCATACAGGTACACCAATGGGGTGCAATGTCGGCGTCAGAACAGGTCCGGTTTGCCGGTATGGTTTGAAACAAACTGATCCCCCTCGAAGGTGTCATCATGTCCCCGAGATCTGTGTAATTTAGCAGGTCCTTGAATGTTTCGTGAATATCAAACGGTACGGTTAGCATTTTACGGTTATTTTTCAAATTCTTCATGGCCATTGGATACTTTTTGGCGAACCACTTGGGAAGAGCGAACGAGAAATAGGGCAGCCTCTCTTCGTATTTGCCTTGCTGGGTGTTTCTCAATTTGACGAATCGCGCCCCGTGGTCTGCCATCAATACGAGTAGCGTGTTATTCAGGTGGCCGGCGGCCTTCATGTCATACAGGAACCTCGTCAATGTCTCGTCGGCCATACTGAGCATGCTGAATGAACCGTGGCTGTACTCGGAGTGGAATAGGAAGCTGAACTTGGGCAGTTTCGGATAGGCATCGAAGAAGTGCTGGATCCATTTCAGCATCACGTTCAGACGCGGCTCGGATCCCATACAGTATCGACTGTTGTTTTTGTAATATTGTCTCTCGGCTTGAAGTTGGTATGGTCTGTAGTAGTGGTCGACCGGCTGTTGACTAAATCCCAGCATCCGATAGTTGAAGGTGCCCATCCCAGCGCCGTCCTCTCCCCACTGAGTCACGTAGCCAGCGTCGGTGAAATCATTCCAGATCCACGGATGATCGTCGACGGTACGAGCTCCGGGAAATGCTCTCCGAGCTTCGGGCAACTCCTCCTCAGTGCGCCCGGTCAGGATCGGTAAGAGAGCTTGAGGCGTACCATCTCCGACGATGTTGTAGCCCTCGAGCGTCACCCCATCGAGAACATCGGAGAAGTAGGCATAGGTCTTCGGCAAATTCCTCAACCAATTCAGTCGCGACACAGAATCGAACCCGAACATCAATACGTCTAAACCCAAGGCTGTTTTCGGGAACTGTTTGCCCTTCGCCCGATCTACAGCTGACTGCCGAACTTTAATAGCTGGATGTAGATTTCTATAGGTGATACCTTCGCTCGAAACGCATTGAGCCTCGAAGAAATCCGACACGACGGGCGTTTCATTTTGGAAGGAGCTAATCGCCTTTTCGAACGTTTGCATGTTGTCATTCAGTCTCACCAGAGGGCGATATTTGCATGTGATGTTGCCGTATCTCTTGCTGGCCGCGGAAGATATGAAGCATCTACCGTTCTCGACGTACACCCAGTTCCCTGGAGAACGGCTACAATTTAACGGCGTCGGGATGAAGAAATGCTTCTTAATCGAAGGGTGCCAGAGATCCATATTGGGTCGTTTGCAGTTACTGACCAGGTATTTGTTTCTGTTCTCTCCGTCGATATTCCGCGTCGATAGATCTGTCTTGAAGACTTCGAAGCGCCATTGATGACCTGAACTGTAGATTTTCTTTGAACCATATAAAATAAATGCATATGTCGCGGCAAGAATCAATAGAGAAAGGACCAGTGTACGCCGAAGACGGCAACGAAATAGCCAAGAGGTGAAACGTTGGACTGGCATCACGTAATATTGGGAAAATTAACCCTCCTGCATATTACGCACCAGTTTTTCGTGATATTTATACGACGCCTTCTTTTTACGTTGTTAAATCCTCATTACCTTACGTCAGGATTAATCTTTTCTTGTGTCCGTTACTGTCACCTGTGGATGTTAAAAATAAAGGCATGGCAATCATTATTATACCTCCCTTGACATATCATTTTGTTTTAGTTGTTCTCATTACTTAATTTCCATTGCTGCTTTATTTAAATATTTCCTATAAATTACGAGAACAGATATTGCACGGTTTAAACTAATGTGTTACTTTAAGATAAAAAATGTGTTTCAACTGTCTGTATGCTGGTTATTTCACGACAAGGTATTGGGCGGAAATGAAGAATATGGTGCTTAGAGAAAATAATAGGGTTTCCAAGATCAACACTCATGGAGGTGCTAGATAATATTGTTTTAAGATCTAATTCATCATCTACTTATCTCAATTCGGATTGTGTACAGCATATCTATTACTAAATGTCCGTATTCGTAGGTTCAAAACTCGAAGCGCAGTCGCTTCAACGCTGCTTTTTCCCTTGCCGGAAGTCAGAGCTATTTGATCATGGTGGCCAACTCAAACGCTACTGACTGCTCGGTCTAGTTTTATATTTAGGTCAAAGCTAACGGGTAAAACAATTTGGTAGAACGTTCTGATGCGGACGGTAAGACCTATTTCTGTACAGCGTGACCCATTTCTGACAGTTAAATCATAGTCTGGCAGTTGCAATATGATTTACGTGCAACACGTTTATGTCCACTTAATATATCGAAATTTGACATATAGATGGTTCACATGGTGGCGCTAGTAATGTTACTGTTTAAAAGCTAATACTATACAACCATATTGCGGATGCTTTGCCATTGGCGAATATGGAAACGAAAATATTATCCATGATGCTTTCTGCGAGTCAATAATTGTAATTGATTTTTAACATGGTCTACTGTCGAGTTTACGGGCAAGGTGATGCGGCGGGAATCAGCCATTCGGTGCAGTTCTGGGAAAATAACCAAGTGAATTCGATGACAGGCTGATGACAGACTGCGGAGTGTTGACGCAGGATCGCCTAATCGCGGCGATCGATTCAGTGTTGAGGTTCCAATTCCACGTCTACTACCTGGTTCAAATGATCCTCGACGAGCTCCAGGCACCACTGTACCAGGATAAAGCATGCGTGGTTTTAAACAACCCATATGATCATTTGACCGACTGCACTCCAGGGTCAACGAAGCTAGTCTAGTCATCAGACTTCCCCAGTTCATTCGATAAAAAGTGGGATTGTCAAAGTCTGCTATATATTGAAGGAAACACAATAGGTATAATATAGTCTTTGACCTACGTGTTAATATGGCACCAAGCAGTACGGCTGAAAACCCAAAATCCCTACCACCAACTCCGCAACTCCTGGGTTGTGATAGCAAACAGACCTAGCACGTCGACAAACCAGAAACATCTGGACCAATTCTCCAACCCCAAGAAAGATAGAATTTCTGGACTGGGGCAACGAGGAACTGTGCCGTTAATGCCATGCGACAAAACATTACTTCGTATGTCAGGCGCTGTCATGCAAATGTCCATTGAAATCAGGCCGTTGTAGAGGGGTTTCAAACGGACCCTGGTCGAGCGGCTGTTTTGAGCACCTGTACACCCAGGAGGTGCAGCTGCATTAGGGTTAGAGGTCAATTTGTGTGGCCCGGCTACCTGCAGTCGCATCAACTCTAACGCAATTCAAAGAAAGGGTGTTGCGCCCTGCTCTGTGGTAATGGGTCCGCTCTGTTGGTCTTCAGGAGCAGAAACTACTACCTAATGTAGGCGTTCGCTACTTTTACGATCCCAGCAAGCTGGAGGGGGCCGCCACACGGCCACCGGTCCTATCCATTCTCTCTAGAATTACTGGCGCTCACTACCCAGGCCCGACTACCCTGAACTCTGACTCTGCTATTTACAGACCCACTCGTGGCTTTCTCTGAAAATAATTAGTTAGTGTGTCTCCTGACACCCAGCTGCCGCATATTCTCCGGGAGTATTATATCCAGCATCCATCCTTGTGGCCATACTCCAGGTTGTTCGCTCCATTTTCTGCGATCCAGCGCTTGGATTCGAATGGAGATAGCGATACCTTGTTGAGCTGCACATCGAAGATATGAGCCTATATTTATATATATATAGGGCCTCTTTGAAATGTAAATGGCGTATTTGCTTCTTCACCGACGCTTTCTTTTCACCTTTGGTTTTTGATGTTTTTACAGCCTCAAGGATGGAATACCTCTTTGGCCTTAGCCCCCCAAACTCAGCAATGGGACGTCCGGCAAACTCCTCTTAAATCGTACCGAGTACCGCCTTTCTTGCATCCTGTTAGGAGAAATTCGCTGCCGTCAAACAGGTCCTAATCTTCGGCCATATCCCAGTTCACTAGAGCCCTGCACGGGATGACTCTTCTGGCCGGCAACCGCCCTGCCTCGATTTGGCCCCACGTCCTGCAATAACATTTTATTTTGAGGCTCTCACCGCGCCGGGAATTTACATAACTAACTTTCGACAGCTTCCCACCATGCTGAATGTCAGCCCGCCAAAAGCTACAAGATGTACCTGATTTACGGCCGCTATATCTGATAGCCGTACAGTATAAATTGCATGCAATATAGTCTGTCTTGTGCAATACACGTTACAATGCCAAATTGCTGTCATACAACTGATTGAAACTTGTAAATAACAGAAGCTGCTATAATTGTAGTTTGAGATAATTTGTTCTTCCATAAAGATTTAGAATATGATCCACAAAGCCATAGTTAATCACCCATTGTGCAAATGGGGATTGTTTAGACAACGTACCTTAGACTATGATTAGTAGATATAAATTTTCTTTAGCCATAATGAATCAAGGCCAAATGACCGTAAAAGTGGTTATTCTATGTCATACCATAGGCTAAATAAAACTGCATAAAGCCTAGTAAACATATTTAGCCGTCTGACTTCTTCAAGCTATATACTGTGAAACTGAATCAAATTACAACATTCCAGGAAACATTTTTTAAATATATAATTGATAATCTACAAACTATTTTGTTGACATTGCTGTTTTATATATATATATATATATATATATATATATATATATATATATATATATATATATATATATATATATCCAACATAGTATTTTCGCTGTCACGGTTTTCAGAAGCCTTAGACCTAAAAGGTTGTGCTAATACTCCAACATGGACTACCAGATCTTCCCCATCCACCTTACTGATTGCTTTCATAAGAAAATGAATGTCGTAACCGCGCAAATTATGGAAGGCCATCGATATTGTCGTAACTGTTGGGATTCAACGGCAATTTCTGATTACAGACATTGCTGTCACGCCTGTAAAACCTCATGATGTGGCAGTGATAGTGATGCAAATGCGCCACGTTTCATGACCATGTCTTTCGGATTGGCCAGCGTCGACTTTATCTTGTGTTCTTCCTCCTGAATAACATATAGGAAGTACTTCACCGCTTTCGGCCGTCGGTAGATCACGGAGAGATCTGTTTGGCCAGCAGAGCGGACATCAACATAGCCATATCGACAGTTCTCGTGCTGCTGCATTTTGGGGATGATACTCTTTCGGATCAAGCACTGAGCCAGCCAACTTGGTCGTCATCGCCTCAAAGTCCACATTGATCATGAATTCGGCAGAGAGCTTCCTGTGGTGGTTATGGAAGGCGGGCTTGTTTTTGGCACCTTTGAGCATAGCCACCATATCGCCGTTCTTCCACATGGCTGTACTCGATTTTGTGGGCCTGGATGAAGTCCTCCCTTGAATACCCATGATGGTACCTCTCACAGGAGTACTTGCGCTCTTAGTGGGGGCTCTGATTATACAGTAGCAGTTCAGATCCTTGATCCACACGTTGTGGAACTTGCCCACCTTTTCGATCAACAGCAGATTGATTCTACGGATATACTCGGGTTAGTTGGGGAACGATTATCCCTTTGTTCTAGACGATGATGCTGGTGGCCAGGCTGTTCTAGCTAGGAAATCGGCCAGGAGGCTTAAATCCCTGTAATGTTTAGGCCCTCTTTCAGATGTTATTTTGTAGGCCCATAGACATGATCTGCTGCTGGAAACAGAGCAACGTGCAAAAACCAGTGCAGACAGTTATCATCCTTGTTCTTCATATTGATAACGGCCTTCTTGTTCCTAACAGGAGGTGGTAGTGGTATGTAGGAGCAGCCCCTCAAAGATTAGCCAGAACGATGAACTGGTATTTTATGTTGCAGATGTCTTGCAACTCTTGCAACTGCTTCTCCTTCGTTTGTTTTTAGTTGATGTCTTCTCGAAATACTCGAAGGTCGGTCTCGAGATTATAGCCCACTGACAGATCTGCCACGAGCGAAGTTTGTTACTGATGACTTACCTGCTTTGCCTCCTTTTAAGAGTTGTGTCCTGGATCTCAGCCATTATTAGCTCGATAAGCTTTTCGTCGATGAGTTATGTTGGCCGGTGTAGGCTGGTGCGAGGCAGGTGTCAGCTGGGGCGAGGCTGGTGTATAAGTTTCAAATGTTAATACATTCCGCCCGAGAAAGGTTGTAAGTTGCCGTACTTAAAGCAGAATGACCACCATGGCAATTATCAGTCTGCTCATCGTGAAGGTCATTCAACTGAAACTGCTGTCTTCTAAATACCCAATAACACTGCTGAGACTCTTGATGAGGGATCCATGACTGCATTAATTATAATTGATTTATCTGTCACCTTTGATAGAATCAATTACCTGATACTACTGAAGCGTTTAGAATTTTACTGAGGCATCAAGGAAAAGATTTTAATCTGGGTAAAGTCATGCCTCACCATCAGTCGCGAATAAAACATCACGAAATGTAGGTCTTCATCTTGGTATAACACAGGGATCAGTTTTGGGACCACATATTTACTACGTGTATACTAAATAAATTGGCGATATTATTGAATGGCATGACATTACTTGTCCTTGTTAAGTCAATGATAATCAGGTCTCAATGTATTTAGAACCATATGATAAATGAGATGATAGTTCATCCACGACAGAAACTTGTTTTGCGGACATTAGCATTTGGATGACCAGCAACATGCTGAAATTGAACAAGAATAAGACCGAATCCATTGTTTTCTCGTCCAAAAAAACATGTGACAAAACTGAGAATCTTCGAATTCAGGTAAGACCCAGTTATATAAATTCTTCCATATCTGTGAGAAATCTAGGGCTTTTATAAGATGGTACTCCAGGAATGGAGAAGCAGTTGAATTATATGCGTTAATTAGCCGAGAAATTAATCTCTGAAAAAGTTTCGACCTCTTGCTGGGGTCGAACCTGTGACTCTTGGCACCAATTGCCGGGTGCTTAACCACTATGCCACCGGAGCTCACTGTCTTGAGTCCATAGCTACTGACTTACATAGCAATTCCCGGACCTGAGACCCAACCTGATACTTGCGGCGAAGCATCAGTTATCTGACTGTATCAGTACTTAATAGACCCATTGCATGATGATGTCAAAACCCAAACAAATCAGCTGCGCTTTGCATTGTGGGATTTATAGGGGGTCCACTGAGCGATAATACCGTGATAATCCCGCCATTTTAACCTTAAACGTCAATGTTCCGGATCTGTTATAATCATGCCAAAAACTAACTCCTGCGTACCGTATTGCCATGCCACTAGTAAGCGATATAAACATTTAAGTTGGTATGTGTTGGCCACGGGATGAAACGCTGAGAAAGCGTTGGGTAGTTTTAATTCGAAATGAGAATCTGCGAGTCAAATTTTTATAATTACAGTGTCAGTGTATGGATTGACTGAAACAATGAAAGGCGCAAATAAAGTGTAATTTACCAATATTATTATCCATCAGTTCATAGATAATAATATTAATAAATAAAGTGTAATTTACCATATTATTATATCCATAAATAAAAAATTAAATTTACCAATATACTGGACTCTATTCTTTTTCCTTTCGTTAAATATAATTTTAGTGTGATTTACTATGAACACCACATTTTTAACAGTCTTTGTTATGTGCAGTGAATATTATGTACTATGGTTTACAATGTTGAATACCATAGTTTAGTATCATTTTATAAAAGTAGCAATGACGGACGACTAGCATACAGTTATAATCTGATTTTCAGTTTTGGAATACAATTTTTCAACAGTGCCGGCTTTTTCGGTGTCGAAGCAGAGTTAAACGGTACACAGAAGTTAGTTTTTTGGCATGATTATAACAGACGTTTAAGGTTAAAATGGCGGGATTATCACGGTATTATCGCTCAGCGGACGCCCCTATAAATCCCACAATGCAAAGCGCGGCTGGTTTGTTTTGGTTTTTGACGTCATCATGCTTCAGGCTCTAAAGATAATTTATTTCTAACTAACTTAGTATTATCTTTTCATATCCGTGCATGCCCACTTATATAAATCTAACCCTATCTCGTTTGGATTTCATGTCATCGTTTTATCGTTTATTAATTATTCCCAGCAATCTGACACGATCTTTCAAGTGGTTGTTTTTCAATCAATTCAAATTTATTAGTTATTTCTAAATAATATGATGCCTGCCGCTTGCTGTATCACGCCGCGTATGTTTCCGGGAAATGTGTGAAGCCTATCTTTTACAGCGAACCGGGAAAATCGGTATATTTTAAAGCACGTGTTGTTTACTGCGAGTTTTGCTATATTTTACGTGCTTCCCCTTTTGTACGTAACATATGTATAGGTCTACGTATATATGTAGCGATAATGAAGGTGTAGAATTTTTTTTATTTAGATTGAGTAAGTATAGTTTAATTATATTTAGATTTATGGAGGTAGAGGTGTCAAAGGATGTTTAGAGATGTTGATGTTCTGTGCCAGAACCATTATATATGTATCCTAAAACACACACATACACACACGCGCGCGCGCGCGCGCACGCACACACACACACACATTATACCTTTAAAATATGGTATGATGTAGTAATTCTCATGTTCAGTAAGAATAGCTACTTCCGCCTGATCCATTGAATAAATCCTTTAAGATCAATGACGGATGCCTTAAAATACACGTTAACTTAATTTTTGTTGGAAATGTGTATCTCGGCTGAGACGTAGTCGGAAAATTTTGTAATTAAATAGAAAAGAAACATTGAATTTCTGCTTCGAGAGATTTTTTTACCTTCAGTGCTGGTTACATCCGGGACATATGGCCACGGGGAAACTCCCTACGGAACATCCCCCAAACACAGGTACAGGTCAGTATCAAGCCCACATTCTGGATATTTACAGCGCATTGTTCTAATCGCTCCCCGGTAGGAACGCAACGTTTCTTTTCGGATCACCTATCCCAGGAATACGATAAACTTTCGCGGAGCACACACCCCGGTGAATATTGACAGCGAGCCGCCGCACATATGTCGGTCAAGCTTTATTATAAACGTTCTCGGGTTCTGTCGATTTGTAAAACATCCAGCTGGCGCATTTTCTGCCAACACGCAGAGTTCATCTGTGCCGCCAGATGGAGGACTATTATCACTCGGTCAACATTAATAGTCGACAAGATCCAATGCGGTGAATGAAGATAAACGGAAATGGCAATAATTCGGCGTGACACAATGAAAAGAGCAGAAGTATAAAACACATCTACACGCGTGGTGTGTTTCCGGCTTTCGTGCACGTGGTAGGCTAAATGGGCCAAGGGAGCTCCAAATGCAATGAAACGAAGTCAAAGAGGAAAGGCCCTTCAGATATGCCCACGCCTAGATTCGAACACGGGTGGTGGTAATCTGTGATCCAACACGCTGCCGTTAGACGACGGAGACGCCCGATTAGCGACTGTCGTCGATGGCCACGTGCGTGTCTTAGATTTGAACGATATTGATGTTAAGCAAAACAGATATCTGTCTATATCTCTGTCTGTCTGTCTATATCTCTGTCTGCCTATCCATCTGTCCACCTTTCTCTATGTCTATACACAGTGAGAATCCGTTAATCCGGACATCATTTATCCAGCAGATCCACATTCCAACACATTATTGTCTGTCACGGATTTAGCTCCGTCATAAATGACTTTAATACACGTTCCGACACTTCATTTCGTCAACAGGATGTTACATTTCAATGTAAAATTACCTCGATAATCTAACAACACGAAAATGTTGGCAACTATTTCCGTTAGTTCAGTCATGCAAGACCCACCGACATGTTGTCAGTAATGGTTAATTAACCCCCCCACACACACACACCCGCGATAGTTGCTATATCGTAACCAATTGCGTCATTGAGCATAAACACCGACACTCGATGCTTCCATTGCCTGTGGCTATCTCATAGCCAATCATAATCATTCATGGCTAATTACAAATACAAATGTGTAAACTTTCCAATGAGCAGTTCGTGAGTTAATCTGATGGCTCTTTCTTTATAATATCTGTAATTAACAAACATCAAAATGAGCAATGGCTTCAATACCATTCCGTATCATTGCGCATGGTTATTTTTAAAAGCATGGGTGCACAATCACCGATTGGCCATTTATTGTTTTATAATCATTGAACATAAATAAATACACCACGAGATTATAAGTATCATTGTAGCTCCAATGGATGTTGCGTATTATTTTTGTTACATATAACAGCATGTCTTCACGTTCTAAAATGTGTGACACAGACTATCGATAAGTCACGGACTCGACATTCCGACATTCACGTTTATCCGACATATTATCATGTGACAAACCTTGTCGGATGAACGGATTCTCGCAGTAGTTATATTAAATTCCATTTTCGGAAGTTCAAAGATAAATGAGTGTCTTCACACTGCGCAGTGGTTAGAGCGTTGCGCTGTAAACTTCCAGGTTGCGGGTTCGAAAATGTTTGTGGGATGCTACACTATACAGTTGCCGCTCGGTTATATATCCCGAAATAACCAGCACCGAGATGAAATAACTCAACTACAACAACAACAAACAAAAAACCTCAACAACAACATCAATTCCAAGAGAAAAGGTAAGAAAAATTTATGACGTCAGTAAGAATTTAAAAAAAGAAACAGCAAATCCTTTCAATTGACAAAATGGCGAGATCTCAAATTTACAAGAAGAGCACAACTATTATATTTTCACCGCTTGTCATCAACAGAACACATCAAAATGTGAAGAAAAAAGGCCCCTAATGTTTCTATGATTTATCCTGCTGCTGATTCATCTCTTTTTATGTATGGTTTGCATGAATGAAACATATATTATCCCCTTCACATCCATTCACCGTAACCTCACCATGTATACACAACATCCCGCGTCCATCCCGAACATATCCCACATTTGATAATAGCTTTACTAGTTCAGAGTTAAAAAAAAATTAAATAAATATTTTAAATAAAAAGACATACATTGGCTTATATATGTATTCTGGTGGATCCCCCCCCCCACCCCACTCCCAAATAAATTTACAGACGATGATGCCTATAAAAAATTCCTAAACGGATGCATGTCGACATTTGTTAATCTCGTCTCAATTACCGTGAGGCAAACACTTATTAATTGATACCTGATCGCAAATTAGATAAGATCCAACTAATTATTAAACCATGATTATATGTTGTTTGCAATAAATATAGATAGTTATATATCACTATAAGCTGTTTATGTTCAAAAGTTCCATTATATTTAAAAATTTGTTAAATAACAATTGAAGGCAAGTTTTTAAAATGAAGAGTAGTCATGATTCTATTTGATATATATATGGTACACTTACTCTGTATAATCAAGTAATATGTAAATTACCTGAAATTTTCAGGTAATGTGTATTAAATCTCGGTTAGCAGTAGACGTATTACCTGAATATATCAGGTAATATACATATTACCTGATAATACAGAGAAACTGTAACACACACGCACGCACGCACGCACGCATGCACGCACGCACGCATGCACGTATGTACACACATACACGCCCCCTATATATATATATATATATATATATATATATATATATATATATATATATATATAATCCCCAAAATACCGGTGTAAACGGGTTCAAATCGTCTCTCCCCTGAATCTACTCATAATGTGTGCGTGTCTGTGTGTGTTTGCGCGCGCGCGCGCGTGTATCAACGCACGGGCAAGCTGAGCAGTTACTCGGGAAGCCCACGAGTACAGGGGTCCCCTGTTAATTTATGTATCTATAAATAATTAAATACTATACTCAGAGTCGTCTTAACGGATGGGCAGATGCCGGAGGATCCCAACCTAATCTATGTATGTTGTGACTCGCTGGCAATGAATAAATATGTAATATACTATGCTAAACTATAAATATTTGTTATTGGAAATGAAGATTTAGTATGCTTTTTACCATTCAATTAAATTACATCCATATCAAAAAGGGAAACTAAACCATGACTAATAAATGCAAGATCCCTTACTTGGCCTAAAAGTAATGATCAATATTTGGTGCCATCATCACATATCCCCATGGAAGTGATGCAACCTGACCACCGAGACAAGCCACCATGCAGTATAAACTCCGTAATAATGAACTTAACCAAATTATAAAATATTTTGATAAATTATTAAATACCCAAACTTTAAAATGCACATTTGGAACATTTTGTTATTATTAGCAATGTAGCCAAACATATTTATGTATCAAATAAATACTTGCACCATGTATATATGCAAGTTTGTTATCAAATTTTATGTCTTGAGTCCGAAAATGTGCATATTTTGAAAATATTTTGTATAGCATGGACTTGGCTAGAAGTTTAGTCTGGTATCACATTTTAGATAAAACAGAGCTATATCAAATAGCAAAATTTGTTTTCACCTACCACTTAATTATCCCATATACTGATATGACCCCACCAAAAAAGATAAAACATAATTTTTTTCTGATTTCTGTGGTTATATTCTGAGAACAGGTTATATATAAGTGTATGCTTGCCGTTTCTTTTATTATTACTCAACAGTACAGAGATCGAAATTGTATAGCTTAAACATTGCTAACTATCATGGTTCTGAAGATATTGACTTGTTAGATATTGATTTGGTAGAAGAAAAAAACAATTGAATTTAATAAAATCTAGATTTTGGCTTGACCTGCCAACCACAGGTTTATACTTTATTGCAAGTTATCAGCGTTCAAATAGGGCTGAAAATTAGGCGCGATTTCGAAAGCAGCATAATTAGGGGTACCACATGACACTTCAGTGGGGGTAACTCTGAAAATATTTTTAGGGGAAAATTGTGCCAGACCTGATCCTGCATATACACATTAGTTGATATATAAAAAAAAATATCATTACAATCTGAAGTGGTCAGGTGGGAAGCACGGGTTTATATGGAATGACCTATATGTTTAACTTTATCGACATCGACCAGTTACATTTTTTATTTCTGAGTGGTTCTCTAGTTGTTTAGATAATGTCCCCATTGCACTGTTTTGTCCTGGAGGGGGAGCTGTAATGCTGTTAAGCTGGTGTGTGTGGGGTATTGTTTTACGACCGGTATGTTTGTTTGTTTTTTGAAGAAATAATGCGCCCACCTTTTCTCACACTGAAACAATTTTTGTCAACCATTTAACGTCTGACAAGCAATAGCATTAATTACAGAAGTACCATACATATTAATATAGTCTTAGCCTGAAGTTAGCCTCGCGGATATGCGTGGCTTAATTAATTATTGGTGTTCTAATTGTGCTAACTATAGTACTTTATATACAACAACACTGTACGGTTCTCGTAGCTGGCTGTGCCCAATAGGCGACAGCCAGGGGTTTCTACCCCAAACTTCAACAAGACAAGGTTCTCGTAGTGTGTTAAAACTTGTGGCGAACTGAACGTGGTATTCGTTGTAATCGAGACAAAAATAATAATGTCCGATTCTCAACTGTGTCAGGCTACCAGTCGAAGACTCTGATTGGCTAACGATGACCTCATCACAAAAGAACGAAATGATTCTTTCCGAAACGACCCAGATGGTTATCTGCTTCGACTTTTGGGGGTTTATGGCGGATGCTTGAATGTTCTTTCGAGATCAACGAAAGGTGATTAGTTTCTGTTTGTTTTAGAATGGAAGCGACAGTTGAAAATGGCGTGTACACAACTTTTACGTTGGGAGTTTTTATTTCAGTGTTATGACTGGCGAGTAACTGTTGGGTAATTTTACATGCAACACGTTGCACCCCCCTCGATCCTATTTTTTTCTTCAAGTTCTTGTGGCATTAGGATTATCAAAGATTATAGGAGCTGATATAGTTATATTATTGAGTTTCGGATGTCTGTTACAGGTAGTTGAAATAATTACTTTGATAACGAAACAAACGATTTATTGGTGAAAGAACCTAGACTCTAGAGGATCTAGACCTAGTTCATTTCGTACACACCATCAATGTAATCGAGGGGGGATGTAGTAATTCTTATTTTAGAACACAAGTCATGACTGTCACATCTATGACAGAATCACACATAGACTAGGAACTTTTAGTTATCCAACGTTAACATCAGGTTAGCGGACAGAGTTGACTGATACTGTGATAGGGAACAGGCACAGAGTTTAGAGTGAATAGATCTACTTGTTCAAGTTGTTGTGGCTGAGCAGATCTAGACGACTAGAGAGTCTATATTTAATATTAGACTATACTTCAGTAGATTTAGACTATGTTAATATGTAGTTTATAGACTGTATATGATTTTACAAGAATGTCAGTGTTTTTGATTGAATAACAGTGTTTTGTGTCTTAATATTATGAATACTTTTTTAAACAATGAAGCCAGAAAGAGTAGACCCGATATATTAAATAGCACTCGAGTTCCAGTTCATATTTCAGTAATGATAATTACCATTGTAACAATGATAGAGCATGGGATATATAATTAATTATGTACTCGGGCGAGTGGAGCCATGACTCATTTTGTTTTAAAAATTGTTCCATAGTAACCAGTAACTGTCATGCATGAGCACAATTCCATGTTACGCATTACAAAAATGTAGGACGAGTGCGATGTGAATTTTTTTCAATCAAATGGCAGGTGGCATATTCTGATACATGACACTGCAACCAATTATGTTTGGGACAGTCTGCTTTAAACGTACAGTACAGAAATATCAAAAGCTGATACCTGATAGCTAAACACACTGTATTTATTCCATGTAATGAAGCATGATGATGTCACAAACCAGTCGCGCTTTGCATTGTGGGATTTATAGTTAGTTTTTGGCATGATTATAACAGATCCAGAACATTGACATTTAAGGTTAAAATGGTGGGATTATCATGGTATTATTGCTCAGTGGACCCCCTATAAATCCCACAATGCAAAGCACACCTGGTTTGTTTTGTTTTTTGACATCATCATGCAGTGGGTCTATTGAGCATCTAAACAAACGACAGTGGCATTAAATGATTAAGTGTTTATATTATTACTTGCATGCCATCCTGTGTTAAGAATCCTACATTCCACCTCGTAGCCTAATGTTTTGTTATTTAATAGCCAGTTAGATAAAACTGCAAGAGTTAGTAATGAAAAAGTTGGATTTATACCAATTGCTATCATTTGAAAAAAATTAACCTAACAGATGATTAATAGTAATAATCGGGGCCTTTAAAGGTACCAAGATCTGAATTGTAGTTGCCATTCAAAGTGATCGATATTCTTTATTGTTGTTTCTAGAAAATTAATTATTTTGTAATTGTGAATGTTTTCCAATGAAATGTGTAATAAGGTACAATGGGGGGGGGGGCCTTTTGAGTAACTGTGCTGATTTGTATCGGAATTTTTTTGACCAATTATGAAATAGGAGTGGTTATATGAAGATGAAAAAAATGCAAAAAGGTAAAATTACTATTTGGGGCAAAGGCAAATAATGTTATTTCCTATTTTTTAATAAAGGAAAACTTATGTGTGAAATATTTGTTGTGGATATGATCAGTTGTAAGTTCATCAATTCATATTAAAAATTTAAAAAAAATTGGAGTTGACCATAATTTTCAGAATTGATTGAACTTATGCATCATTTCTACCAGTATGCACCTAATCGGGTTACCTGTTGATTTTTGTCATTAATATACAGGCATATAATTAGGTAATGATTAAATGGCTCATTTACTGAGAGTGGAGAGGGAGTGAAAAGTGTGGCTGATATTTGATTAACAGTTATTTTTACGAGCAAGTTTGCATTGATCATGTGACTTTGAAATTTCAATTAATACCAGTTTTGCTGTTTGCATGTGTGAGTAGATCTTGTGATTGAATCTCAGCAAGAAGTGTGTGTCAGATGTTTTGAAGTTTTGTGTTATAATAAACCAGGGTTGGAGTTTAACCCGGGTTAAACTGGTTTAGCCCAGCGGGTTAAACCTGGGTTTTTCTCAGAACACAGTATATTGACTCACAAATTCATACATTTTATGCACATGAACAGTAGTTGTTTGGTATGCATTTTAAAGATGTTGTTATGATGCTGGCAATTTGCACCAATCAACATAGTCTAATATTTGAGATATTATGCTGTTGGTGGAAACAATTAGACGATTTGATCAGGCCATAACACCGAACCACCTCCTTGCTTACTGTTTGCATCTGACATACAGTGGCCAGGATCTCACTCCCCAGCAGGTCCAAGTGGCTCATGAGTTACTCAGCAAAGGATCCTGATCTCATGGCCTATCTCTGCAGCTTCCAGGCTGAGGCAGAGCCATTCCTTAAGTCATTATTTCATGACAATTGTGTTGGGAAGCTGAAACCAGGTGTGTGGTGGACTTGTGTCAAGAAAACATGTAAGAGTGTGAATCCTGGTCTATGTTATCTAGCCATTATGCTGCTTCATCTTCCATCAAGTTCAGCCTCAATTGAGAAGAATTTCTCCAACTTTGGTGCTATCCAGACCAAGCTGTGTAACAGGTTGGGTCTGCAGAAAGCAGCCAAGCTTGTCTCTTGCTATCGTGAACTTTGTGGTTTTGCTGAATTAGACTGGTGAATATCTGAACACTTTTGTTATTGTTTTGTGTAGTATATTGTTATTTGTGTGCTCAATATAGAAAATTAATATTTAATTTGCATTTAGTTGGTTTTCTTCAATCAATTAGTGGTGCATTATACCTAAAAATGAATAAACCTCCCAACCCTGTAATAAACCCCACCATATTACTTATAAACCCGGATCAGCATCTCTGCTATACATAAACACAATGTGGATAATTGTAATTTACATTCATTTGCATTACTGTTGACAGGGGGACACCTCATACTGGAATTAACCGAAGTTGTGTGTTCTGGGTTCTGGCTGTTGGGGGGTATTCCAATCTCCTTGTATAGGATTTGGCTAGAATGGGGGCAGGTGGTTGGATAGAGTCCTTCAAAGAAAACTGCATAAACAGTTCTGTTCATTGGTCCAACAAAAATACAAGGTCAGAATGCTATTGACCCGACAGTGAGAATTTACTCCCAACCTTTACCTTCTCTTTCTACATATTTACTTTGGATGTTCACAATTGAACTTTCTGGCCTCTAATATGGACAGATCAGCATCAAGGTCTTTCATGTGAGGCATTTATATTTGCTCAGAAATACATTTGTAAACACAAAACAAACTGTGGATTAACTGTAAATAAAATGGCCAAAATGGTGACATTTACCAGTAAAATACCTACATCACTGTCCATGTAAAATGGGTTAGTTTGGAATTTAATCGTAATTATTTCCCTGGATCATAAATGAATATATTCACTTTCAGCTTTTCATCTATATCATTCTGTTATTGCCATCTATCTTGGTGAAGTTGACTAATATTAAAACTCAAATATCTACAAATGTGTACAGTGAATGAAGATTGGCTGAAGGTAGTTGAGACTGGAGAGACACCAGTCTGGGTTTTAGCGTTATGTATAAATAGTAGTAGTAGTAGTAGTACACATAATTATGAATTAAACATCCGAGTGAAACAACTGAATCTAGAGAAGTAACTGCATCGTATGGTGTCTACTCATTGGAGCGAGTAGGGTGTAATCTATCATAACTGGTATGTGTCATGTTCTGTAGATCATATAGAATTTTGACACAATGTCATTGACATTTTGTCTGTTTTTTGTTAAATCAAATATTAATACGCCGTAATTGGTGGCCATAGACATAGTGCACAAGTTTTAAAAAAATGGTGGTGTGCAAGGTTTATAAGAGTCATTATGAGCTAAGTTTATGACAGTCATAAACCTGTTTATGACAAGACAGTGTCATAGACGCCTTTATGGTGTCATAAACTGTCATAATTTTTATATTTTCAAGGCAATTTTAATTTAAGAAAAAAGTGCTTTTGGTCTATTTTCCTTAAAGTCGGATGTGGCTTATCATTATGTATCAGATGTAGTATATTTATATATTACAGACATGAATATAAAATAATGTTTTATGCTGATCTTTTTTACATTCTTCTTGGTGATATTGGTAGATGTTACGGTGTCACTGTCTGTGGCTTTGTTGTGTAGCATAGCACACAGGGAATGGTGACATTCTCTCTGTTCTGGCTGCTTGTTGGTGACCACATATTTTGCACATGAGCTTTATCATCCACTTTCACTCTTAACTGTCTAAGGAGATACTTCCAGGTGGGCAGGTCTGCTACCCTTGAACATGATTGGTTTTAGAGCTATGTTACACTCTGCCAATATTTATGAAAATTGTATACTTTTGACCGTTTATGACTGTTTTTTTTTAAATATCTAATACATTTTGATTCATTGTCCCTCCCCCCACCTTATATCCCCCTTTGGCTCTATTGAAGCCATTCTAAAAACTAATTTTTAAGTATATCTGGGTAAATATGTCAAATATGTTGGCAATACCAATATTTATATAAAATATGTTTTTGACAGTTTATGATACTGTCGTGTCATAAACCTTTTTATGGCATGATGTCATAAACCCTGGATTAATTCAAGCTTTTTTTCATTGTGCCATAAACTAGCCAACCCTGCTGGTGTACGATACCAAATTTTCATGACAGGTACTGAAATTTGTAACACCGTATGAAAAAATCCCCAACACAGATATTGCTGATGGAGGAGGGCAGTCTAGATATCACCATGTCTGTTTTGCTTATTTATAAATTAAAAAGTTATAAATTTACTTAACCCTATTTGGAGAATTCAGATGTGTATTTAAAGACTACTAGTACTATTTGCAAATTATGTACCTAATGGAAACTGTTCTATCCATAGCAAGCTATTAATATACATATTCCTAACTTTTTTTACAATAATTCAACAGATAAAACTGTTTCATTAGTGAAAATGTTGCTTATAAATGTAAAATGTAACAACTATAAACTTACCAGCAATTGCTTGTACTGGGAATCCCAGATGGCAACTCTATCAATTTTACACTGGAGCTTCTGGCATTCAGACCCATACAATGAATCTGGTATAACATTCACCAACTTGGGAGCATAGAGATCCTCCTCGCCTATTCATAACCACATAAAACACACCAACTGGCCCATGATATCTGGGTTTTATGGCTGAGTTCACCAGCAAATATCATTAGCTGCTAAGGTGACAGCTGGTCAAAAACAAACTGTACCTGATCTGCACACATTTTTTTTATGGTGTACCTAGCTGTTTGTAATACTTATTTGTCTGTCTACAAATAGTAAGAAGAAGGAGGGTGGGATTTAGTTGTACCTGTGATAATATCTTATTGATTGAACGCCATACAAGCTTTGACCTAACTCGAGTATATTAGGTAAGTTCTAGTTCTAGGCAGTTCTGTTCTATCGTATTAACCTTTGCACTTGGTACAGCCAGATATATATTCCATACCAGAAACATGAGCAAATTCAGAATAATACATCTCATTATGAAAAATACTCATAAATATGATAATATCAACACAATTTAAAAAAATCCAATACTAGTAGTGAGATGTTGTTGCCTTTTCATGATTTTGCTGACAACCAATTTCAGCGCACCTGAAAACCTTGAAAATAACCAATTAATTTTCCAGATCCTGGAAATGTCTTTGAATTTTGCAAAATCAGGAAATATCCTGGAAAAAAATTTTGCCTGTGAAAATATCTACTTAGAATAAAAAAGTTTTGATATCCCATGTCTGTTAAAATTTTAATAACTTTAAGTGGGTGGATCAGACAGCCAGAAGGGGTGAGGAGGATCGAGGCTGTACCATAAAAATGTCAATAATCATACATTGAATAAATACAATATGCTTGTTCACACATCTTGATTTTTACCTTTAAATCTTGTAAACTTTGTCCTGAAAAATAGTAATTATTTTCTGGAAAATAATATTTCTTTGGCTGTGGGAACCATGTGAATGTAATCCAATCAGATGCAATTGGAGGTGCCTGTGTCTCGGGCAGATTATAAGGCATTTATTTTTTGGCTCACCAACCCCCATTTAGTGAACAGTTTCCCAGAGGAGATTAGAAGTGCTACATGACCTGAAAAGTTAAAATCTGCTCTAAGAACTCACTGGTGCTAGGTCTTTGTTCACACTTGTTTACATGCTTTTGTATGGGTTCTACAGACTTCAGGTCAACCGGATATGCTGAAGTGACATGACTTTCCAATAGACGCCAGTTCACACAAACACATATAGATGATGGATAAATTGAATGCTCCATCTTCACTTGCAATTGCATACTTGCAGGTATGGCAGTATAGGCTTGCACTAGACACAGTTTAGAGCCACCATGGTTACAGCAAGAGATCCCGCAGTACCGAGCGAATCTGGCAGTGGCTCACCTTCCTGGAACAGCCATGCCACCACAGGGCATGGATCCAGTGAGTCGAATGGCCAGTCTGACAAGCCGTGCTACTGGGTCAACATCTGGACCCGACTGAATGCCATGCGGAACTGTCTTCAGCTCTGTGACATAGACTTGGAGACGGAGGATGGCTCTGCCTTCAGAGCTCACTCAGCCGTGCTGGCTGCCAGCAGCGATGCCTTCCATGGACATCTAATGTCAAAGAAGTCTTCGGTGTTGAGAGATGCGGGAAACAACAAGGTACTAATCCAGGGAGTGTCTGGACCTGCACTTAAGGTGAGTGGTTTCCATTAAATTCATCACTGCACTCTCTGACATCATCGTTATACATCCCGTACTTGTCCACACCGTGGCTGTCATTACACTGCATTTTGTTGCTGTGAATTCACCAAAATAATGCAACGGGTGCTCTGCTGCATAGAGGTTAGAGCACTGAGTTGCAAATCACCAGGAGGAGTGCCTTTATGGCCTAACTGGTAGTGCAGTTGGCCACAGATCTATAGCACCTGGGCTACAACCCCGGCTTTGCTATATCAGAAGGGTCTTTCATATTTCACTCAGCCCATTTAGTCTACTTTGTGCAGAAAAGTGGGTGTAAGACAGCAACATTTACAGTTTTTGCAAATCACCAGGTCATGGGTTTGTGTGCTGTGTTCTCCCTATGGAGTCATGAGGAATGCTGCAATCCCTGATCAATGTGTTATGAAGGAGTGGAGATTTTATAGCCTGCATCTTATAAGAACACACTCACGGTGTGCACCAATTGTATGCAGGCAGGAGGTTGCATATTTGGTACTTGTTAGTACATTTCTACTGACTTCACTATCTTCTTAAACAATGGCTTAACTCAATCAGTAAATCATGAGGTGATTCATTTTTGCAAGAAAGATCAAACTCATATTGGTGTCAGTGTTTACATAGTGGTCTGTCCATAGTTACTTAAAAAAAGTTGAATAGAAGAATGTGACGGAGCCTTAATTTGTGGCAGCTGTCACTTGTTTACTTCCCCATCAGTAAACATTTATGAACTGTTCAAATTAAAGAACCCCACATCTCTTAAAGGTCACAAGGAAACCTTTATGTGACAGAGCCTTAATTTGTGGCAGCTGTCACACGTTCACTTCCACATTAGTAAACATTTATGTATTGTTCAAATTAAAGAACCCGACCGACGTCTGTCAAACTTAAAGGTCACAAGGAATATTTTTTCAGTGATCTCTGTGACCACTTAATGTCTAATGTCACAGCATTTTCTGTTTGTTTGCAAATATGCTACCATTTACTTTTGTATTATTTTGATCAGGTAACATCATTACCTCTTCAGATACCAGCGGCACTGATATGTGAAAAGGTAGCTTGTCAGATGAAAATATTTCACTAGCTTACATTAGCTAAAATAAAACTTGGGCCTGTAATAATATACTCAGAGTCATCTGGGTTAAGGTTCTAGTATTTCAGATTTGTTTTAAATACCTGTACATTTATCAGATGCTGGGTATACTTGAGTAAATTAAATATTATCCTGCTGGGATATGTGTGTGTGTATATATATATATATATATATATATATATATGATTGTTAATTACATGATTAAATATTACTTCTCACTATTTTTTGGAGAAACTACTTTTAAGTTAATATATTTCTGGGCCAGGGTGGATGTGTTTCTCTCCTAAATGATAAAACCTCATGTTTTATCCAGTTTCTGCCGGTGGGAAAAATGGCACAAAGGTTGGAAATCTAGCCAAAACATCTTCCACTGTACTTGACACATACTTTTTGCAAGTGTGTGTCAGTAACTCATTTTGTTTGTCAAATTACTTCCTTCATGATATCTAATCTATATGGTGTTACATGTCATTATAGTGAGGTCTTTGTTATGAAACACTTTCAAGGCAATACAACACTCAAGTACCCCATCAACTATAAGGAGGGTGTGGTATGCTAGGATACTTATCTGCATTCTGCCAGAACTTCTGGCATAGCTGAGATGTTTGAATGGTGTTTATAAATACTGTAGGTACTCGCGTATAAGTCACACCCGTTTTTAGGACCAATAAACCCTCTGGAATATAAGACACACTAAAATCAGCAATATTGATTCAAAACCAAAATATTCATCATCATCACTCTCTTCACTGAACATCTGTTGTATCTGTTCGTGTGTTATACATGTCTTCGTTGGAGTCAGTGTCGGATTTGTCATACTGTTCAGGCCACAACGCATCATCTGTGCCATCTAAATCATTGCTGATAGAGTACTTCTTGAATGATTTGGTAATGATGGCAGGGTCGATTTAATCCCAGGCCGTTTTCACCCACTCTGTGATGATAGGTAACGAAGGCCGCTTCAGGTTACCTGCTGCACATTCGTTTCCGTAATGCTGTTTGAAGTAGTTTATTAGTAGTTACCATATGCCAGCTTTGGAAGTAATTAACAGTGTTTGCAGTAATCGTTTTCCTTTGATGTGGCTTCTATAGTCATTCTTTTTGTGGCCTCATTTACTGTTCCATTCAATTACACACACCTACATATCTCAATACTATCCAGTCGATAGTAATGTCAAGTCATTGTGATCACGTCACTAATTAGAGCCCTGGATTAAATAATCATGGTGGTTACAACACACCTAATAAACACACCTAATAAATTTGTTCATGTATTCATTATTAATGTTGGAAAACAATATTATTGTATTTCCCCCCTAAATTATGCCATATAATATCTTCCCGTTTAGTATGACCCACGTATAAGATGCACTCTGATTTCAGAGTATAAACAATGTGACTTATATGGGAGTCTATACGGTAGCAGCATGTGTTAAATTAAGCATAAGTCAGTAGCTGCTAGGTGGATTTGATCCAGGGAGTCTCCTATTTTCTAGTTACTGCCTTATTGATAATGAGTTCTATGGTGTTGATGATGATCACTTCTGTAGTACTATAGATTATCTCGTTTAAGATCACATTTGTGACTGAAACATTTTAGTTAAATGAGGGTAATTGTCATATTATAAATGTATAAAGACAGCATTGTGGGAAAAAGTTGCAATCTCATCGGTTATAAAAGAGAATAGCTGTATTCATGTAATGTCGTCTTTCTTCGACCAGGTGACATTGGACTTTGTGTATGGCATTACACCAACAAACCCAGAAGAACTGTCTCTGTTACTTGAAGGAAGCCAGGTGATGGGCATCAGTGGAGCACTAGCATTCTGCAAACGTCACGGTGTGTTGGTGAGAAATGGCGATGCTGTCTCCCCAAAATCCACAGTTGAGGCGGGTAACAAGGCAGCTAAGTCAACAACAGGTAGCCATGAATCAAGACAGACTACTAATGGTGTGGATTCACTGCAGATGAGAAATGACATTGCTGATAACCATGTTAATCCACATGGTGATTTTGTTCTGGATCTGTCATTTAATGACTTACAATCGATGAGCAAGTGCCCAGTTCTCAAGGAGCTTGCTAGTGAGGAAGCAGAAGATGCAGCCGATGGTTTGCCCCCTGATAATCAGCATCTTGTCTCTGGAGATGTTGACTGCCAACAGGATGGATCCAGATCAGTCTGTGAGAAGCCAAGATCTGACAGTCTAAATCTGGATGGCAGTGATTCGGTGATGCCAATGGATGCTGTGAATAATCAGACAGAACCAGCCGGTAGTGGTCAGGAAAGCGGGGCAGCACAGATGTGTGTTACAGATGACCTGGACATTGATGACTTGAGCTGTCCTTTCGCCAAGTCAGCTATGTATGATGGGAAATGTTCTGAGCCAGACAGAGGATCGTCCACTGATTGTGTCGGTGATGTAGACAAAATGACCGCAGAAGCTGTTTTACACTGTCCGTTCTTGAAGAGTCTTGGAGACATGCCACCAGATGCTATGATGAAGGCGGATGAAGAAGACGAAATGCAAAAGAAACTTCCCTACTGTGCTCCTGGGAAGACCATCAGATCTCTGGAACCGCCGTCTGTTGTAGATTTGAGAGAAGCTGATCAGTGTGGCAAGTTGGCAAGCTTTGCAACAAATCAGTCGGATTCTTCTGATTTGTTGTCCGCTTCTGGTTGGCAGGATCTAACTGGAGGACCCAGGGGGCAGAATCCTACTATTAGCCAAGTGACATATAATCAGTATGATGTCGGTGGTTTTCTGAATGGCAAAACCACAGTGCTGCCTGATGATAAAGTCCAGAATGTCTGTAATGCTGGAGGAGGTGAGCAGTTGTCTGTGTCTTGTGCTGCCATGAGCCATTCACAGGTCAGCCAGAGTGTTCTAGGTGAGACCATTCCAGCTGTTAGCAGTCAGAGACAGCTGTCTCCCAGCCAGAGTGTTGCCAACGTCCCGATGAACCAACTTGATTTGAGTGAGAGTCTGGTGGGTGAAAATCCAATTTCATCTTTTGGCAGACAGTATGAGGTGACCAGACCCGTCTTCAACGACAATTTTGCATCAATTGTAAATGAAAACAGTTCAAACTTTGATGGGATGGTGTCACCAAGACAGGAGCTTTTTATTTCCTGCGGACCGGTTGAAAGCCAAGAAACTCAGAGTGGCTCCACTAGCCGTCCACTCAGTGCCAATAACTCCTTTGTGCCTGACGTCTGTGCCGAAAGCGATGTCTCTTTTTATCAAGCAACGGTCTCCACTGGCTCCACCTGTGGCTCGTCTCTGGTCGACCTAATCTACTGCAATGTATCCGACTCTGGCTGTCCACCGGAGGGATCATCGTTAGCTTGTGCACAGGTGAGCAGCACAACTGGGGTGGCTCTGAGCCGTATCGGTGCCCAGGCCAAACCCGTCCAATCCGTTCTCCCGAGCCCGGACCAGAGATGTCACAGTACGGTGATGAGTCCGGAGGGGAGTCGGCATCAGTCTGTTGTCAGTCCGGAGACAGATAGCAGCAGCAGGATGGCCAGTCCCGGTGCTTTGGCATCCTGGGATGCCACTAGCTGTCTACCATTAGACAATACTACCATCAAGGCAAAACTGAAGCTGAACCGTGGCCAGGAGTATATTTGCCTCATAGAGAACTGTTGCTATAGCAATAAGTGTCTGGATTACATGCAGTCACACATGTATAGGAAGCACGGGATGGGTCGGCCAGATGTGACGTGTCCGCTCTGCCAGAAGGCCTTCTTCTCTCTGGGGTTAGTATATGTCACTAGATACTATACACATATTGTATAATCCACAACAACAAAATACTAATAATAATAAGTTTATAAAATATTATTACTATTGTGAAAATCTTACCAGTGGCTGGATGAGCTACGATCTAGACAATAATCCACAATCATATTTTCCCAGTATAGATATTTAAGCTACTGTGGATTTGTTCCACATACCGAGAGCTAACATTTAAGTACAGATCGCTGTGATATTGTAAAATGTGACCCATTTGCATAGTAAATAATTGCCAATGTCATCCCATTTTGCCAGATTTTATTGGTGTTACATTGATGAGCACGTGTAGTTAATTTTGACGACGGATAAATAATTTGATGAACTACTTCGGTATGTTATATGTTTTCACTTGAATTTTAACTTCATTTTGGGTACCCCAGTGGCTAAACTGATAATGTAGTTTGCTGTGGACTTCCTAAGATGGCTGATTCAAATCCCGGATCTATGGCTGTTTCATTTTTAATTTCGCCTCTGTCTTCAAGAATTTTTTGTCTACTCCGCAAGCAAAATTGGGATAAAATATTTGGGTTGAAATACGTGTCTGTTTTACTGGGTTTTAGTCCCAAGATCCACTAAAATGGATGTCAGAGCTAAACTTTGCTCGATGAATAATTGCTGGAGGTGGGTAGTTGACATATTTGCTCGGTGACAGCTCTATCTGTGGTGTATTCACTTCCTACATCACAGCCAGCTGTTATTCAGAATAACGTGATGTTAGTCATTCATTGGTGTACCTTGTCTTACAGTCAGCTCAAGGGTCATACAAAACGTGCACATAAGCCAGAGACGAGAGCTTCCGATGTCGAAGCTGTCCGGTGTGAGGACTGTAATGAGATGTTCACCAACATGCAGAAGTTACAGACCCACCGATTGAAGTCACACTGCAAAGGTCGTCTGTTTACCTGCGAGGAATGTGACTTCAGGAGTCCAAGAAAGAAAGATGTTCAAGGTCAGTGTCAGTTGGTCTACTGGTATTATAAATAAGATGGTTTTAGGTTGATAACTTACTGCTGTCACCCAGAAAGTCTATTTTTTAATGTTTATGAGACAAGGTTTATGAAATTTTACATTAAGAAATTAAAGAGAAAGTGAGATATGTATGAATTATACATATTTCATTGTTGAGAATGTTGAAAAAATCAGTTTGATCGGAAAAATTTGATTTAATTGAAAAAATCTGATTTATTCGGGAAACCCTGTGTATAATATTTCTTATTTTATGTAGTGGATCCACTACCAAGTATGGCTTGTGGTGTGTGTGTGTGCAAAATTATATATTTGTGTGTGTGTGTGTGGATTTGTATAATTTATAAGAAATAATTCCCTTGGCTTGTCTGAATTTATAAAGTTGACTTAAATAAAGGCCTTTTATCTGACATAAACTACTGAGGCAGGGTATGCCATTATAAAATTTCTCTACACTGATGTATTGTCAAGCTGAAAGAAAACTATCCCCATTATGAGAAAGGGCTGTTTTGAGGTATTTGACAAAATTAATTTCATATCTGTTTATTTTCTACTAATGACTGTAAAAAGTTAATATTTCACTGAATTTAAATATAAACAAAACTCAACATCTGATTATTATTAATGGATTTATGTGAGGACAGTCATCCACTCCAGTAATTACATGACATCTGTTTTGAAACAATATATCCTATTTTTGTATTGAATAAATTTATTTTACATCACAAATGTATACTGTACGTGGACTAGTCTACATTTTCTAGCTTGACCACGATACGGCAATCGAAAGCCTACCTTCCAATACCCTATCATCTGAACAGTTAATTATTAACATTTTCAGCACACATGGTGTCACAGCATAAGAAGATACCACCAGGCGTGCAAGTTTTTGAATGCGTACACTGTGATTACAAATGCACTGATAAGAACCGTGCTGAGGAACATCAAGCCATGCATACAGGTATACAAATTAGAAACAGTGATGAATGTTAACACCTTGTATGCTTATCAACTAGCATTAACGAAATTAATTTATATTATCAACGTCTCTGGTAGTTTATAAACATTAAGATCTCCAATGGCATTCTTTTGCTTTCATTTTGTTGGTTTTGAAATATATAAAAAAATCTATTTTATTCAAGTATTTCAAATGAGATAAAAATTTGATGCTATCACCAGTAATCCTTTTTTAAATAATTTAGAACATGTGTATTCTACAGTTGTAATCTCCTGTAATTGTGAGAGGGTATTATAGTTTCAGAATTTGTGGTTTGCCAAATAGTGCTCACATACTGAGAGATTTTTGTATTTGAATATTTGTGGAGTTTTCTAATCTGAATGGTTATAATACACCAACTGAATGCCCTTGGTCATAATATACTAATTGAATGGCCATGGTTATAATACACAAATGAATTACCATGGTTATAATAAGACATGGGGGTCAATTCCACATCAACTTTATCAATTCCAAATTTATCAATTCCATTTTTACTTATTCTTTTTTTACCTACTACTTTTTACCATGAGTAGGTACTCTGAATTCCTACTCCGAGTACCTACTTGGAATAATTACTCGGAATAGTTTATATTCCAAGTAGGATTGTCATGGAAGAAATATTTCTGAATCCTAAAGTTAAAATGGAAATTAATTCGTGGATTTAATTCTTTTGTCGCAAACTTCAATTCCAATTCCAAATTTATCAATTCCGATTCCATTTTTCTTTAAATAAGCAATTCCGGAATTGGAATTGCCCATCAATTCCAATTTCAGAATAATGCCCAAACTGAATTATCATATTATGTTTAACTGTTACATTTTCTTAGCAGAAAGCATTTACAAATTTCATTCCTTTCTCAGTTTCTGCTTTTTTGAAGAGACTGCTACATCATTAACTTGTAGCATCACAAACTTTGACTAACTGTTGTCCTTTCAGACTCTTTTTTCCCATAGACCATTAATATTTGCTCTAATGATTGTGCAGTAGTGTTGCTAACAAAACAAATATCAATGATAGACAGTGGTCAGTCAACAGCCAGAACTATTGACCAGTTCATGCTAAATATGTTTTGGTTGTGGTAGTATGTGTAGAATTAAAATGGGCAAAGCCATGTGATAATCCAAGGCTAAACTTGCATTGGCTCATTATTTTTATAGTAATGTAATTATTTATATGAAATGCATAATCACACAAACACACACAAACATATGCAAGCACAGTTGTTGTTTTTTACTCTGTGACTAGCACCGTTTTGCTTTCAAAGTTAATATACTTTATTCCCCAGGAAGGTTAAGCCTAATATTACTGTGCTCCTATTATATCTGTTAGCTAATTGATGTTTAGGCTCAGAAATGTATAAATTAAAATGTTGTATGTAACTAATCTTTCACAGCTGAGTTTAATATATATGTCAGTTGTCTGGGTGTAATGTTTGATGATGTGAATGCACTAAATGTCCAGTTTTTAACCCAAAGTGTATAATCATCCATTTCTGACAGGCCAACCAAAGTTTGTTTGTAAGATCTGTGGTAAGTCTTACACAACCCGTCGTGGCATGCGTACGCATATGCAGTATCACAGTACTGAGCGACCTCACCGATGTGAAATGTGTAATGCTGCATTCAAAGTGCGTTCCAAATTACGCGATCATGTGCGCTTGGTACATACACATGTGGTGAGTATATACTGTTGTTGTGACGTTTTTATTGAAATGCTTTGAAATGTCGTTTGATAATAATGTTTACTTTAGTCCTCTTACAAGCTTGTTTCATCATTTTGACATTCTTGTAACATCTTGACCATAAAAAAACATTAAAGAACTAAATTTCTGTTATGCTCGTTAATGTTGTTATGTTTTTATCCAGGGTGTTAAGCCATACCAGTGTGGTTACTGTGGTCACAAGACGGCCCTGAGAGGTAACTGTAATCAACACTGCCGCAAACACCATCCAGAGCTGCCAGTCTGTGTCATTGACCATCAGCAGGGTGAGAGACGAAACAAACGTGCCTATGACTATGCAGGGTTGAAGGGTGAAGGAATAGAGGAGTGTCGTGATGTCAGAAAGCATTTGCGGGCTGTCAGTCCTTAGGTTGAATCCAGGTTTTGGAAAAAAGATGAGACTTGAATTTCTGAGAAGTTGTTGCTTGGCTAGTCACATTGTGCTAAATCGTGTTTGGTGCTCATTCATGTATTGTGGTTAAATCTGCTGGTGTATGGTGTGGTTTATAAGCTGATGATCAGATTGGAATAGCGTGCTGGTGCTAGTGTGTGTGTGTGTGTGTGTGTGTGTGTGAATTGAAACTGTATTAATTTTTATATGTAAACAGGGTTTCTCTACTTCCAAAGTACTATAATGCTTTTGCAGTTTTACATAAGTCACTGTTAAACATTTTATTTTATCAACAACATAACCATTGAAGTGTGTGTACGTGTGTGTGTGTATGTATGTATTATCCTCTAGTTATTTAGCTGAGATAGAAACTCACCAAAGAGTGTTCTTCATTTGGTTGGTTCACCAAATGATTGTTTGTGCTCCATCTTTCAGTATTGTGTCTGGACATGGAAAGTGTCTGTTCTGGAATGAGTCCCTTTATGAATTATCCACATAATTCAGTGATGAGTTTTGATTATTTGTATCTGTGCCTTCACACACACACACACACACACACACACACACAGAGAGAGAGAGAGAGAGAGAGAACGAGAGATAGAGATTCTAAAGGTGGGGTGTCATCCTGTCTAAAGTATGGTGAGAGAGGATCAAACTCCCCCCTGTCATATGTTAACACTGGTTCAGTTTAAAATTTGGTCAGATGTTGAACTAGTCAAATTTGGTTCAATTTATGTGTTTATTTCCACATTGACTGTTCTTGCTGTCTTCCTATATCACACTGAACAGCAAGTCATAAGACTATAGGTAGTGCTACTTAATGTTAGTAATATTTTCTTCTTTGTAACTCTACAATCTCTGTAAGCGTGTGTTTACAATCAGATAACAGTAAAGGGTGTGCATGGTAGTAATGAAATCAACAGTTCTTAACTTGACAACATGAAAGATTTCAAGAAAAACTAAGTATTTGCATATAGTAGATTCTTAGATCCTGAAAATGTGTCCGCTAAAACCATAGTAGTTGCTTTAGGCATCCATTTAATGGGAAAAAGGTTTTTTATCGTAGCTGTATGTGTTTACATGGATGTTGTTGATTTTGAAATGACGGAAGTAGTCGACGTGTTAAAATAGCTAGGTTCTCCTGGTAGTAACGAGTTGACTTGTGAGTATTTTACAGTATTGTTTGATGTATTGAGGACTGGTTTCTCTCCATCTGTGCCTATATGCAACAACGATTCAGCACGCCAGTGTGGCGATGCTGTGGAGGTGTAATCTGCTGGACAGGTACTCCATACTTGCCACGTGCTGAGCAAACTCATTTCATAACAAGCTCAGTGCTGCTTCCACTCATGGGGAGTAGAATAGGTAAGGGATTTTGGGTTGAAGACATATGTTAAGTGTTTCTTCTTTGGATTGAATGAAGCTGCTTTGATTCAAGACTTTATGTACACCATGTACATATGGTAATGTTATTAATTAAGTGTTAATTAGCAGTGTCAGCTATTTTTCAAGGTGTTTCTGAAACGTCTTTTTTGCAATGTAGAAATTTTCTACGAAGTACAGAGTTTTGTTATCCGTAAGTAACACTGAACCAATTTGTTATGGTGCTCCAACCAGCATAAGAAAGTGCTCATCAAAGCTGGTCTACCTGCTCCTATTGCATTTGTATATAAATGCTAATCTGCATATTTGTTAATTCCGATACTGGCTCATCACGTTGCAGGTATACAGATATGAACAGAGTCTATTTTTCTAATCCGAAACTAATCTATATATGTACATGCATGAGATCACTTGAAAGGATCAATTGATCATTTCGACTTCGTCTTGCATGAAAATGAATGCTGCATGTTTCACATACATATATGAAAACTGCATGTTTCACATATATGATTATAATAACTGCATGTATTGTGTACATGAATATGTTCACACCTGCATGTTTTCCACACACAAATCATTTTAGGTGCATGTTTTTTTTAAAGGGTCTGGATTTGTTTTGTTATATCTTGTAATGTTGGACATGTTTTGGTTATTTCTCTCATGGAATAGAAGACTTACTATGTTATGTTTAAGCACTGACCTCAGTTTCTCTTGCGTGTCTATGCCATATTATTTCGTTAATATTATCCTGGATCTAAGAATGTGTTTTTTTTTATAGAAATCTCATGAATCTGTGTTCCTGCAACAATTGTAATTATGATGGTAATAAAAGTGAAAAGTTTTTAATTTCTTTGTTTTTGAGAACCAAATGATACCCGAATGTGAATGGTTCCTCTCACGTGCAGAACATTTCATTGCTTTCATCCGAATATGGCTCAGTTTTCTTCTGGAAAATGTAGAACTACCGTTTTAAATGATAAACGAGGAGACGCATCATGTGTTTAACTCTCATTCATTAAATTGCTTCCAAGGTCAAATGAGAGCAGATTGATGAGCAATGCTGAGGTTTGTGTCATGGCTCTGTAGTGATGATTAATGCTGCATGTTGACATGTAAAGCATGATGTTAGATATAATATTCTTATAGTAGATAGTATTTAGATGATATAGTAATCTACCAGAATAGTATCATCGACTGTCGTGATGATTGGTATGCTTGTCATTATCCAGGCCAGCTATAGCTGTCTCGGTCTGAAATCGGTAACCCATTTTTACACGTGTGTGCATGTCGTACTTATCACTTTTACTCATGACGTGTGAGAAATGAGCGGAAAAAGTTTTTTTTATGTTTCAGTTTTTCTATTTAAACTTATAATATACTATGCACTGACTGACCAATGTGCAAGTTACAACGTAAACATCAGTTTCCAGTCACCGTAGGTTTTGTGACCATATAGTTTGGCCAAACAGCTGGCTGTATGATGGCTTAGGAATCTGAAGTTGTGCGTGAACGGCTGGGTTAATAGCGAGTAGATTTTATATATATCAACAGGTAGACAGTTGGAGGTTGAAATTTTTACACGGTCGTAGCTCGGTCCAGGCCTTGTGATCAATCAGTAACTACTTATACTCGCTGTAAACCTGTTTAATAGCCATTTTCTGGTAGTTCGTGTTCTGTGCCTTCTTTTAGTCGCTTACGTTACAGAAACGTCGTTTCCGAATGGTTGACGTCTATAACACAAGGAACGTCTTCCAGAAACCAGAGAGTCTACTGCAGCCTCTTGGGTAGACCAGTTTATGCTGACATAATTGTCCCTTTTACTTGAGCCTTGTTCTGAATGAGTGGCACAAGATAGTTTAGCACATTTCGTAATGTGAACAAGGTTCATTTTCGATCTTCCGAAGGGTTGGTGCCCAGGTGGTTTTGTCATCAGCGTATGAGTGAAAGACTAGGAGGCATAAATTTAGTTTCTCTGTATTCTTCAGGGTCATTTGCTGGGTAAACTGTGCCCTTGTCAAGTGCAAGAGAACTGCATGGGCCGATATTATCTCAATTTGGGCATATATAGTTCTCCTGATTGCTGTCTGTACAAAACATGCATACACACACACACACAACACACACCCTGCAGAATGAGACACTGATTTTTTATGCATACACATACACTACAACACATCTCACAAAATAATGCATTATTTTATGCAATAAATTCTAGTTTGTAGTCCTATAACCACACATACTTGTAGTGTTGTGTAGATGAAGCATATTTCAATGTTAATCATGGTAGAGATGCTTGTCATAAAAGCAGGTGAGCATACTGCATCCTGACAGGCAGCAAATATTTGTCATAATGTGCCAAAATATTATCATGATAGATTCATTTTCAGAATATTCTTCAAAATATCAGACTTGCATAGAAATGCCATATTGAAATTCTTTTATTTACCTAGTCAGTGTTCTGACATTGCTTTAACGAGAGATCCAGTTTTCTATATATACAGTAATGTGTATATTATTTCAAACAAATTATGAAATATTTCTTCCAGCTAAATGTACCAAGTGTTGTATTAAATGTCTAATTTCTAACTGTTCTAGATTAGATTCTTATCTCCGTGGCTGGCCACAAACAGTTGTTACTCATTAATAATCTCAAAATCTATTTTTTAGTCTTTGTGTATTAAAATTTGTTAAATGCTTTTTACATATTTTTAAACTGACTTTAAAACATCGTCCGCTGACCTGTATAATGAGCAGCAAATAAATGCTTTTGTCAACTTGTGGGTTTTCATTTTACGCAACCGCTTTATGGTACAGAGACGAGCATGTTTAGCTTAGATTTTGGACAAACAGATCAAAGTTGGTTACATGCATGAATAAGATAATGCTATTACCTTCGGAGAAAGTGGTCAAACAAAATTTAAGATTTGTCTTGCACATATATGTCCTGTATTTTAGAGATCAGTTATTTTTGCACATTAGTGTGGAATTTTTTTCACGTCAGAAAATGACTACTGAAGTATTCTGGTTTAATACAAATTTAATTCCATCATGCTGCATTAATCCGACATCTGTCTTTAAATCAACAAATGTACAGTTTGCGTTTACACTGAACGTGTAAACACTCCGGTACTCAATATTTTATATACTGTTTATCAGAAGAACAGTAAATAACAAAAGCTAATGTTACATATTATCTATTTACTCAAGTCTTCATTTTACATCATTTTGTTTATTAGGTTCTTTAACCGGTTGTCCAGCTGTTTTTTCATAGTCATCATAGACTGGAAATTTCACATCTGAAATGAGAAACAGTCTTGGTGCGATCACTTCACATAAGTATACATTTGTATGCGTGTCTAGCAGTCTTTCGTGGTGTGTATGTGTGAACCCGCAACACACTTTCCTATATTCCATTTTTACAGTATAGCACTGTAGGAAAGCAATTAATTATGGCTGCACGGCACAGCAGCCAACTTTTACCATCACAGAATGAATTCCAGCTAATGATATGATGATTACTCGATACTTACGAGTCGATGTAATTTGTTGTTGCACTGCCCGTTCTTTATCACTGGCCACGTCAACGTCCTAGATGAAATAATCACAAATATAAACATCCTTTGAAGCAACCAACATTTTACTTCTTGAACAAACACGGCAGAGAAATCTCGTCGATTTCATTCATTTTATTGGCATTAATAACAACAAACTGTTATTTAGTTTTAAATCAATGCCATGATCACCATTAAGCACCAAAATTTCAATATTTTAGAAAAAGATTACTAAAACACGCTAGCACATTTTCACTTGCACAATTCACAATTTTGTCGCTATACCAATCTCGATCAGGGTTTCCAATTTGATTAAATCCTTTACAATTTCCACCCATCTATATTCCTAAATGCACAGTGACTCCTATGAATGAACTTATTGTTGAAGATCACACACCTGGCGAGATTGTTCAAGTTCCATTGCACGCTGCTTGGTCTTCAAACGCAGTAAATCATTACATAAGAGTTCCTGTAAAAGATAATTTCTGCAACAGATTCTACACTGTAGACAATATAGCCACACTGGAGGTTTCTACACAGAATTAATTTGTGAGTATAGGATTAACAGCTGTTGCTTTTTAAATTGTTCTGTAGCTGAAATGTTCTTTTTCTAAAAACTTTACGCTGCCCTTCCTGTTTATGCACATGTACAACTTAGTCTTACTGCCAACTTTGTGAGAAGTGGTGAATTGAAACTAAATTCCTCTTACATTTTTCATATGATGCTACTATTCCAAGTCTTCACAAAATTAAATTACATACGTGAAGTCAGCAATTGACATTTTCTCAATAGACGACATAAAATAATTGATTAATTTTTCTCTGGTGTTAGACCGATGAAAATACAATACTTACTTAGCATCAAAATCAATGCACAGGCAACATGGTTTTTGAATGTATGAACTAAATGCCTACCTCTTTTGTTGGCGGACTTTTTCTTCTACCTTGTAGCCAAGCTGGAAATACAGTAATTATCAATGGTGATAAACTTGAATCTGTTGTAGATAAGGTGTTGTGTTTAAAACCATTAAGCTAACCGCTTAACACCCAACGGCAAATTTAAACTATTTTCTCTATAACTTATTGCAATTAACTACTAATATACAAAATATTTGATAACGAAATATGTGACAACTACATTATGAATAATTCCACAAATACGCAGTCTATTGCAGGTTTGGATCTCACAAAGGGCCCAACGTATCCTCCTGCATTTTATAACATCACCAAAAGAAGGCACTAAACCCTGTTCCCTCTCAGATTCAAATGTACAGATGTTTATTTTAAATTCAGATTATTTTTGGGGATGATAGACAATTAAATGAGGTACAAACAAGTAAAAGCAGACTGTGCCTACTTCACTTTAATGAGTTTATGATTTCTATATGGTGCAGTAAGGTGGGATTGACGCCTCATAAAAGACACCAAATCTGTTGTAATGGTTCAGAGTATAAAACTGGAAGATTTATGACTCAGAACAACCAGCATAGAGCCAGTATAACAGATATGATCAACAACTTCAGATAAGACCCAGTAGCATACTCCTGAACAGAAGAATCAAGATGAAGTACTTAAACAGGATCATAAATGGAAAGGTAATAATACCTCTAGGCGAATGTGATACATCAAACAATATTCACATTATAGAACAAGGACTTTGGTATTCAAAAATTCACTCTTTCCGTAGACAGCATATGTCTGGAACAATACACCTGGCACTGTTATATCTGACGGACCTGGATCTAGAAGAACAGACTGAGCATTGTTTACATAAGTATGAACACACCCCAGGAAAATATTATACTCATATATATATATATATATATATATATATATATAAAGTTTCAATGCATACAGAAGTGGAGCCTTGAAAAAGATCAGCAAAGTTTATGTGCGCAGGATTTCAGCCAGAAAAAGGAGTTTATGTGTTCTAAATATTCCAATACGAAAATCTGCCTAAATATTCTAATAATTTCTCACTTTGGATTGGTTGATTCGTTGATCTGTTTGTTTAGCTTTGGCAGTGCACTCGGCTAGTTTGGATTTTCAAAGTGATGATCACCTTCTGATTAATATGTCACAACATTGCCAACAGATTCATGAAAACCCATCATTGACTAATCTAGATTTTGGTGTTGTAAACCATTTTGGAAATGGGGTATTCAATAACATGGCTAATCTTTCTCTCTACGCTCAATCATTTAATTAATTTTCTTCAAGAAATATACATTGTTTGACGTAACATAATTGGGGGTATATTTAATAAACCACCCACACTAGCAGGAGTCATTTAAAGGCACTGTACAAATAATATGTAATATAATGATACCCCAAATAATATGTCTGTAAAAACTCTATAAGAGATTTAAATGATAATTATTATTTATCTGTGAAAGCAACCTTGAACAGGTGTGTTTTTAGAACTGATTTAAACTTTTCAAGAGACAACATATTTCTAATATCTGCTGTTAATCTATTCCACAAAGTGAGGGCTGCAACACTAAATGCACAATCACCATATGACTTCAGGATGACTTTCTAATGGACACCAGTTCACACAGGATATATCATCGATACATTTATAAGTTATTTAAAAAATCCTGAAAATGGATAGCTGTCTAACAGGTAGCCAATGTAGTTTTTGAAGAATTGGGACGATATGATCATATTTTCAAGTATTAATATTTCACATATAATAAATAAGTACCAATACTTAATAGATATATGATGTGTGTTATTAGGCAGCTTTGTATACATATACTTTATGTTGATTGCTTTTTTTAAATGCTAGTTTATTACTTTGGTTGAATGTGTATAAATTTATATTTCTTTGACAAGTAATTTTGATCTCAAACCTTTTCACACATCTAGATTTATACTCTATGTTATAATGTAATTTACATGTACAGGGCTTATTAATTCAACAGTATCAATATTATAATTCTTAGTGCAGCATTGGCCATTTGGAAAAAGAAAGCAACTAAAAAAAGAACAAGGTTACACACACACACTCATGATTGTGTGTGTATAGATTCATAGAATAAAATAAACATAAATAACATTACACATAAATTTAGGCATTCATTGTTAACCGACCAATGAGACTACTCCAGACTGCACCTGATCATTCCATCTGGAGAATGAAAGTCGGATATATCATTATTGTTGTACTTTAAATTGGAACTGTCAATCTACAATTAGTCAAGTGTTTGGTTTTAATTTAGTCAGACTATAGTCTAATAAGGAGAAGTTGTTCACATACACATCCATTCTGCGGGTAATTCGGGAACATTCCACTTGTCTGGATCAGTTGTCTCTACTCGGCGCTGGCCTTTAAAACCTTTATCTGAATCTGAAAAAGAAACCCATTTTATTACAATGCAATCTGTGATGACGTGGAATGAGGAAAGTAATATATTATTAATTGCATACAAGCCATGCACACTATACTTGTATCTGAACACATTCAACCAGGCAAATATTTCTAGTTACTATCAGTTCAGTAAGTCCTCTGGCTATGGGCTTGGAATATAGCACTCAGGGTGTACGTGTGAAGGATATACACAACAAGAAATGTTTTCCAGCAAAATGAAGGCATTCTTTCGGCATATAGTTTATGGATCACATGGAGTGGTTGCTTTGTGACCCAACTGATTAGATGTAATTATTACTAGTCTATATATTAGCATATTAATGGGTAATTATGTTCATACATATAATTTGGGATATAATAATATCATAGTTTGTTACTGAAATATATCTATAAATGGGCATGCCTGACTGGTTATAACATTTAGACAGAAATGTGTCTCATAAAAAGTATGACATTATATGTAGATACAGTTAATTTACTTATTTTTACTGAGTAAAATGTCTTCAATATAAGTGTAATACTTCTGACGTCCAAAGTTTAGGCACATATGTACACAGCTTGTCATTGGACAGTCCTCCCAGATGCATGATAGCACTAACAGCTAGAAATAATGTTTGGATGCCTTTGTCCAATATGAAGTAAACACATCTATAATAGCATGCAGTGTGTCAAATACCGACATATACGAGACATCAACTTCTGTTCCCGAAGTTGGATTCTTTTTGACACACTGCATGGTTTGGCCACTTATCACAGGTGTGACCACTGTCAAAGTTTAAGAAATCACTCAATCATGACATAGTGCAGATTGTTATAATTGTATACAATACTGACCTGAATATAAAATTGAATGAAACCAAAGTCTATATGTCATGATAACCTATATGGTTATGGATGCCGAATGAAAGTTAGGATTGAACTCACTGCATATCTAACACACAGAGAAATGTAGAAATATTCATTTTGTTGACGTTACATATTACAATAAACTGTGTATAAAGACTGTGTATCAGTTAAGATACTTGGAGATCACCTTTGCTGTCTTCTAAGACTAAAGTAAAAGTATTGTTTAATCTTATAAATAATTATCTAGAATTAATCGCATAGAATTGATATACCTATTAAACTGTAATAATGGCTTGTCTTGTCACTCTCTTATATTAATTATTACTGTAACAGACTTACAGAGTAAGGCTTAGCCTTAGATAGGAGTACATGACTAAGTCAACGGATAACACTGATAGATCTACTGAAATTACAGTGATAAGTGGTAGATCAGTGACTAGTCTAGATCTAGTTTAGAAAAGACCAAACTAGTACAAAAGCAGACTAGATTAGTAGATATCTATATAAATATCATAGTCAATGCTAGATCTATCATGATTCTATTTCTAGAGTGTATGTTTACGTTAATATTGTTATGTAATATTGCTAATCAGTAATGAAAGATGACCTGCAAGTTTTTCAAAGTATTTGTTTCCAAATGGATCTTCTCCTACAAATTTTTCTTTCTGCATAAGGATGAGTATTGACTTTTTGAAGTTTCTGAAAATCTCGGTTATAATCCTTGGACGTTGTGCCATAATTTCAATGTTTATAATGATAGACTCTAGTCTAGATCTATTGTAAACAAGGCATCATACTGGTGAATTACGGCACCAAACAAATCGTACCCATGCATTTCATTCTTTAGTTCCTTCATCTATCACAACGCTGCGCCACTCTAGCTGTAGAGACCTTAAATGGCTTAAATCATTGACCTAAAAGAAGAAGAAAAAAACAGTGAGCTCCGGTGGCCTAGAGGTTGAGCACCCGGCACTTGGTGCCAACGGTCACAGGTTCGAACCCCATAAGAGGTCGAAACTTTTCCAGGGATTAATTTCTCAGCTCACTACATCGTGGGTGGCTGACCACGTTAAATGGCGCTGCCGTCTCCACTCAATTATTTAAAATAAAGGGGGACGTTAAAAACCCCCTGAGGACGTAAAACACTCTGGCAGTGACCACCCTCTGGGTATTTCGGCTCCATCTTTCCGTACTGCTCCCATGTGAGTGGTGGGGGAGGAGTTTTCTCAACCACTCCAACATAGAGGCTGTGCTGATTAAGCGACAGCCTGGGGATTCTCCCCGAATAACAAAACCTAAAAGAAAACTAGACCGAGCACGGCCCCCGATTTGATGGGAAACAGGTCCCAACTTCCGGTCTAGGAAATAGGAATGCAGACTGGAAAAATTAGGTTTATAAACGTGGTGAATTATTGTTGTATCGCTGGTTGCATAAGCCGTGGACGTGGAAGTAATACGAACGGGATGTCTTTTCATCGGTAAGTATAAGGGACATATTTAAAATAGCTATTAAAGAGGGTTTTGTTTGGCGGGAAAATAGATCCAGTGCATGATGACGTCAAAAACCAAAACAAACCTGGCGCGCTTTGCATTGTGGGATTTATAGGGGGGTGGAACTGAGCGATAATACCGTGATAATCCCGCCATTTTAACCTTAAATGTCAATGTTCCGGATCTGTTATAATCATGCCAAAAACTAACTCCTGCGTACCGTATTGCCATGCCACTAGTAAGCGATATAAACATTTAAGTTGGCATGTGTTGGCCACGGGATGAAACGCTGAGAAAGCGTTGGGTAGTTTTAATTCGAAATGACAATCTGCGAGTCAAATTTTTATAATTACAGTGTCAGTGTAAGATTGACTGAAACAGTGAAAGGCGCAAATAAAGTGTAATTTACAAATATTGTTATCCATCAAATCATAGATAATAATATTGGTAAATAAAGTGTAATTTACCATATAATTATATCCATAAATAATAAATTAAATTTACCAATATACTGGACTCTATTCTTTTTCTTTTCGTTAAATATAATTTTAGTGTGATTTACTACGAACACCACATTTTAACAGTCTTTGTTATGTGCAGTGAATATTATTGTACTATGGTTTACAATGTTCAATATCACACTTTACCATCATTTATAAGGGGCGCCTCCGTGGTCTAGCGGTAGCGTGTTGGACCACAGATCACTACCACCCGTGTTCGAATCTCGGCGTAGGGCATATCTGAAGGTTGTTTCATCCTTGACTTCGCTTCATTACCTTTGGATGTCGCTCGGCCCATTTAGCCTACCATGCACACACAAGTGGCCGTAAAACATCAATCATCATCATCATCATCATCACTATCATTTATAAAGTAGCAATGACGGACGATTAGCATATAATTATAATCTGATTTTCAATTTTGGAATACAATTTTTCAATAGTGCCGGCTTTTTCGGTGTCGAAGCAGAGTTAAACGGGACACAGAAGTTAGTTTTTCGGACGATTATAACAGATCCGAAACATTGACGTTTAATGTTAAAATGACGGTAATATTCCGGTATTATCGCTCAGCGGATCCCTATAAATTCCACAATGCAAAGCGTGGCTGGTTTGTTTTGGTTCGTGACGTCATCATGCTTCAGGCTTATTAAGCTTAACTGTTATTATATTTAGCCTGTACGACAAACCCCGGCCTATCTCTGGCGTTTGATCACAACTAACCTAGATCTACGGACTTGAATAAAACGACTTTTACATATTTCATGGCATATAATAGGAGAGGAATAATACAGATTGTCTGCACACACAAAATTATAATGCACACATCACAATAAATGTCCGTATTCGTAGGTTCAAAACTCGAAGCGCAGCCGCTTCAACGCTACTTTTTCCCTTGCCGGAAGTCAGAGCTGTTTGGTCATGGCGGCCCATTCAAATGCTACTGACTGCTCGGTCTAGTTTTATATTTAGGTCAATGGCTTAAATATAGAGAGGCGTTACTCTTGCCGCACCATGTTGAATTTTGAACCAGTGGCGCCTCAAGCGACCGGAGGTATTTCTCCGATAAACAAAAGCTCTGGTTGTTCACATGTGATTGTGTACAAGTGTGCGCATGGTTGAAATGAATTGCCAATACTAGTACTATATGTTACATATCACATACTATTTTATTAATTAACACTTTAATTGTGCACACATGATATCGAAACTGTAAATAAAGAATTAAGTGATTTCACAGCCCAGTCACATAGCCTACAATTTGCGATCACTTGACAGCTGATCAGAAAATAATTGAACGTGGTTTAGGTTATTGTGTGTGAAAGTTTTTTTAATGAAAACAATTAAGTATATATGAGGTAAATGCATACAAACATACTTTCATCATGTCAGTTTATCATAGTCCATAAATTTTTATTTATTTGGATATACATATAATGATATATACAGCTATAACGCAACCATAACACGATTCAGTACAAACTTCTCACCATATGGCATATATTCCTCGTGTCTGTTTATCATATATTAACTAAACAAAATCATAAGTTCATTTAAAGTCTACACCTCAATAATATAGACCATGCAATATAGGCCTGCCCAGCTGAGAACAAAGAATATACATGGAATATTAACAATGTTTATGTTTGCGTTAACATGTTAGAGATAGAGAAATTAGTACTTTCATGCAATAAGCGGCATCAAATCTCTTGTGCCACGGGTTAATCTACAGTTACAATCAGTCATTTGTTATCAAATGGATAGAATAACCCAAATTGCTCCCAGCTCTAAACAACCACTAATACAAAAATATGACATTTAGTCCAGATCAGTGAACTGTTTAAAGTTAGACAGAATATACCCAGAGATGTAATACCCAGAGATGTAATAGACACATGCATTGACTACGGTAACAGATAACTCAAAATCATCTATCACCAGTAAATCTATGTCTAAGAGATTGGCCTGTTTACATGGTATCTCATCATCATAGAACTTCAAGGACTGAAACAGAACAATACCTTATAAAATAATGACTTCAATCAAGTTGGTTAAAGAATTTGATTTGATATGCATTTAAGTTATGAATATCGAGAAGTATACCAATTAAAGCACATGAGCTGAACATTCAGGTACTAATTCAGATGCTGGTAATCCTTTTTTTTGTTTAAGATATGAAATGGGCTCACAAAATTTAATGGGTTTGATGCCTTGTTTCTTATTTAATTAATTTTATAATACCAATTTTCACCATTAATATTTATAAATATTAATTACCATCACAGCTGGCCCTGTCTCCAGTATAGGTCTCCTATCTGTTAATACCTTCCTCTTTGATTTCAGTGGATGCATGAGGTGGATTTGGTACATCAAAAATAGTTGGACTAGCACTCTAGATAAGTTTATCTCTTGTCTGGTTCATGAATTCCGTTTCAGTGAAGTGTATATCATACACTCTATAATTAGTATTCAAGTAATTTAAATCTTTCCTCATCATATATCTGCCCAACAACAATTAATAACCCATCTTTTACTTCTGTCAATAGAAAAAATAACAAAATGAATGTTTCTACCAGTAGTTGAGGTATTTAATAATTAATTTCATAACATTTAAATTATAAATAGAAGTCCATATATATCTATAAGTACCAATTGCTTACGTTTAAAAATAAATATGGATGCAGGTGATCATGTAAATACTCATGCAGCTACTTATAATTACTGTAATTAGGGAAAAATTATCTGATTATAGTAATTTTATAAGTCCAATTATATTATTAACAATAACAAAGTAAAATATACCTTGCGTCCATAAAATCTTTAATAGCTCCAGTACATGTAACAGTAAGCCTATGTATAGCTTACATACACATTTTGTGATTAATAGGTTTGATCTTGTTCAATAAAATTTAATAAGATTTTGTCTGAAACAAATATAGATCTAGATAGATCTTGTCTGGACATACTGCTTGGGTCATGTCAAGTAGGGGCGTGTCTACTTCAAATTGTTATGCTTATTTTTTTAAATATCCTTTATTTAAAAAAAGCCAGATTATATCAAATTTTTACACTAGCTTTCATTTCCTTTAGGGAATGTTTTTATTTGTGCATACTTTTCCTGTTACTGCAGCCGAAAGCGGCGCAGAATGAACCAGGGCCATGTTAATAAAGGGAGCTGTCTGTGACAATCTACCTCCGGTCGCTAGGGCCCTGGCGCTCCATGAATTCAAAATGGCGCCCCATGTTAAAACGCGAAGTAACACGTCTTGTTATAAATAGTCTTTTGCTGAACAATCTATGCTCATGATATTTTGGACGGATGAGTCAGTATTGTTTTGGCTTTGGTCACACCTGGAATTTATGGCTGAGGGACGACTTCTTATTTGATAGCCACAGATCTCTGGCACCAAATTTCAAATCTAAGAAGGGTTGTGTCTGAATTAGCGTGTTCCACCTTTCATTTCGCCTCCTTATACCTTTGGAAATCACCGCTAAATCGGTTTAGCATATTATGTGCAAAAAGGCAATATTTCATATTTTCTTTACTGGCGGCGACCCAGTAAACACAAAAAGGTACAAGGTTTTAATAAAAGGTTATCCACGAAGGTTTTGCTGATGTACATTTTAATATAACGTTTTACTGACTTCGGATGGAATATTTTGGGAATATTATATAGATACAAATATAGAACACGTGAACATTAACACAAACCTATTACTGCATAATAATCTATGTTGGATGGCTTTATAAAACAAAAAATTGTAATATTTATAATACAAGTGCTTTGTTAAAAATTTACAACTTTATTTGTAGGCCTATGCTTACACCGTTAAATTTTTTATTGAAAATTAAGGTAAATCAGGCACATATACATGCATGTGCATGTGTTGTTATTTATTAAAAAAATATGATTTGTTAACACAAGTAGCAGGATTATTGTAGAGTGGATCAGCAGATGATGACAATCAATATTTGGCTAAAAATATACAACATATACCAGAGGGCTATACTGTGTCAAAACATTATACAGTTTCTGTATGCAATATTCAGCAATCTGTTTAATTCGTCAACCTGTACGATTTTATTGGGAATATAATTGAGAAGATAAACGAAACGTGGCTTATATATATATATATATATATATATATATATATATATATATATATATATATATATATATTATTACCAATCGTCCCTTCTGGTACAGAGACTGTTGACCACAGTTTTCCAGTCTTCTGTCCTGGGCTTTTTTCTCTCGAGTTCCCTCCAGCTGTACCCTGTCCTCTTTGTGTCTGCCTGGAGATCCCTTCTCCACGTATTCCTTAGACGTTTTCTTTTTCCTTGTGGGTTCCATGTTAGGGCCTGCCTAGTGATAGCTAGTCCCTGAGGTCTCCTTTCTTGGGGAGTTTTAAAATATATCCCTCTCTCCAGTGGATAGTCTCAACTCTGATGGCATTTCTTCCTTTTCCCAAATCCCTATAAAGAGAAGGTACAATAGCTCCACAGATGTGTCGATGTCTGTCTTTAGTGCCTCTGCTGGAATGTCATCCGGTCCTGTTGCTTTATTGTTCTTCAGATGCTTGTTGGCCATCCTGATTTCTTCCTTGGCCGGCTTGTCACATTTGATGGGTGGTAGACAGGGTTGACGAACTACTTTATTTTGTACTTGAGTAGAAGTAAGCCTCTAAAAATCTACTTGAGTAGAAGTAAACTATTTTCTAAAAGTAATTGAAGTAAAAGTGAAAGTCAAACATTCATATAAACACTTCTTTTATCCAGTGTGTTTTGTCTGTCCTTCGGGACACTGGGGGTGTGGGGTCATGGCCAGTTCTCTGCTAGATTTATGCTGGGAGTGAGCCAATGATCGCCTGTTCAACTTCAGCAAAAGCTAATTTTCAAAGTTGGTGTCGCCAATGCGAGTGCTCATTTCAGCTGCACTGAACAGGCGCTCGCATGCAACGCTAGCTGACAGGGGAGTCTTTGTTTTGAAGAACAGCCGCTTGATGAGTGGCCATGCCGTCACTGTCATCGTCTCTGTAGATGGACTCACCAGATACTCATCAAGTTGTGTTAGAGCTATTTAATTGTCGCGCTTTTTAAGTCATTGCAGTCAGGCGCCACTTAATGAACCACAAGCCCTTCCTCGATAATAATCGAACCATCGTCGACAGATATGACCAAGGGTGTTGCCCCGAACCCATTTCCTCTTCGCCGCTATCTACTTTGCTCTCCTCATTCACGTCCTGCATAATCACTACAGAATTCAAATTGATGGCACTGAATCCGGAACGCGAATAGGCTCGTGATTGGACAGTATTAATAACCATTGTCTTGCCAAATGGATGGGCGCCTCTGTGATTTAGTTGGTAGCGCGTTGGACCAAAGATCACTACCACCTGAGTTCTAATCTCGGCGTGGGCATATGTGAAGGGTGTTTCATTTTTTACTTCGCTTCATTAGCTTTGGAGTACAAAAGTGGATCCTAAAACATCAATAAATCATCAATCAACTGCCAAATGGATTCACCTGGCGATTAAAATGAAATATCTCCGGATGGAATGTCATCAGGCGACTTAACTTATGAATAAAAAAGTAACGAAAATATCGCGAAGTAACTGAAAGAAACGAAGTAGAAAGTAGCGTTACCGCAAATAAAACTACTTTCGTTACAAGTAAAAGTAGTTAAATGAAGTTTTATTTCGTTACTTATAGTTAGTAGAGAAAACTACTTAAGTAGAGTAACGAACTACTTTATTTCGTTATATACCACCCCTGGTGGTAGATTGACTGTTGCTAGTTGTATGTCTGGGAGTGGGTGGGGGGGTCCAGTATGGCAGATCTGTTAAGAAGTTCTTCAAAATGTTCGGCCCATCAATTGAGTTGTTGCTTAGTTCCCATAATGTTCCTTCCTTGTTTTTTCTTTAACGGGTCGTTCTGGCTCGCTATACTCGCCTGCTAGTCTCCTGATAGTGGCATACAGCTGTCTCACGTTTCCGCTGCCCGCAGCTTGTTCTGGTTCTTCTGTCAGACTGTCGATGTAGTTTAGTTTGTTAATTCTTACACTTTTCGTTACCTCTCTGTTGGCTTTTGTGTGATCTTTCTGTGTCTGGGTATTTGTCGCTCGTGTTCGACTATTGTTTATTGCTGACTTCTTCTTCCGTAGCTGGATCCGGCGCCAGGTATCGGCTGTGATCCAATCTTTCTTTTCAGGCCGACGACTTCTTGGTAATCTATACTTTCTTCCAAGACTACACAAGAAATAGAAATGGGCGGTCTTGGATCCTGTGGAAGGTCACCAGAAGTAATTTGTAGGATTTTCTGGGATGACTTTTCTATCTCAACACAGACTTTATGAACTTCTGGTAATTGGTGAATCAAAGCACCATTATCTTTAAAGACCACAAATGGTATTTGTGAGTTTCTGGATATAGACAGTGCACCGACACATTCGGGACAGTTGATCTTATTCTACAAAGCCAGCAATATAGGAAATAGTTGTTTATTTATACTCAGAACGCTCACTGACATTGGGGACATCTGCATAATCATGATCCTGTTCTGATGACCTTCTGAGTTCAAGATCGTAACAAGTGCAACATCGGGGGTACCAGTCTGAACTAATGTTGCATTGGTTCTCAACTACATTTAGAATGCTAGCTTTATCATACATAATGTCGCTGTCATATCTGCCCTGAATCTGATGCCTCATCAGAAGCTGCTTGTAGATTACAGTGAATTGACTGCAATTTGGATTATTGTTACACGCACCTGAATACCTCACAACTCCAGTAAGCATATAAATCTAGTTTTTCTACATAGGGGAATGCACTGGATTCCTGGCACAATCAGGCACATGAGCGATGTTATAACATGCTGCATCATAAAATTGCACTAACATATGACTGTTTAGGTTTGCACAAATGGGTATTGAAGTTCTTTGCAAGTGGATTTCTTGAGTTCATAATATTAAATAATCGGTCAAATATCCGTATGAATTTGGATGTTGCCTCAGAACCACAATATTATGTTAGTTTCAACTGGCTGTTACAAAACTCCAGGCTGTTAGCTATACCTAAACTGGGGGATTGAGCAGCAAAGCTAACCTTCATCTTTTATTTTTGCCAACAAAGATGACTGGACTTTGGCTTATTTGTCACATGTGTACCTTCTCTGCTGAGCGCATGCAGGCAAGTCGGAAAAATAGTTCCACATGATTGCATTATGTACCTCATCGTACAGGGGCGCCTCCATGGCCTAACTTGTAACGCGGTTGGCCACATAACTATAGCATCTGGGTTTAAACCCCGGCTGGGCTATGTCAGAAGGTTGTTTCATCTTTCACTCCACCTCATTAGCTCTGGAGGTTGCTCATCCCATTTAGCCTACCTTGTGCACAAAAGTATTTCTTACTAATTTCAGCATGTGACAAACATCTAAGAAGACATAAATTTTGGCTGAAAAGTTAGATGGATACCGGAAAGAAGGATCTAAACTGTCTTTCAGCTTTGCCAATAACATCGAGAAATGTGAAGAAGACTCATCATGAGTACAGGAGGCAACATAAACACCTACACTGTGAAGATTTTCTAGATAGCTGACGACTAAGTTTACCTTTTTCATTTCCATTTAAACCATCAATCAGAACGTAATTATAGGGCACTCGCCATAACCTCTGAATTTATTTTTCATGACATTCTACGAACTTGGGTAAATCCTAGAAATGCATTAACAGGGCTATCACAGATCATAACGGAAGAAGCGCGTGGAAGACCTAAAACAAAGGCGTTTCAAACATATTTATAAGCTTTGACCAAATAGAATTTTTAGATTTAATGGAAAAGATTGCAATTCCGTGGTGTATGCTCCTGGACTCTTGTTTGCCTTCTCGGTGCAGCAGAAAATGTTGTTTCTAGTATATCTTAACAACCACTAAATGGTTCCCTTTAAAGAATGTTAGCACCAAGGTCATACTGTCAACTTTGAAAAACTTCCAATTTCTTTTTATACTTATCAGCTACATCCAAAGCATCAGCTATTTCTCTCTCTAACTTTTTATATCAATAATCATGTATTTATGTGGAGAGTAATTCTGTGCTATATTGCCAACAATCTGTGGCAGGTAAACACCTAGATGTTGTACTAACCGAGACTGCGTCAACATGGGAAGCTTTCGATTTCTGGCTTTCTTCTGGAGATATGCCGGAAAATCAAACTTAGCAGGAACTGTAGCTTCACATCGCAAATTAACCAACCATTTTTGGTGCAGTTCAGGTGATATGATAAAATCTGGAAAAGTGGAATTTTGTCTTTAATGATTGTAATATAGGAGGCATCAAACTGCTAGATGACATCAGTTACTTTACAATAACAACTTGTTGGTTCACTGAAAGATATTTAGACCAAGGAAAACTGACATATGCACCTTTGAAGAAAAAAAGGTATATACAACAAGCCTTGAAGCAATTACGCTGACATTAAATATACTACTCGTTATTGAAGAAAGACTTCCTGAAATTGTATGTACATTATATTAATTACACATTTACATATAAAGATGGTTAGCATCAGTTTCAAAGACGTTAACCATAATAATTATACGTTATTCGATTTTACCCATATGAAACAAGTGTGGCATTACTCCATTGACCAGCTGCTACTTTGTGTGTGCATAAAATAAGAAAAACCACAATAAAACAACAGGAATATCTGGGTGTCATTCGATTAGAAACTAGTTGACCTTTCTAACATTTTTAGATTGTTTAAAGTTAGTTTATTTCGGTGGCAGACAAGTATAATATATTATAATAATTATTCTAATTTCTTTTTATTTTACGATCATTAATCATGCAGCTGGGTAGCAACTGGATTTATTTACTGGTACTTGAATTCAGTTATGACAACCATCATGCAAGAGTCTCTACTGTATAAAATCAAAGCGTTCATAAAGCGCTGTGTTAAAACGATAGATTTACCTTACACGTTCCAGTTGCAATGTTTCCCTCCCTCGGGTAAAATATTGCTCACTTTTAATTCTAGTGTGACTGTGATGTAAGAAGCAATATTTAAAAGACCTTTTGAAACGTGAATGGGCCAGAATTCTGTTGAATTAAATGAATCGAAGTCAAATTAAAATCCAGCTAAAGAAGCACCAGCCACAAATAGTTAGTTTAAATTTAACGCCCAAAAATACGAACGAAAATGCACTGTGCTGTAATTAGTTAGGTATAATTATTTAGCTATTCAGAAACCAGAACGAAGCCGAGGTCAGCATCTGTGGTGTCGAAGTGTCTTGTTGTATAGGTTTCTTTTGTACCACAGCAAATTACTGCTGAATATGAAGTAGTGTCAAAGTAGTCATCTTGTATACAGGTGTATTAACTTATCATTGAACCACAGGCACGTGCTGTTTAGTGCGAGTTGTAGTATCAAATGGTACTTTTTGTATGTGCTTCATTTTTCTGTACGTAGCCTACATACACCCCTTCCCTGTGGGCGTGACATATTTGTCACATACGAAAAACGGATTAGCTGGCCCCTCAGGCCCATGAATAGTTCAGATTTATTATTGCTCCAGATATATATATTATGAGTGTATATATATATATATATATATATATATATATATATATATATATATATATATACAGACTTGAAAATGAATATGGAATATAATTTTATTGTTTGTTATTTCTTACTTAGAATTATGTTTTACAGCAAAGGTATCAATATATGTGATATATATTGTTTAGGGTGTTAAATGAGGCATACGAATCACAGTTCAATATTTGGTATGACCACCACGGGCACCGTACGTGCACCGTACTCGTCGAGGCATGCTCTCAATCGGGGTTGCCAGGGTTTGAAGGGGCAGAGCTTGCCATGCATCAATGACTGCCTGTCGCAATTACGCCAGATTAGTAGGCTACTTCGGACCACATGTTCTCTATAGGATTCATATCCGCAGGCACTGCTAGCCATTCCTTGTGTTCGATCCCTTCATTTTCCATGAAATTGACCACTGTGCGAGCTCTGTGAGGCCTGGCGTTGTCATCCTGGTACACAAAATTATGCCCAAATGTCACGCGAGAAAATAGCATTAACCTTTCCTCCAGGATCTGTAGGTGCTGGTACTGATCCAGGTTTCCATCGACGATGTGAAGGTCACGTTTTCCACCATGGTGGAAAGCACCCCATATGGTAACTCCACCGCCCCCTGCTTGGACTCTAGGTACGATGCAATCTTCATTATAGGCCTCATGTTGCTGTCTGCGGATCCGGATATGACCATCTATCCGGTAAAGCAGGAATCTGGATTCATCGCTGAAAATAACATGCTGTCAATGACCTGGTCACTGGCGGAGATGGTTTCTAGTCCAATCCATACGCGCATGTCGAGGTCTTTGCAACAATAAAAGTTTCTTCAGAGGTCTCCTGGCGAAGTAACTTGCACGGATCAATTGCATATTCACTAGCATTCTGGATACAGGGGTATTAGTGAACCGTAACCATTCAGCACGAAGGTCTTCTCTTTCTGTTGTCTTACGAGGATGTCCGAGTCTAGCTCTGGGTGTGGGTACGTCCGTCTCACGATTTCTCTTAATCACCCTTGAGACTGTTCCCAAGAGTTTGGGCAATGACCTTCTGTTTGAAACCCATACGTCATATGGCAAGAACTCGTCGATAAATTCCTTCATTAAAATGACGAACCATGATGTCAAGAATTTCAGCAAATTCCGCCTGCACGCCCGAGTACAACTAGATATACCCCCTTATTTATAGAGCCTCAGATATCATGCCACATGGACCTTAGGTGTTTTATTGGTCACCAACTCGCTCAAAACAATACCATGTGTTGAAAATGTATGCAAACATACTCGTCACATATCAATGATTACGCTGATACCACTGAACAGATCATAAACACTAACCGACTGGTCCTAATATGTTGTTTCACAAAATGATGCAACGGGTAAAAAATATATTCTATATTTATTTTCATGTCTGTATATATATATATATATATATATATATATATATATATATATATATATTCCGACAAGGTTTGTGACATGATAATATGTCGGATAAAAATGAATATCGGAATGTCGAGTCTGTGACATAGTCTGCGTCACACATTTTTAGGTCGTAAAGACACGCCGGTGTATGCAACAAAAATAATACGCAACATCCATTGGAACTACAATGACACTTATAATCTCGTGGTGTATGTATTTATATGTTTGGCAACATTTTCGTGTTGTCGGATTATCAAGGTAATTTTACATTGAAATTAAAGAATAATGTACATTAATATACTTTCGTGTAAATATCCCAGTATCGTATTACCCCGAAGGCATACAGTAGCCATAAAATCTCTTTGTCGTCGTGTAATTTATTAAAAATAAAGTGATACAAATCTTGGATTTTTTCTTCAATTATGTTAAATCATGAAACCTCAACATTTTTCTTATGTTTACTTTTGCATATTAAAATAGCTCCTTTCTTAGAATTGTACTTAATATTATGATTTAATCCATATAGTTGACATACTTGCATCGATTCAGATAGTCCTGATATGGATGGGAACAGAATGACTAAGTCACCAGTCATTGGCATACATATTATGATGATTGGCAGTTGTATTATCAATTTAAAAAAACGTGTGTTACATTTGTTAAATTGTTGTTAACATACCGAACAAGGCAGTACCACATATCCAGCAGCATACATTCATCGTACAGCTCAACAGAAGTCGGAATTCGTTCTAGTAACTCCAAATAGTTCTCACCTCTTGAACCGATAGTGACGTTAACATAACGACGGATGGACATTAAAAGAAGAATTTCCACCCACGTCTAGATATTGCCATTTAGATCACAAACAGTAAATTATATATGTCAACCAATTAATACTATAGCCACAAATTATAACGCACTTAGCTAATTATAACCTTAGAGGCAAGATTGATTTCGGAAGGTCAAGCTTCGTGAAACTGGTGAAGTCAAGGACAGAGACCACGAAGTTGGTGTACCAAGACGACGACACCGCCAAGAATCCCACTATACCTTATACCTTCATCTCACCTATCAATTGGACGTTGTCTGCCTAACTTCTACATGGTATGTCGGCAGGGTGTTGAGGCGTACGGATATGTGATCCATCGACCAGGAATAGAAAATGAAGAATAACTGGCGCATTAATTGTGCTCGATTCGTCTACAGCCATTGATCTATTCGATCAACGGATGCTACTGATTTTTTTTTAATTTTCCTTTGCCAACAAGGAAAAGGCCTTAACCTTAGTAAAGTCGTAGCTCACCGACAGAACAAAACATTACCAAAGCATTAAATATCATTGTTATGTAGGTGGTACTCAGGCTTAAATGAATTTAAAACCGTGGTACAAGTGGAATTATATTTTATGCTCAATTGATGCTTGTAATGCAGACGCACGTATTTGCATGAAATAAGACACGATTAATTTGTTTCTCATCCAAGCAGCATGTGAAAAATCTGAAAATCTTCGCATTAAGGTGGGATCAAGTTCTACACATTATTCCATGTCTATTATAAATCTAGGTCTTACACTGAATAATACTCTAGCAACTGAGAAGCAGGTGAATTATATGTGTAAGTCCTGTTATTATCAAATAAGAAATATAGGACTTATTCGTAAGTACATAAATGATGAAAAGTGCAAGACTTTAATCCAAGCCGTTACAATTTCTCAACTAGACTATGACAATACATTGTCATACACATGTCTATATGAAAAATAGCCTACAGCGAATACAGAAGTGTGCTGCACGTCTGTAGACACATGCTCGCAAAAGGGGAACATATAACATCACTTTTGTTCCAGCTACCACATTGGCTTCCTGTAGGGTTGAAATCGCTTTACAAGATCCTGTTTCATACATTCAAAGTACTGAGTGGAACAGCACCATTGTTTGTAGGCAATATAATCCAAAACTATATACCAGTGATGCTCCTGTTATCTGAGTCTTGTTTACTTTTGAGGATGCCAAAATGCCATACTGTAATCTACAGATCCGTACCAAAAGATTAGTCCCATCATACCATCTATGTATTAGATTCTGTAATTTAACAATAATACTTTATTTGAAATTCAACAAAACTACTTGGAAATAATTGGAGGACATCTCATCCAATAACTACTTCAATGCTGAACTCAAATTATAATATTTAGTAGGGTAACCACGTGATCGGATAACATGCCTATCTCGTCGGGGTATGGAGCTGAACAGCTTGTACAGATAATCTGGCGTTTTATCCCCATGCTTTAAACGGACACTGTATCAGTTCTATTTTTGTTTAAGGGCGATCTCTTATGGCCTTTAACCAGGTTTGAACGCTATGCGCTATATGCTCTGGAGCATTCTCGTGTTGGTATAAAATTTGGATCATAGGATCCCGAAACATATTCTCAACGGAATCAAGAAGATAGTGGTCCAGAATGTCAATATAATCAGTACTTTTCATAGTTCCATCCACGATGACTAATTCACTAACTCCACGGTAAGAAGCACATCCCCATACCATTAAAGAAACAGAAATCTAGTAAATCTTGCTTTTGTTTTCTAGCTCCATTGCTGTCCCATTCTCACGCCATACCCCCATTCGTCCACCATTAAAGCAAAGATCGAATCTCGGTTCATCCGAAAAGACAATTTTGGCCCAGCCATCTCCTGTGTTATATTGTGTAACTGGTACACCACCGGATTTCAGCACATCTGTTGTTCGGACCAATGAGTGGTGTCCTTCTGGCGACTCTACTGCAGAGAGATTCGCTATGCATCCTTCTCGTGCCAGTTGATTCCGAAGCCACTTGGCCTCTCCGGTCAGTCCTCGCGTCCCAAGGAAAGGAATCATTGTTGCTGCACAACACGTTTCATCATCCTGTCTTCCCGGAGTGTGGTGTTCTTTGTGCGTCCGGATCTAGCTCTACTGGTAAATCTACCTCCGTCATAACCTAGAGACAGTTCTTCAGCTGATGTTCACCTGTATGGCGCTACTCCAGCCTTCTGCATGCTGATCATCGTGCGTCTCTGCTCTACCGTTAGGTCTATGCCACGCCCCATCATAAAAAACATACAGACATAATGTTACTTATTCCAGTCAGGCAGTATTATTTTCAAACCACATTCAAATTATGTTTTTTGTTTGTTTTCATATTTAATGAAGCTATTGGCATTTTTCTGTCGAACTATTTCATGGTTACACTGGTAAATATTACGACGAGACATTACTTTTGGTAGGAATCTGTATGGAGGGAAATCTCCCCAAATATCAGTTCCCAGGCGGTAAAATATGAGGATGAGGTTTTGAAACCAGCGGCGGTCCCAGATCTGGAACCGAAATTCATTCTTCAAAAGCTGCGAATATAATCAGCTGCACAATTTGTGTTAATGGCTATGAGAAGGGAGAACATATCTCTTCGTCCCAAATGGAACTTGACAGATTTACTGAGATGGATGTGGTCGCGCCGGTAAATGATTCCAGACCATTGGCAAGCCGGATCGTGGTTGCCCACAAAACTGCTGAACTCCGAGTATGTCTTGACCAACATGAACTGAATAAAGCACTATGTTTCCTCATATTAAAGCATATTTTAAATGACCTCAGAAACTACAAGGTTTTTACCAAAGCAGTAGTAGTAGTAGTATTTATTTCCAATTTCAATATCAAATAACTTATACATAATGCAATTTTACAAGTATATTACATATAAAGAAATTGGTGGACCAATGTAGACGAAGCTGTCTTCCCATTGGCCCCGAACAATCATAGCTAATAATTATAGTCAGCTCAATAAAACGCCGTTTGTGTATTAGCAAGTCTGGTCGTGTGTGTATTGGAAGTATGTGGACCAGGTACCAAGGAATCATATAATTACCTAGACATGTGTGCATTGACAACAATAAGGGTTGTTGCATCTATCTTTCAGTTACTAGTACGTCTAGCTAGATGAAACTACCTCACCATATTACCAAGCTGTTTTGGAATACATGTATATATGTATTTCCGGTTGTGGTTTGATATAAATGGCAAATCTATATATTTCTAGAAGAGACTTATCATCTCCTTCGAGGATTTAGATTTTTTTTAATCAATAATATAAAATACACGGACGGACCCAAATGTATTTCTGACACAGTGCAAAAAGAGTCGCCTCACTGACCTTCAGGTATCATCAGATTTCTGGTGATGATCTAAAAGATGATCCACAAAAAGCATCTGCAATCAACCAGAGGAAAGAACCAAATAATTTGGCAGGTGTACGGTATTTCACTGGCATCATCAACCATGCATCTGTCTAAGTTCAAGTTGAATCTGACTACACGAATGAATCCCGTTCACCATCTTCTCAAGAACGATGTTTCCTGGAACAGGTCAGCTGCACAGTAAGATAGTTGTAACCGCATAAAAGAGACGATAACTGAAACACCAATCCTAGCGTCCCATGATCCAGCTAAACCCTTTATATTTGAGATTGGTGCAAACGAGTGTGGCGTCGTATCACCCTTACGCCAGGATAGTAAACCAGTCGCAAATTCCAGCCTTTCTCTCTATCTGAATGGTTCTATGCTATAACTGGAAATAGATGTTGGCAGTAGCCTACGGCCTAGAATATTTCACCCACTATATCTATGTTAAGGATATGGAAGGCATCCCACAAATTCCTATTGGGCACTATTGGGCACTATTCACCATCCATGATAGGGTCATATATCGTGATGAGGGAGTCATCATCCCTACTTCGTTGAGACTTGAGACGAAAGTTCATATCAGCCACCTGCCCATCAACTCTTACTTAAGGCGTAAAACAACAGCCGAAATCCATTAATATCTATAGTTACATATAAAACATTCTGCATTAAGCAGCAGCAAGAGTCCCGAATCATGACCAAAATCCTAGACAGTGTATGCATTAAGGTGGCGTCAGACCTTTTCTCATTTGAAGCCAACGATTACCTCAATTAAGATCGACCATTAAAGCAATTTCTTTGAAACTGACCTTCTCAACAACAAATCTTCTAAAAAATATTTTTGCCAGGAATTGTACCCTGATATCCTGATGTCGTATAATTGACCTCAGACGAGCACATATCTTCTGCACTGCAGGCTTTTGCTAAATAAAGGCAATTCATACATGACATTAGCAGCCCTGGTAACAGTCAAAAGAATGGCACATAGAAAATTGCAGTGAGAACAGCTACAATATTACTTGATGACGACAGCTAATGCCAAGCTTAATTCCGGCCACGCAGATCCCGACTTACATAAATGATTGTTGCAAAAGAAAATACTAAGCAGCCACTTTTACGACGTTGAAAACAAGAATGACCGCTGACATAGAATAACCGTTACTTGAAAGTCGGCACCAAATCAACACACCCCATCTCATCATGGCAAATCACGTAACAACAACAGCAGTTAGCAGGGATAAACATCCACAACTGCAAACCCCATCATCACCAACACGTGCTGAGACCTCGACAGAGCCAGTTGACACAAAAACGACTGATGTGAAAACGGTATTGCCAAAACATTCATACATTGACAGCCATATATTGTGAATAAATGGCAAATAGGTAGGCTACACTGATAAATTGGTATGGTGAGACATGTACTAGCCACGCCCTAATCACTAGATGGAATAGAATATTTGTAGAGTATATTAAGACACAACATTTAATTCCATAATTGTCCTCAGTCATGTCTTATGTTAGGAAGTCAATAATAGTGGTGCTAAAATATTTTAAGTGATTTCATAGGTGCTGCATTAAACTAACACCTCATATGAGCAAATCCTTAGTACCTCTTTTGTTCTGTTCTAAGGTGTTATTACGAATTGATACATGTCTTGATGTCAGTTATATATTCATGGTAATGTAACCAGTTGCAATTGTTTGTACTTTGATGGATGACAGACGTATCATTATATTACTTCTCCATGAGGAAGGAGATGATACGTGAGCAATAATGACCGGAGCAGTGGTCACCATGACACCTGGTGTCTAAACTAACCGTGCCGACAACGATGGTCGGCGCATGCGTTGTTATACTTTCGCCTGATTTGGAACTTCTGCTTTGTGTGAATGAGCCCTGGGATATCCTATCGTAGGCCTCAAGGTTACCAGCAATGTATCAGTAAGAGATGGTTATGGCCATTATAAAAGTACGGGGTCGATGTACGGTTTTTCGAGGAACCCACGAACATATTAATCGGGGGATGCATTATATAAGCAATGCTTCAAGCACCCTCCTTTCAACATTCCATATGCTTTTGCTTTCATAAAAATGACGTATTATGAATGTGGAAATAAACAATTTGAAGTGAATTGAATGCTAATCCGTGTATGTTATGACTTGCTGGCAATAAAATAAATAAATACTATAATATATTATGAATATTCGTTATTGGAAAAAAACCTATTTAACATGTGTTTTACTAAAGAAAATTAACAATATCAATCCTAATATTTATAATAACATTGGCATTCACTTCCGATTTAATATCATGTTCACCTCTGCAGCCACACGGGCATGTGTGTGTACCTATCTCACATGCCACTTCCAATCACTTGACAGTTAATAGCAATGATATATTGGTTATTTTTTATATGCCATTAGTTATTAGACATTGAATCTGAAATTAACCAGGAACACTAGTATGGTAATAATGTAGTAGTTATTCAAAATTACAAATTTATTATTAATAACCGGGTATTGATAGTTTGTAATATGTGAATGGATAAGTTATATTTATGTGTAGAATTCTAGATCTAGACCGAGATGGCCCTAGGTCTTGCCTCGGTGTTGTGAATCAGCACCCATTAGAGGGTTAGGATTAATACTGAAATATAATGTAATAAAAGACTTTTAAACATTTAGGCCTTATCGCAAGCAGACTGATAATATATATCATCCTAGGACTTAACACCAAACATTTTTAATATAAAGAAAATTAAAACCAATTATAATTGTTTCCCATGTCAATAACCTTTTCAGCAGAGGTGAAACGTAATATTTTGAGTAAATCACAGAAGAGGAAAAGAGCTTCAGATGAGAAATGCAGAGAAAATGAACGAACTTCCAAAATTAACATCTTGGTTGAATCCAGGTGCAACGTCAGCCACTAGTATTGGTCCTTTAAATATAACATCCACGCCTACATCCCTGCATCTAATCATCCAGTTCCAGCAGATAGATAGATATATATGTATTTCCATTTCCAAACATATATACAAGGGTCATATATTAACTGAAAACAATGGCATGTTGATAACAATGTTGGAAATGGGGGGAGAAATATAACCAATACAGATTGTCTTCCCACTTCCCCCCGTGGATATTCAGCGAATCGTTAACTTTAGAATAGATTTAAATGATAGGAAAAGCAGTAAACAAATATGCAAAAAAGTACAAAAAACAACAAAATATGCTAACAAGTAACCAAGTGCTGCGAAATTGAAGAATAATAATAAATGTGCACAACAACGTAACACCCACCATGGCGTCGAGGGAGAAATAATTGATATACCAATGGTATCATTTCATTACCCGTTCCTGCTGCTGGGGTCATTTCACAAGAGGAAATACCGAAATCTGTAACGGTATCCTAAAGGTGTTTGGAATCCAAGACACCTATTCGGGGCCATTGAACGTTAATAACACTAACACAGTGGATTACTGGATTAGAATCTGAAAACGAAGAACATCGCAATTGGATGATGGAATATTTGATTCGGCATAAATAAACTAGAAGTGTATATTATTTGTTACTTGCATATCATGATTGCTCAGAGCATCAGTGTTGGCATAAAGTATTAACACGTGTAGTTTCTGTAATACACGTTCTTGCCATTTCGTGGAGAAAATAAAACTATTGGGTCAGCAAACAATGCAAAGCTATTTAGGTATTCTGAAGCTGTTGAGTGAATTTGACCCTTTTATGAACATTTCAAACGGGATATAGAAATTCTGGAAAGGGGAAACCATCATATTTATCGGCAACCATTTGTTGGGAATTTATTTAATTAATGGGACAACATGTTATATGTGCTATTCGTGAAGAAATAAAAGGGTTAAAATATTACTCCCAAAGAGTGAATTCCACTCCAGACATCTCACACACCGATCAACTCACATTGACTACCCGGGACCTCCGATCATATGAGCCTAAGGAATGTTTCATGAAATTCATCCCCGTGTTTTCTCACGGAATAAAAGAATCTAGTAGACACTGTCAAACTGCCGTATTCAGTCGTATGATAATGCATGAAATATATTAGGACACCATACTGGATTGCAAGCACGGATTCATCAATTGAATGAGTTTGTCATATACGTCTCCAGTACTGGACACAGCCTGTGCTTTGGTGAGAGTAAAAGCGGCAAGTGTATAGAGTGTATAGAGTGTATAGATATTATTTACATTTGTTCAGCGTTTGTATTCCTTTTCTGTTTCTACACATCGATGGAATATTCTGGAATCATCTTTATGGGGAACTGTTGTGGTCAAACAGCCGTCTGACACGAGACATTGCATTCAGTATCAGCTGAAACTGAACAAGAAATGAACAAATGACAAAAGTCAAAATAGTTGAACGAGAAAAATCTTTGGAATAACATTCTTGACATTGAATGACAAAACAATAAAACAAGTAAGGTATTGCAGTTAGAGGATGTGAACATATTTGTTACCATGAATCTTCTTGAGTCTCCGAAAACTTTTCTTCTGAATATTAGAGAGAAATTTAGTGAATACGAATTGAAAGCCAGGAGTAGGTGTCAAAATTCTGATTCTAGCGATATGAAAATGCTAGAACGAAAGCGAAGCATGCCTCTTACTAGATATGACGATTTTTCTCAGTAAAACTGAAAGGTACGAAGTGAAAATATTTCTTCCTGTTCTGTACTACCTAGCCTCTGAACTGACGAAACATGTTGAAGTTTCTTCATTGATTAGAAATCTGTTTTCTTTCTTCAGTGAATTGAAACCAATTGGTACTGATGAGTTAAACAAAAATTGTGACCATCTGGTTAATGTGTATCACAAGGACTTTGATTATGGTAACCTTTTTAATGAATGTGAGCATCTCAAGCACTACTTAGTTCTGATGACAACTGTGAGGTTCTCATTGGATTGCGCAGAAAAATTACTTCGGGAAATCTGTATTTCCCAATGTTGAAATTGCAGTCGATAGTGTTCATGTGCATGATGGTGACCATATGTGTAGTAGAACGTTCATTTGCAAGACTGAAAATAGTTTAATGATGCAGCAGCGTTTGAACTAAATTTCACTCATATGTATGGAAAATGACATCCAAAAGACCATTGGCTTCAGGTCAATTATAAAACAATTCTCTGCAAGCTAATTTTGGAAATGTTTTTATTGAAGACTTGATTAATAATAAATCATTCGTAGTAATTTCATACTGTGCCATCTCCGTCTGTAGGGTTTACCAGTTGAGTATCATTTATGTGTTGAAATTTCTATGTTTTTCAAGGCTCATGTTATATTGTGCAAACGTTTGTGTTGATTAGTTTTTCCTGTACAACATGTTTTTGAATGTTTAGACGCAGATTATTTTGGAAGTGCCAATAAATATATATCTAATTTTATCGACCATATACATTTTTTTCTTCTGTGACTGGCTATGTAAGTAGGCACCCCAGTGCACTGCTTTGTCGGCGGTGCTTTGATGCTGTTAACACGGCCCTGGACCCAAATTTAACACATATTTCCGAACCTTTAAAATGGTAGATAAAAGGTAGCTAGAGATAGCTGACACTATATATAAAACCAATAAACGGCATGACATCAAATTAGTTAAAACCCTATATTACTGCCATTGGTTATTTCTGTTTTTGTCTGTCCAAGCACACAGGTGACGTTGCATAAACCAGTAGAAATGTTCATGATTGTAAATTGATTCTCTTTTAAATGATGCAGAGAGAAAGCTATGTTCTGATTGCTTTAATCACATGGGTAACTTTATGTAGCATCAATTGCTATCGTTCCAGTTTGTTATCTTATTAAAGTTACAGAAATGCTGGTCTTCTTTGAGAACAAATATCGCTGTCATGTTGTAGCCACATCAATGAGTAAATGGGATGTCTTGTACAATGAAGTGAGAATGTACTTGCAACTATTCACTTGATGACGGCTAAGAATCCTAATCGGGATCCAGCAGTACATAGGAGCATCGTGATTAAACACACAGTTGAAATTTTATTTTATTTCCTATCAATGCCTTCAGCTTCAAAGAATTCAGTCAATGTTCGATCATTTTGAAGTGATAGCAAGGCTTTAGAGGCACCAAACTTTGTCAACTGTCAGACCTCTTTACTATAAAATAGTGGATATCATAGAATTTTTTTATATCCCAGGTTGACTTGTATGACTTTGTGAATCCATTTATCGAATAATTGTTTATCACTTGCTGGCCCCCTGTCTTGGTTTCTGACAAAAAGACGACTTATATGATCGAAAATAGGCAGGAATAGATTTTAAATATTAATTTGATAACACAATATGTAAACAAAAATAATTAAATTTAGATCTAGACACTTTTAAATTCCGAAACGAGCTTAACTGTTTATGCACATTGATAATCTGGGATAGATGGGCGCAGCTAAATACGTAAACATTACAATTACGACCCGAGCATCAAGTCGACCAATACTGACCGAGGCCATGGAATGTCCTGAACACAGTTTCAATCCACACTACGATCGTTAAGTTTAAGTATATTTGGCAAAAGCGAGTTTTTAAGTGTTCGTTTTTTTAAATGTTTAAATGGAACAAAAATTGGGAATACAGCAAATATTTTTTTTTTGTAGAAGGCCAATTTATTTTTCCTCAAAGACAGTTTGGCGCGGATCTAGAGTGGCGGGTTGGACTGTTTCTCTCTAGATTGCTAATATGCACCACCATTGTTCCGAAAAGAAGATCCTGAATCCATCTCTCCACATGAACAATTATGTAAATGTTCTATATATCTAACTCATATTACGCTTGTCAACTAGCGAGATCCAGAGGAACTACTAGTATGGGGTAGAAAATTACCAGAAGATAGGGATAGACTGACACTTTAAGGTGCTAAAACATTTATGTGTATGAACTCGCGAACGTATTAATAGTAGTAGTAGTAGCAGTAGTAGTTCTTGTAGAAGTAGTAGTAGTATATTTTAGTTCGTGTGCATTGAGTACATGAACAAAATTCACAGAGTTTATTCTATATTTTTCCATCTCACAACTGGCCAACAGCTTCTTCATTGTAATACAATTCTAGTTATACAGTTTTTCGGTGATACTATCACCTACTTTGGAAACATCCCCTGATCAGTCAATAACACTCACGTCAGCAACTGATCCAATATCCCATCTCTCGAGGAGCACTTCCCAATTTCTGGCTTAACACCACGTACCATCTTCCTAGGTATTAACTTGCCCTATTAATTTATTAAGAGAATTTTGTTCTACAGCTTGTACCTAAATCGCCTTCATAATATGTTGCAATCGTCAGGTTTATGGGAAAAACATCGATTTATCAATTTCACGAATGTTCTTTCTATCCAGTAATGTAATAAAAACGTTCAAATATCAATCAAGAAAGCAATAATCTATTTGCAGTATTTATTGTTTTGGCATGTCTTACCTTATCTACGTCGACTCCAAGATTTGAAAAGAAGAATATCCATTATTGCAAAAATGTGAGCTTTATATTGAAATAAAAATAATTAAAAAAAACAACCATCTATTTTTGGTAATTCTTATATTAGCTGAACATTAAATCTTTGTTTGACAGTACAGTGGATTAATGGACGGTAAATAGTCGTCGTAAAACTTCAATGAGAAATGTTTTTAATAATCCCGTTGGATCGACGTTGGCCCAACGTAAAATATGACGATGCCGAACTAAAGGAGTTTACCAGGACACTCCGATAGCTCAGATAATAAACCTCCAGGTTGGGGGGGGGGGGGAATTCGAAAGCGGTTGATACTTGATTTGGATTAATTTGTTTCTTTAGTCCATCGGCCATATGTTCCAGGTGTGACCAATGCGCAGTTTAAATAACTCAACTCGTCAACGACAACAACAACAACTGACGGAGTCTGCCAATAGGCCGATGGTGTGGGTGACATTGGCTCGACCTTGATACAACGAAATTATTTTTGTTATCTAGGAGCCATCTTGCAAAACCTTACGTTATGAAAGACGGCGCTGTCTAGGTTTTGCACACATGATTTGGAAACATTCACGACATATTTAATACTGACAGTGACAGTGTGAATGAAAATATGCAAAGGCGTGTGACATTTAATTCTTCTTAGGTTTTTCGTGATACAGCGTACCCCGAATCTTGTAAAGTTTCCCATAAGTCATTTATCAATATCGAGATCATATCTACCTTGGGATATCTATCTGAATATTATAATCACAGTTAAATTGGTGAGTCTTTTAAAACATGCGACTATAACAGGTGTACCTACCAGATTCATCATGATCACTGGACTGGAACCATATGTAGGTGATTAACGCTTTACGCAAATAAAACAGAATCATACAGCCTAAGCTAAATATATTTTCTTAGCTCAATAACAAGGTGTGACGGTCACTGAGTTACACGTCATATGTTAGTTCATAAACATTTTAACACGAGGTGTGTGCTACTCTCGAGCAAAATAGCAAAACATGTCACACATGATAGACACAAATACGTAATAGACACAACTGGCATTAAGCCTTATAAAGTCCAGATATCTACTGTCAATTCATATCATTAAAATGAAGTAATCATTTAATTATTGCCAATGATGTGGTGATTAACAGGTAAAACTTCAACTGGAGGTGTTGTAAATGACTGTGGACGGGTGGCGCCCTCTGGTGTTTAGATCTAGATGTAGTCATTTGTTGAACTTTGTTTTTTGATTTGTTATGTCATAAGTCCAAACAAAAGAACACTGATTCATATTTTGTGACACTTTCAGTCATGGAGAATTATAATCAGGTAATGCAATTTAGTGTAATTATTAAACTGTCGAAATGAATAAATTGCATAAAAGCTGTTGCGTCGTATATTCGAGCGATATTAGAGTGATTTATAAACATTTATTTAGAATTAACCCAAATAAAATGTCATGATTATCTTCTAGATTCTATACACAATGATATGAATAATAAACGATTACGTTCACACTGTTGATCAGTGTGGTCAGTTAATATATGATGGGAGTATAAAATATTAAGGAAGTTAGAGACTTCTTCCAAAATGTCGGATTTATTTATCTATGGCTACTTACTTAACATGGAAATGAATGGGAAGGTCTGTGACCTCAAATCCAATTTTCATAACTCTTAATATTCAATGAAATAGCTCGTCTAAATAACTAATTGATGTTTAGACAACTACTGATGTCTAAAAAATAATTGATGTCTAAAAAACTAACTGATGTCTAAATAATTAAATAAGTAACTGCCATCATCATCATCATGTCTAAATAACTAACTGATGCCTAAAAAAATTAATAAATAACTGATATTTAAATAACTAACTAATTTCTAAATAACTAATTGATGTCTAAAAAACTAAATATTAAAGTAAGTAATGGCAAAATAACTAACTGATATCTAAATAACTAATGTCTAAATAATTAATTGATGTCTAAACAAATATTTGATGTCTAAAAAACATTTGATGTAGAGTTCTATAATAAAAAATATTAGACATCAAATATTTAAATAAGTAACTGATGTCTAAATAACTAACTGCATGATATCTAAATAACTAACTAATGTCTAAATAATTAATTGATGTCTAAAAAAGTAAATGACTAAATAAGTAACTGATGGCTAAATAACTAACTAATGTCTACTATACTGTCATATGTTTCGTCCGTTTGCCAGTATGCAACCATATACATGTTTCTAGGTGGATTTCCCAATGGCAACGGTGAACCAGAAAAATCGTGGCCGGCCAAATATTTTTCCGCAAGCTACTACAGACGTTCGAATGTACATACAACTATAAAACTTTCAGCAAATTAAACTTTAGAACATTATCTACATTTTGTATATGTTTGTATTTATGTTAAAAGATTTGTTCAAGCTAATTTATATGTCTTTTGTCAACATGTAACTTCATCAATGCACCATTAATTCAATCTTCGTCCCATCATTAAAATTCAAAAATGAGGCTAAAGTATGGGAAAACCCTGACGCCATCCACCAGTTAAGCCATTAAGAATACCTGTACAGGCATCATGAATATTCATGAAAGGGGGTACCCTCCGAAACGATCCGAAAGAAATGCTGATCCCCACGATGCAGGCTCTGTCCACGATCCAGAACGCAAGAGCTGTTTTTATGCACGTACCTACATACTGGTGGTTACTACTGTTCAGGGCTCACTCTGTAAGTTTGTAGGAAGTAATGATGCCCTGCCACTTCCTTTGATCGAAAATTCTTTGCAAGACTGACTTAACCAAGTCTGGCATGTTGTCAGAACAAATTACAAGACTGGCAGCAACTGCTGGATGCTCTGTAAACTTGTCTGAGCCAATCATAACCTTCAGTTATAGTCTATATACATAGTTTCACATTTTGGTCACACCAGGCTTTTGACAAGGATGCCACTGGTGAAGTGTGGCTGAACTTATTGATCAAATAGAATCAAGAGGCAGACATGTATTATATATTTGTATTCCCATACCACTGCCCTAAAATGATACAATTATTATAGAAAATATTGTTGGTTCTGACATTTAGGTCATGTAAGTAAGTGCTTTTATTCCTCCATATACTGTAAACAACTGACTTATGTATTACACCAATAACCTTATAGGTTGAGAACCCATGGCAATAAAATACATTATTTGACCTACAAGGTGAGATATACACTGATATTGGTTTAGGTTTTACAAGCTGGGTTGCTGCCATTGTTGAGAAAGGCATGAGCTGATCTCAATCCACCTGCGTATTCTTCCCACATCATTTTCAGTTTGTTTATGGCAAGAGTTCCGGACTGCTGCATTTGAGTAACATTCTCCTTAAACACCAGTTAATTAATGAGTCTCTGGAAGATGTTGGAAAAGTACACCAGACAAGATGGAGAAGGGAATGCACGATTTTGTATATTTGTAACCTAATATATTAAATAGCTTGGATTTGTCACATGTGGATGATTCCTCTATTTTCCTGTAAGTAACAGGATCCTCTTCAGCAATGACTGACATGGTGTTGGAATTGGTTTGTCTATGTCCCACTCTTCTAAGCTCTGATTGGTGGGATTAACTCTACCTGGTCAGCTACATACAGACTCTCGTCATGTTAGGGCTAGGTCTTCTTCATGTTCGAAACCATGCTCTGAGCTATGTTTAAATAAACATTGGTGTGCCGGAGTATGAGCAGGGGTGTCACGTTACTCTACTTGAGTAGTTTTTTCAAGTAACTGGAAGTACCGAAGTTAGATTTCAACTAACTACTTTTACTTGTAATGAAGTAATTCTATATGTGGTTATGCTACTTTTTACTTGGTTACTTTAGTTTACTTCGCATTATTTTTGTTACTTATTTAGTCATAACATGGCCTCTGATTTAAGAGACAACTGAGTAGCAATGGTGATTGGCGTTTTAGTCACTGACTGATACTAGTATTCAAGACTCATCATAATTTTGCCAACCTACTTTTTAAGGTTCACTTTGTTAGACAATGTTTTAGCTGAAGTCAACTGTTTTGTAAGGTTCAGTGTAAGTAAATTTTTAATTGTATTGGGGACACCATTTTGAAACGTTGAACAAGGTCTTTGTTTAGTTACGGTGGCAGCAGATGTCTGTGGATGCAGTGAATTTTATTCACTCTTCTGCATTGTGTATTTGATTCTCATGTTTTGTATTACAAATACAATAAATTATTATTTTTTGTTGGCATTGTTGTTTGCGTGTATGTCTTGGATGATCATCAAGGCATGACAATGCTTCACACAGATTTATTTACAACTGTACATGGATGATGATGTTCTATTGAAGTTGTGAAGATTAGGAAGTTTGTCATATAAGCATTGAAATTATAATAATAAACTCATTACATAGTTTATGGCCCCTAGATCACAAATAAAAATTCCAATTAACTATAACGTCCAATGTGAGATCCAGAATTTCAAATTATTGGTTGAGTGTTAAAGGTTTAAAAAAGGGAAACCCCCCCCCCCGGCTAGGGTGGTCCTTATATGGGAGTAAAACTCTTACCCCTTAAATGTGTTTGACTTGACCAAAAACTGTAGTAAGCCAAATTATGAAGAATTTGAGCAATATTTAGAGCTCAAGGCCTTTGAATTTTACTAAAATAGGTATATTTCATGTAATTTACAAAAATAATATATAAAAGTATTTATTCACATTCAGCATGTTCAGTCTGGACAGTGGTGGTAGCATGATACATACATACAGACAACTAAAACAGTTATATCATTAAAACAAACAAGTACAACTCCTTGCATATTGATTGAATGCTGAGCCAATATTACTGTCTGTCATTGAGATTTTAAGTTGACTATAGTCAGAAGTGTCACTAGTTATTAGTAGTTAAGGTGCTCTTTTTGGCATCAGGGAAGAGGTGTCTGTGGTCCTGAACTACTTGGAGTAGGTACTGCTTTTGCTCTTCATCATTTGTCAGCAAGGAGTCGTATTCCTCAATGAGAGCCACACCCCTCTCGCCTGTGTCGTTAACACTTTCAGGATTCGCCTGCAGGAAATCTGTTGTTATGTCAAGACATCGGCAGAAGTTCATGTTGTTTGTGGTCACAAAATTGGTTATATCCTTGATTGAGTTGGTTACAGTTTTGAAGCTTTTTGGTGGATTTTCTTTTGACTTCAGAAACTCAGTGCTTTTATCCAAAGCTGGTGTATTCTCCTGGTGCCAGAAGTTATCCCAAATTGAGGAATACCCCCCAGAAATATGATTACAGGTTCTAAGGTTTCGAGTCATCTAAAGGGCGGGAATGTTTGAAGCTGCTTAAGCAAAGTAAATTGCTTCATCTTTGAATCTGTAATTGAGTTTAGTGTGTCATCAGAACTAGTTTGAAGTTTGATCGTCAATGTATTTCCAGTACTTCTAATCCTTGAAATTTGAACATCGGGAAGATCGCCCTCATACATGTAGCAATACACAGGCAAAATAGTTCAGTATATGATGGACAAGCCAAGTATGCAGATTAAGGCCAATTTTGCCCAGTAATGGACATACCCCATTGATGCGACCTGTGTTGGGGGAAGTTGGTAAAAACATGTGTCTGATTAGATGTTGTCCCCCCCATCCTCAAAACATTGACGGCTGTAGCCCCACCGTGCTGGAGATAAATTTTTGGGTCCCAATGTTGGGTTTGTTTCCAACCCGAACTAACAGGTGATCTATAATTTTTTCCCCCTGAGATCTTTCAAGAGTTGAATCCTAATGGACAGTCATGGGGTATTTGGGTTAAACCCTTTAGCTGCTGGGAAATATCTGAGAAGCTTATGGCATTCCGCAGATTGATGATCTTTGATTGATAATCTTTCCCAGGCCCTGGCGGTGGCTCAACATAAAAATTGCTTTCGGTAACAACTTTGTCCCATCCATTGTGACCAGCTCAGGGCATGATACTTTTCACCCTCTTTCACTTGGCATAGAAGTTGAAGGTTCTTTGACGGGTTTTCCCCTGAACGGCAGAAAAACATCATCAGGGTTATATTTGAGCACTTTAATTTTTTTGGGGGTTTTGCCCTTTTTTTTCTTTTTTTTTTTTTTTTTTCTCACCAAATTTGTCTAAAAATTTTGAAGTGTTGCTGCTCTCACAAACATGTCAGAACTGATACTGAAATTTCTATGATATTGATGGAAATACCGGATTATGGGGCTGACATCAGCATTGAAAATATAGGTTTATGTATTCTGTGGCCCCTGAGTAAAACCACCCACCACATGCAAGTAACATTCCAATGATCAATATTGACTGATTAGATAAAACAGAATATCTTCTTTGGAACTATCAATGAAGTGAATGAATACACGACTTGATGATATACACAATATACATAATGTGCCAAAATTTTTTCGCATATATCGGCATATTTGTTAAACTTCAAAGCTATTGAGCTACCTCTAAACTTTGATTAATACTGCTGTAACTTTGCCCATATTTTTTATTTATCTATTGGAACACACACATGGAGTGAGAGTATGAAAATTCAAAAGTTGAAAAATAAGGACCACCCTACCCCTTGGCATTGTGAACTTGTTGTCCAGTAGAGACCCATAGCACACAGTCACTAAACAAAGCTCTCACACAGTCAACACACACTGCAAAGACATGAACACAAACAAACAACAGATGCTACCAAATCATGCGCTTCCTTTCCAGCCACCCACAAGACAAACCCAACAAAATCTCACGGCCATGACATCGGCACCCATGTGACTCCAAGAACTGGTGGCCACAAACCGTCGAGCGTCACAAGCGGGCGCTCACTGTCTCGCCCTCCCAACATCAATCACCCGGAGAACAGTGAATCCCTACCGTGCGACCCCGACAGTTGGCCAGCCACAAATTGATAATTTTTATATTATGCTAATCATCTGGTGGTATAAATATCATTGCACAAGTGGCTGTATTAATTACAGGAATATCAAGGCAGGACCCCTACTGGGCGTTACAACAACCAACTATTATATCCAAGTCTGGCCTGAGTTAGTATGGGTTTTTTTTAACAATATTTACTTAAAAGTCATTGGTAACCCAAAAATATCAAAGGATATAACTCGGCGAAAGTCTTGACCATAGAACTTCAGGATTCAGTAAAACCAATTTCTGATGAAGTACGTTTTAATGCGTACCTGAGGGTCAGCTTTCATTTTAGCAACCAGTAACTGCAAAGAAAAACGTATGAATTTTCATTAAATATGAAATTTATTTTTGTACAGTGATAACAACAATGGGAAAAACAATCAACTCGCAGATAATAACTTAAATGTGTTTTCATTTAAAACGGTTCAGCAAAAAAACGAGACTGCCTGATGTCGTAGTTTGAGTTGTGTCCAGTGTCTTGATCTTCATTTTCACCTTTTCTGTCCTGCGTGCAGAAAATTGGTCTCGCACGAGGAGTGACTTCTTTATTTAAGGGCCCCTGGTCTCTTATAACAAACTCGGTTAAGCCACAGTGTAATTCTATCCTCATCCATCCAGCCTTAAGGATGACATTGAACTAATACTCCAGGTAGCATTTTCTCTCAAATTGGTATTCATCTCCTCTTAGGTATTAACATTGACTTCAGTTTTGTCCCATCTGCCATGTGAACAAGTACTGTAACAAAATGCATCTTTTCGTGTCCTGTGGTCTGCACCCAAATAGTTTTTTCTTTCTGTGTCAACTATGCAGTTTTCTGGGAGATAAAAAAAGAGTTTTATCCATATTTCCAATCTGTCAAAGCTGAAAATCATGTTGCTTTTTTTGCTTCAAAATATAAGTGTGAAATGAGTTTATTGTTTTCCTCGAAGTCACTCGGTAGTTTTTGGGATATCCTAATTTTCTGTAGAATGAGCCCATTTCTCGCCATAAAATGACCAGTCCATCCATTGGAAGCTTTAAATGATGGATTTGGACACATCTTTGCAACTTTTATTCTGAACTGCAGTGTAGAGTTACAATGTAGCCACTGCTACTCTGGTCAGTGATTCAATCTAGCAATTCTTTCTCCACCATTGGGTACTTTAAATCGGCAAATGATGGCGGTGTATTAAGTTGGCGAGTTTCATAATCTGGATAAGATGGCAGGTGGCTTTTTAATCTGATGAATTCTTGGCTCAACGAGAACAGAACATGTTGACGTCGTTTTAAATTGGTGATTGTTTTCCATTCACCAACTTAACACAATCGTCAACATTTGTCGATCTACAGTATGTAGCATTCTTTTCTCTGCGTGCTGATTTGGTCTGGTATTTCCAGTAAGGGTGCTTTCTCCAATTTCTTATAACCTTCTCTGATACAGAAATTCCCTTTTAGCCGCTAAGTTACCATTAACTTCTCCAAATCTACAACATCATCCTTGAAAGCAGCACTGTATGATGGATATTTCCTATTTAAACCAATACTAGCCATTATGACATGACAACATTTGACATGGGTTAGACCCATTATGTTTATCATTGCTATTATCAAGGTTGGCAGTTTTTTTACACAGACGTTATTAAACTATTATTTAACATCATATAAAAAACATGTTTTTACAATGAATTCTGGCAAAAGAGTTCTTAGCTCCATGTATAAGTGACGCCCCTGATTTTTTTGTATTAGGTACAAAAAGGGTGATAAATAAATAAATGGAGCAGATATCTGACAGAAAAATGCATCTGATGGTGAATTGTTCGATTCTTCATTTTTTAAGATGTGATATTCCAGGTGATGTACATAACTACAGCCGACGTAACATATAATCTTTATTATTTTTTAGACTGTAAATAAGATGCGCAGTGTGTTTATGTCGGGTCGTACAAAAGATCTGGCATGGCGAAAGACTCAGTTAAAGGCTCTCAAGTCTATGATTGAAGAGAAACGTGAAGAAATTTGTGAAGTACTGTACAAAGATCTAAGAAAGGTAAGTAATCTGATCCTTGTTATTATAGGGGCCTAAAAATAAATGTGAGCTTGTTGGTGCATTTCATGAAATGGTTATTATGATGGTAGATTTTGTTTAGAGTTCGTTACGTTTAAGTTATTTCACTATTTTCCAATATCTACATTTCGATTAAAATCAACCTTTTATGTACTCTCATTTTTGCAGAACAAATTCGAAACGCGGCTGATGGAGGTGGAATTTGTCCTGAACGAATTGGTAGACGCTTTGAACGCCTTGGATGAGTGGGCAAAGCCTGAGAAGGTATGCCATGTTGACCGTAAGCAGTATTAAATATCTTGCAAAAGTAGCACCGGAGTACTGCTTAAATGCATACATAGGTGGTGGAAGGAAGGTAGATTGTAATATAGAAATTTGGTAAAATTAGACCAATGGTGCATCTCGAACTTTTGCTAAATCAATTTATGAAATATGCCCATTTTAGAGAAGTCATATGTTATATATTTTTTATGCTGTGGGTAGTTTCATACCATTATCAATCTGAATGGTTCACTATAGCATTATTTAATTTTGCACAATAAAATAATTAAGATTAATATTTTAACTCTTATTAGTATTTTTGTGTAACTAGGATAAGTGATTAATTCAGCCTATTAAAAATATAGAATTTTTTTGCCATTGAGGATACATATAATTTAGACCCGATTAGACGATATTTAAAAACCCTCATCTGAATTTGATGCTAGAGGATAGGTCGATTAGCATACAATGTTTTTTTATAATTAAATGCGCCAAATTGAGGAATAGGAATTGCTTATTTAAAAACAAATGGAATTGAAAAATTTGGAATTGGAATTTAACTTTGCTACAAAAACTAAATTAAATCCACAAATTAATTTAAACTATTCGGATTAGGTATTAGTAGGTAAACATTTGAATTTAAATCGATAACTTTGGAAATGAATTGGAATTGATAAATTTGATTTGGAATTGACCAAATAGAATTTAGTGGAAATGGAATTGACCCCATGTCTGCAATGTGCACACGATGGTGATCATGTAACAATTAGTTGTTACCATTAGATTTAGAGGCAGCTAAACTGATATGAGTGATCAGTCTTCTTCAGGAATGGAAGCATGATCAAATATAAACTCACTGTCTGCGATGTTCAGATATATCTATGTTTATGTGACCACTATCAGAAGTAATTAGTGACAATGGTATCATCTTTTATCGTGTGAACATCTAAAGTATTACGATCATTATTTCTTTTACTACAGTGTCAAGTTGGTCACAGATTTTCGATGATGATTAATTTTGACATTCTAGAAATATTCATTGCCATCACTGATTCACAAGTCATCATTAATAGCTGTGCAAAGACCACTTCACAAATTTCATCCATTCTCTGTAATGCTAGCCAGTAGATTTTGGAAATAGGTATCATTTAACTTCAGTCATTCTACAACACTGCTAAAAGTTAATCATGCAACATACCTACAACAATTGAAGACCACCCCTCCCTCCCTGAAATCCGGTTTATTTATCTCTATTTAGGTTAAAAAGACTTTACTGACAATGATGGATCAAGCATTTATAAAGAGTGAGCCCTATGGTGTAGTGTTAATCATCGGAACTTGGAACTATCCGATACAGCTAGTTATTTCACCGCTGATTGGAGCAATTGCTGCAGGTTAGTGAAGAGTTTTGGTGGCTTACTTATGTCAGTATTTCCATCAAGATTTGGCTTTTTTTGACCTGTTAAAGAGATCTGTTAGCTGTGAAATGAAAGCCTATTACTGTTAACAACATTACAGTATTCATATAACAAGATATAACATGTCATTGTGATGAAACATGCTGCCTTAGCAACTTTAAACAATATATTAAACACATACACATGCATATATATATATATATATATATATATATATATATATATATACATAATATATATATATATATATATATATATATAGACCAGGAATATGTCCTGAGATTCTTCTTCTTTTCTTTCATGCCAGTACTCCAGTCTGTAGGATGAAATGATCTGTCTTTTTCGGTTCAGCTCTGTCTCTGTGTCCTGAGATAATTTATCATCCTAAATGTTATACGTAGGACTCTCACTCTTAGGTCACACTGGATGCCCTTCTCTGGCTTCTGGTAATAAATGCAGCTTAGTTCAAAAACAGTGAGCTGGACCACAATGGCTGAATCATAACACACTCATTTCACCACTTAGCTGTTTGCAGCGTTGGGATGCGACCCCAAGCAACTTGGTTCAAACCTAAGCCTTTGGAGGTCGCTCGGCTCATTTAGAGCCTACCACGTGCGCAAAGGTGGCCGTAAAACGTAGCTCATCAACATCATCTAAGTCTAATGGGTGGTTCATATTTCATTTTCCTCTACCTCTGGAGCTCATTTAGCCCATTTAGTTTATAGGTTGGATCTAGGATGCATTTTTGTGGAAATCTTGCAATATTTTAACGTATAGTGCAAAAACACAAAAGGCGCAGAATAAAACCTCATCATGCCATACTGCGAGTGCTGTGGACATTAACCCATCACCGTTAGTCTTTTAAATCCCTAGGCAGTGCTAAGTCGGGTGCATAGGGATGATGATGATGATTGATGTTTTAAGGCCACTTTTGTGCACATGGTAGGCTAAATAGGCCGAGCGACCTCTAAAGGTAATGAAGCGAAGTCAAAGATGAAACACCCTTCAGATATGCCAACAGCGAGATTCAAACTCAGGTGGTAGTGATCTGTGGTCCAACGTGATACCAACTAAACCATGGAGGTGCCCACTATTGAGCACAGATTGGTTATATTCTGCATGGCCACTGATAGTTGCTCGAATGTGTTGATTTCTCAGATTATTCCTAAGCTATTTAAACATGAGAACCGATTGCTGTATATAATAAGCTGGATTGTTTATGCTTTCAGGTAATGCTGTCATAATAAAGCCTTCAGAGATATCAGAGAACACATCCAATTTCTTGGAATATACCATTCCGCAATATCTGGACAAGGTTTGTAATTTTTCAAAATAGAATCACTTTCTTTCTTGTTAAAACGTTCTCCTGTAGGACAGTAGTTATAATACTGTGCTGCAAAAACCCAGCTCGGTGTTTGAACCAAACCAAGATACTTGTGTTTGGGGACTGTTCCTCTTCAGAGTTGCCCATCACCCATATTTCCCAGGTTCAACCAGTGTTGAGGCTACTTAGCTGTTTTTTTATAACTCTCTCACTGTGTGTGTGTGTGTGTGTGTGTAGTAAACTTAAAATCTTTTCCTGGAAGAAAAATATTTAATTTGTTTAAGATGGCAAGGTATTGTTGACATGATTTTCTTAGGAATGTATCCAAGTTATCAATGGTGGCGTGCCAGAGACTACAGCACTCCTCGCAGAGCGATTTGATTACATCTTCTACACCGGCAACACAGTGGTGGCGAAGATAATTGCAGTGGCTGCTGCCAAATATCTGACACCAACTACTATGGAGTTGGGAGGGAAGAGGTAAATTGATAAGTATTGGTTGGAATTCTTAATGCACCAACATAATTTAGGTGACTGATGACAAATAGGATTTTGGTAGAAGTCCTAACGCTGGGAGTGTGTTCTAATAGAACATTGAACTTCCTAGGGGTAGGTTTGAGTCTGAGTTATAGCTGATTTTATGGGATGTTGCATGTTTGACTGATAAGGAGGATAAATAGATCACTCACTCACTCACCCATCTGCAGACAACTTAAACATATACATGGGGTGCCTCCGTGGTCTAGCGGTAGGGTGATGGACCACAGATCACTACCATCCGTGTTCAAATGTCGATGTGGGCATATCTGAAGGTTGTTTCATCTTCGACTTCACTTCATTACCTTTGGAGGGTGCTCATCCCATTGAGCCTACCATGTCCACAAAGTGGCTGTAAAACATCAACATCATCATCATCTAAACATATACATTTACACACTCTAATGAAATATTACATGTCTTAATGTAGAAAATCCCTGTTCTAGATTCAGGCCACCGATGACTCATTCAGTTGACAACAATAGTTTATGGCTCTTTGTGTCGGAACCTGTCCAAGTACAGACATGTACATACTAGCATGCACAGACCCCCAAACACATAGTGGAATTGCATATGCTATAGTATATGTCAGTCTTGTTGAGTCATTATTTTCAACTTCTCTAGTTTTTATTCATTACTGTTTAATAGTCTACTCTTTATAATGATAATTACCACTCACACACAGAATATATTAAAGCTAGATCAGTGATCAAATTTTGAAGACTGTATCACTCTTGGCACATTGAAAAATAAAATCAACCCTTGCCAAATCAATCATATAATCATATGTTCTAAAAGAAGCCATCAGTACAGTTGCTCATTATTAAATCAGTAATTTAAAATTTTACAAAATCAAACATGTGTTTAAATATTCAATAATGTGTTCATACATAAAATTGTAATGAATAGTATCATTTAATTTTGCATAATTCATTTTTTAATAGGAAACGTCTTTTTTATATTTTATATTGGCAGCCTAATCCTGTAAAATTAGGGTTTTTTTAAATTAATGCTTGCATATTTATTGATTCAACTAATAATTTTATTCAGTATATAAAAAACAGAATTTGATGCACTACCATAAAATTCAAACATTATGGTTTGTATTATTAAGTAAAGTCTTCATCATCGTTTCATTATCGTAATGGCATAGCAGCTTCCATTATAATAATAATTGTCAGCTATAAACCAATTATCTGACAGCAACTGTTAAATTCCAAATCCATGAACACTAACATAATAGCTAACCCACACCTTTTTGTATTATTTTGTCTCTGTTCCAGTCCTTGCTATGTACATCCAGATAGTGATCTAGATCTGGTTGCGAAGCGATTGCTGTGGGGCAAGCTACTCAACAGTGGCCAGACGTGTATAGCACCTGATTATGTAATTTGTAACAAAGAAGTTGAGGTAAGTTGAGCTATAATAACACAGGTCCTTGGGCATCACTAAATATTGTAAAAACTATGAATTTAACCAAATGTATATTTATTTTGATGTCTTTTTGCATTTAGACTTTACTGTATTCAGAATAATTAAAATTTTCTGTGTGTGTGTGTTAGGTTTTCTCTCTCTTCTCTCTCTCTCTCTCTCTCTCTCTCTCTCTCTCTATATATATATATATATATATATATATATATATATATATATGGTTAAACTATAATCAAAGACTTCATACCGGTACATTGTGAGTAACTTATATTTGTGAAGTCTGGATTTGAGGCAGCTTTCTGATATTACTGTAACTGACACAGGGGTTCCATTAGATTGTGTGTGTGTGTGTGTGTGTTATATATATATATATATATATATTATATATATATATATATGTGTGTGTGTGTGTGTGTGTATGTGTACATTTCTTAATAATTTTCCTTATATCTTTCAGATGATATTTAACATTCCATTTTTGCAGTTAATTGAGATTTGTTTTGGTTTAGGTGGTCAGACACCAGCATTTATTAATATTTTAATTGTCAGGTAACCCAAAACGTTAGAAGGCATTTTATGCACAGATTTAGTGAATGGGATTTCAGTTTGTGTACTCAAGCATTCAGATAAGGCAAATAAATATACTGCTGTTCATATTTTTATATGCACCAAGTTCATAAAATTTAATTCTAAATGCCAAACATCTTTCATCCCGAAAAAGTTTTCAGTGATTTTTCCTTTCTAAATATAATTATTATCATATAAATTTAACATGCACTCACTTGATGCCAGGACATCATGATGATTGTAAATGATCTACTCATTGATTTAATAACAGATAATTATGGCATAACAGTAAATGATGTTCCTTCACTTTAACGATATTGATTGTGGCTTAATAGTATTATAATAAATGTGTCCCATCTGTTGAATGACTACATAGTATTAGAATTATGAAACAACATTAAAATGTTGAATTGACACATGCTTATATCACCACTGAGTTTGATGATCACCGTTTATGAGTAATCCATTTTGCTCACCTTTTATCACGTTGCATCATATTGATACTGATGTTGACGTTATATCATTGAAAATTCTGACGATTAATATCACATGAAATGTTCCAAGTTTACTATGTATGCCATGCGTATTACTCCAATCAATCTTCCAAGTTTGCTATATTTTAGATTGCCATAGGATTTTGTAATAAAAGAATTATACTAAGAATTGAAATACATTTAACAACGACAACAACAAAACTAACCGGAACTAATACACGAACAGCATGTTTTAGTATTATGCATGCAATAACGAGATAACCAGGGACCTGATAAATCACTTAGGGTACCAACACACAGCAGAGATAAGGATATAGAGTGTATTGTGTATTATCCAAATAAGTCTAAAAAGATTATCTTAAAATTTCATAACAGCACGTGATTTGAAATGAACCATAAGTATGTTGACCGATGGTTGAAAATCATGGGAAAAATTAAATTGAAAAGGGTGAAATTTATTTGATTTTTGGCAGAGAAAGAAAGACGGCGTCGTGTGTGTTGAAGATTTCTGTTTGTATATTTGCTCACTCACTCATACCATTTCATCATCTTCTTTTCATTGCTTAGCCTGAGTTGCTGAAGAGGATGAAGGCAACTTTGGTCGAGTTCTACGGAGAAGATGTCCAAAAATCGGATTGCTTTTCGAGAATTGTGAATAACAAACACTTCAAGTATGTTCAATTGCTAGTATACTGTCTGTGTTGGTCATTTCGCATAATCCCGGTTGTATTGTTAAATTATTAGTGATGACTATAAGCTGTAGCTGCCCTATGTAAAAGCTAGCTTATAGTAGACAAATTCAAGTAAAACTCTTAACAGATTTGACCCTTTACACTGTTATATTCCATCCAAAACATTTGTGTTTCCATCCTAAATATTTTAATGTTTGTCTGAATATAATCTTAACGTTTAAAATTAAAAGGACATATATGGAATTTATGTAAATTTGGTATTGATTATATATTATGTATAGAATTCTACTGGCACAAATCCATGCTTTCATTAATTAAATTCATGATCTGAATTGTTGAAATACCCGTTATATTTCCTTGTTCAGTGTTTATTTTTGTATGACTTCTGGTTTGAGAAATTCTGCAATTGTCTATTTGGAAATTGGAATCATCTGATTTCCTTGCATAGGATATAAGATTATAAATATAGGCCTGCACCATTTTATTGTGAACAGCAGCGGTGTGTATATATGTCAATGATATGGTGCGGAAAGAGGCTAACATACGGTAATTAAAACACCATAGGGAAAATTTGTATTAATAGAAGACAACTAAAAGCATAAATAGAAAGACAGTGAGAGGGTTTGCTGTAAATGTCGTCCTGTTCATGCTCAAGAATTTGCAGCTTTCTAAGATGTGTAGGCACTTCTCAAAACATAAACATTGACAGAAGACTCCCATTGATTTTAGGACATTTGGTGGCAAATCTGATGCTGTCAAAGTATCGATACATGTAAAGATAACTCTGCATATATTACATATAGCCAACAATATTTGTTGACCAATATATAACACATGTGGTCAGTACAGGTGATAAACATTGTTGACTGGACACATGGTTTGTTGAGCTAACTGGCACGCGGTGATTTGGCTATATTGTAATGGGGATCGTGATCTTTAAACAGCGTGCTGTAATGAGTTTGTATCGTAGTGAAACATATATTGACACTAAACAAATTATTACAATTAAAGGAACAATCTACCATCATTTCAAATTTTCAGGACTAATATTCACAGATATCATAAATGATGTCAAAATGTGAAAATGATCACCCACACATTAAATAGTCCAGTTCAAAGTGCTGATTGATCGACTTTTATTGGCCTGAGGGTGCCACCATTTTGAAGCCAAACAGAGACCGGAAGCTTCTGAATGCTGACATCATTTGAACCCAGAAGTTTGACTGGAAGTCTGTACAGAAGCATGTAAACAAATGTTAGCCGTGAATAATTCCAGAACAAAACCCAATAATCTTGTTAAAATTACACCATGAATCACTTACAACCATATCAGTTTGAGCCAGGAGAACCATTACAAGATGAAAAAGTGGAATCATCAAAGAAAGCACGAGGAGAACCGGGAACACTAATTGGTGTCTATGTGAACTCTATATGTCTGGCCCAGGTGACATCAGAGCACTTGACTTTTTCCTTCCCTCCTTTAAATCTGTCTTCCGGTGCAGCCGTAATGGTGGCCCTCCTGTAATTTGGATTATTTCACTATATCTATGATATCAGGTATATTTCATGATTATTATTGAGGAGGTTTTGGTTGCTGTTCTAAGCATCACATACTAAAGAAATATTATCTGACGGTGAACTGTCCCGTTAATAATTCATTTTGTTTGATAGCTATCTGGAAGGTGTGGTTCACAATCTTCCAGGTCTGTCTGCGAAATATTTCTCAAGAGAGTCACCTCTCACTCTCGGCCATCTGGCTCAGGTTGTGACCAGAGCTGAGGCTAAAAAATAGAACTCACTGACTCACCCACTCACTGATGGGCCTTTTCCTTGTACAGATTAAATTCTGCTAACAGCTATTTAAATTAAACGACCACCCATCTCGAAGGGCAGCTAATATAAGTGTGCATTCCCTCTAATCATTATCAGACCACCTTTGTTTAATGATCAACACATTTATTGTCCATCGGGTGATGTGTTAGATTAAATTTTTCTTGGCTATTTATTATTGAGAATAGATGCAGGCGCCATTTTTATATTACCATCTTTATTTATATTTTTGATTGAAGCCCCAAAATGTTAATGATCTACTGTTTGATGCAACAGTGTGACCATTGTTCAAAAGAACAAGTAGAACTTTGTTTGTATTTTGGGGGAAATGAAGATAGGTTTTGAAATAATTTAAAAGTCTCACAGGGCTTCTTTGTCTTGAAGCAGAATTATATTAATCTAATTGTTTCCTTTGTTAAGTTATTTTTTGTTGATATGATTTATTATTATAGTCGAATGAAGTCGCTGTTGAGTTGTGGTGAGGTAGCTATTGGAGGAAAGACTGACGAGAAGGATAATTATGTAGAACCTACCGTACTGATCAATGTCAAGGCCACAGATCCTGTTATGGAAACTGAAGTGAGTGGATGTTTATTAATAATTTAGTTGACTATAAACAGGTTTCCTCCCCCATCTTTCTTCATATGTGTCTCTGTGTGTTTTAGCTGTGTTTATATATATATATATATATATATATATATATATATATATACTTACAGTAAAACCTGTCTTAAGAGACCACCCTTCAAACCACCTTAAGACAGGTGGTGTTTTAAGTCAGAGTCAGAACTATGTAAAAATGGCCTGGTGTTTACTAAATAATGAAATGCTTTTTCACTTTAAAAAATTGTTTATTGTTTTTTTTTGTTTGGCACTACATTTGATGGAAATTTGGCTGTCATTGGTCTCCACCACATCAGTGAATTCAGCTTTTTGCTTCAGGATCTTTTGCTCTTGACTTTTTATTAATGCCAAATTTTCAGCCAAATCATGCTGATTATGACTGATAGTTTTATGAGTTCAGCAATATTTTCCAGCTCACGTTTCACCATATTTTCATTATAAACACACGTAGATACATTTTGCATGGAACAATTATGATTATTAATATTATACACATTTATACACATTATCAAAGAATTTGATATTTTCCACTATAAGAATTAGTCAATGGTGACACTAATTAACTCCAGGATGCACAAGCTCTAGCACGGTTCAAAGACAATGAAGCCACATTAACCACGCTGATTATAATAACAAAACCCTCTTGATTCCCAGTTAGGATGTGCAAGAAGCCATTGTCATATGATCAGTATTGTCCTGTATCTTGAAACATCAACACACCGACCACGAACATTTGGTCAGCACTAAGATTGGCTGACTTATGATTGGTCAGTGAGTATCAGATTGATGTAGTAAAACATGTGGCTGTGAAAAAACCCATGATTGCTTAAGACAAGTTAATTTTCATTGGAAAAGAACCATTAGGCCAAAACAGGAAGTTTTTTTTATAATGCTTACTTATGGGGAAATTGGGGGACCACTTTCTTGTGATCTTTTAAGACAGGTGGTTGTAGGTACAAGTTTTACTGTGCGTATAAAAATATGGGTCATTCCATAAAAAATATTTCTCTACTTGCTCCAAGTTTAATATGATTTGGCAGCTTATTCCACAGCCTGGGAGCTGATGTTCAGAAATATTTCTCTCAGTACACTGGGTGTGGCTTTTTGGTACCATCAAAAGTGAACAGGACACAGATCACTTAGATAGAAGGGTGCTGTTCAAACTTAGTACCGGTACTTTGAATGCGTGAAACAGGATCTTGTACAGTGATATGAAATGTACAGAAAGCCGGAGCAGAACTGGCATTATATGTTCCCTTATGTGTGTCAGTGTGTCAAAAAAGGGAACACAGCACATTTCTGCACTCCCTGTAAGTCGTTTGTCAGAGAGGGGGGATATTCTAAAACTTTGTCGTAGTGCCATTGAGAACTTATATGGGCTTGGAAGAAAGTCTTACAAGCCTCATCATTTATCCACTTACAGATAACTTCTATATATCATATTTGCTAATAGTAATAACAAGACTTACATATATAATTCACCTGCTTCTCCATTCCTAGAGTGTTATCCAATATGAGCCCTAGATTTCTAACAGACATGTAAGAATTTATATAACTGGATCCTTTTTCAATGCGAAGATTCTTAATTTTCTTCACATGTTGCTTGGGTAAGAAAACAATGAATTCGGGATTATCCTTATTCAAATTCACATTATGTTCATCCATATAGTTATGTCTTCAATACAAGCTTCAATTGAAAATGAAATAACGGCCCGTTTATCACATGGCTTTAATGTCATGTAGACTTGTGCATAATAGGCATAACAATAATATTTATTGTTATGCCGTTTAATAATATCACCAACTGGTTTTGTGTACATCCAGTAATTATTTAGTCATAAAACGGATCCCTGTGGTACACCAAGATGAAGAGCTACATCTGGTAATGTCTTATCCGTGACTGAAACACACCTGAGTTCTGTTGGTGAAGTAAAACTTTACCCAGGTTATGACCTTTCCTTAAATGATCGATTACATCAAAAGCTACAGATAAATCAAGCATAATTAATGTAGTCATGGATCTTTCATCAGACGCATTAACGATGTCACCGGGCAGTTTCTATTTAATGACCTCTACGATAAGCAGACTGGTAACTGTCATGGAGGTCATTCTGCACTAACTGCTGTTCTATATGCCTTGCTACTACCGTTTTCAATAAGTTTGGAACTGAAATGAAATTTCCTTATCCAACCCGGATCTCTTAAGCAGTGAGGTTATGGTGGCTCCTTTCAAACACAATGGCATCACTAACTCATCCAATAATTTATTGATATCGGCTGTTATCGGTGGCAGAAGCTGATCCACACATTTTTTACAAAAGCCAAGTGAGCAGTGGATCCAAGCCACATGATTTGTTCAGAGACTCGGCGATTATCTCATTGACCTCGGCTTCGGAAGATGATCGAAACATTTCAGGCATTTTCCCATTAAACACAATATCTGCATCCATGGAGATATTCCAGGTAATATTTGAAGAATCAGAAATCATTTAATTCCTGGTGATTATTTTCTTCATGAAGAAATTGCTGAACTTGTCTGCCGGTAGTTCAGCAGAGGTAAAATGTGGAAGAGTTTCTTTTGATCTTTTCCACATTTCTCTATCTTTGTGAAATAGAAGCACCTCTCCTTGAATAGTAGTGTATAATTTGTTTTATGGAGATCCCTGTATATTTCAATGCGAACCATTAAGGAAGTTCAATGCCACTTTCTCTCTGCTTTCCCATGAATTTTCTTAGTACCAAGGACTTTCTGTGATGTTTTATAACAAGAGGGAGTGTGCCATCAATGATACCTTGGACACCTTTATTATCGGGTTCTACCCAGGCATGGGGTCAGTTCCATTTTTTTCAATTCCACTCAATTCCAATTCCACATTAAATTTTTCAGTTCCAATTCCAAATTTTTCAATTCCAATTCCAAATGTTTCAATTCCAATTCTGTTTTTACTGACTCTTTTTACCTACTATATTTTACCATGAGTAGGTACTCTGAGTACCTACTCCAAGTACCTACTTGGAATACCTACTCCGAATAGTTTATATTCCAAGTAGGATTGTCATGGAAGAAATATTTATGAATTAAAAAATTAAATGGTAAATTAATTTGTGGATTTAATTTTTTGTAGGAAACTTCAATTTCTGGAATTGAATTTACCCCATGTCTGGATTTTACCCGCTAATCATCTGATCCCTCACATGCCAATATTATTTTTATACATGTGCAAATCAAATGATGACCACTGGATGTTAACAAATCTTTTGTGACAAATAACCCTGTGTACCTGGCTCAGAGTAACGGATGTGCAGCAAATGATATGATCACTTTTATGTTGTAAACATAGTTGCTGTGTCCGCTTTCTAGTTAACCTAACTGTGATTTGATCACTATGGGCTATTTCCACGTAGTTTCATCCTACTTTATGCAATTCTAAGCCAATTAATATAACTCGTGCTCCGTTTTATATCATACATAGTAATTTTTCTAAGCCAATTAATGTAATCTGGGGATAAATTTATATGGTGCTTAGTCATTCAGGATGATAATAACTGCAATATTCTCACTGATTTTGTTTGTGCTACAACATTTATTAGTATACACATGATCTATATATCTCTCTATATTTATGATTGTAAAATCTTGAGATAATTAACCATGCAATAAAATAATTACAAATTGGTACAGATAATTACTAAGGTAACTATGTTATAAATGAATTGATTGAGAATTTTTGAGGTAATACTAGATGGACATCTTGTGATTTGTTAATCACAAGACAGATAATGCAGAGTATGTTGTGTGATTAGTCATACAAATAATAAATATTAACTGGTAATATTTATTGTGCTACTGTTCCAGGTTTTTGGTCCTATCCTGCCAATTTTTACAGCTAAGGATGAAGTGGATGCTATTACATTTATCAACAGCCGGTATGTCAACTAATGTTTTACATATAGTTATGTTATGATTGATCAAATAAACCATTTTGTTTTATGAATCCTGTAATGTTGGTAACATTAAACACATAATTCGGTTGACGAAAGATCAGATGAATACCTCTAGGGAAAACTTTTTTGCCGTGCGTAATCATTTCGAGTACACCATCATGCCCCTGAAATTAACTGATGCATGCATGATGGCCTGCATCTACCAGTGATAAATGTGTGCCTCATCTCTATGACGATCTACACAGTTTTCCTGATAATAATGGAGACTATCTTCCTCTCTCTCTCCCACTCTTTATCAAAGACACCAACAGATAGATATACTGTTACCATGTGTAATTCAGAATTGAAAGTGAAAATGGCAACAACCTGTACTGTAAATCTTATGTTATCTACTGTGGTGTACAAAAGTGTATAATTTTGGATCATTGGATAAATCATTAACTGAGACTGTTTGATTGGTGGATGTTTTATGTATCATAGACTGTAGACATTAGAGTAGTGTTGTCCTTGTAGTCTTGATTTACATTCATATATTTGCCCAGTTTCTGCCAGAATGGTCTCTGCTATGGGCAGTAACAAAAAGCATGTGTGTACTACAGTTTTTTTCACTGAATAATTTAAGGCTCAATGTGGCTTTTCTGTATATCGGCATCCATTGGAATGATAATAAAAAGTTAATTAACAAGTGGTAGACGAGAAGGTGCTGGATCTTGTAATAAACAGTAGTTTATCCTAGTTTATCTTATGTTAAACTGATGTTACAGTTAATCTGTATACTCAGATAATATGTATATAACCTGAAATTTATCAGTACGTCTATTGTTAACTGGGATTTAATACAGGTTACCTGAAAATTTCAGGTAATATACATATTACTTGATTATACAGTTTAACTGTAACATATACACATTTCATGTTCATACATGATATATATATATATATATATATATATATCCATACATACATATATTGTTGATTATCATAGAGAAAAGCCACTAGCTTTGTATGTGTTTGCGAAAGACAAGAATATTCAGAAGATGTTCTTAGAGAAGACCTCCAGTGGTGGTGTTTGTGTTAATGACTGTCTAATGCATTGCTCAGGTAAGAGAAAACATTTTATAATGATTCCCGGATTGTTTTGTGATAAATGTTTGGTTTTTATATATAATTTATATATAATTTATATTACTTTATACTCTTGCAGTAGAGTAAGATATCAAGCAAATATTATCATAACTGATTTACATAGTTAGCACCTATTCATTAAAATACCCTGGTAATGATAAAATTAAATATGGTATTCATTTGAGTGAAGTTCATATACAATGCTTTACCTTTAACTCCATTTTTATGTGCGGTAAGATTTTTCCATGGAAAAGCTTTTTGGAATATCTGTAACCACTTAACAAGCTCACTAGTAGAACATTACTGTACTGTGTCAGGGTTCGCACAGGTCCTTGAAAACCTGGAAAGTCCTGGAATTTGAAAATTTGGATTCCAGGCCTGGAATGTCCTGGTATGTTTGTAGAGGTCCGTGAAAGTCCTGGAATTTTTGTAGAGGTCCTTGAAAGTCCTTGAATTTGGCATTGGAAAGTCCTGGAAAGTGCTGGAATCTGAGTTGTCAAAATGTGTATGAACCCTGTGTGTAAACACTAAGTAATAACATATATGTGGTGTATGTACGGCTATACATATAATGATAGTGTAGCGCAAAATTTTGGGTCATACAAATATAAATTTGAATACATTCAACAAATCAGTTCACATCAGAAGTCAACATGAACGATATGTCCGTTGTAAACTTTCCACTTTCCCGTGTTCGAATCTCGGCATGGACATATCTGAAGGTTGTTTCGTCTTTGATTTCGCTTCCTTACCGTTGGAGGTCGCTCGGCCCATTTAGCCTACTGTGCACTCAAAGGTGGCCGTGAAACGCCAATTAATCAATCCCATCTTCCGATGAAGCCATTCAAATCCATGCATGTAATGTATTAATGTATTTGTATTTCCAGTAGTCTCTATTTCCAGTTGTCATTCCCTAAGGATGGTCGCTGAGTATTTTATGGCCTTGTGGAGCCTTTAAATGTCCCCCACTTCCATCCGTTACTTTTAAATGGAAGAATCACTTCAGAAAATCACTTCAGAAAAATCCTATATTGGTTTTGTATTATGACTGATTTGTAACATTTATTTATTTATCCTTTTAATTAGTTGTGTTTCTTACCAGTCGGATGTGTTTCTGTCGATTTAACTGAGACACATTTCTGTTCTTATTCTATTCCATTCTGTAATGTTTTGCCTTTCCGTCTCTATGATAATGGTTCTAAGCATTCTCCGTCGCTAATTCATTGCAGTGACAGCCTTGCCATTCGGCGGTGTAGGCAACAGTGGATATGGTGCCTACCATGGCAAGTTCACCTTTGACACGTTCTCACATAAACGTGGGTGTCTCGTAAAGAAACAGTCGCTGGAGATTCTTAACAAGTTAGTATCTTCTTGTTTTTAAAAACAATGTTGGTGACTTAGATTACGCTATGTTTACAATCATATATAGATCTCCCCCCCCCCCCCATTTTAAGTAACCCAATCAAAGAGCGCCCACCATGCTTACCGCGCACCATTTTCCTTGGAATGGATTTCTGCCAATGTTAAAATTGTGCCACCTCACGTATTACACTATCCCTCCCATTCAGATACTGTCATGTTAAAGTGGTTCCAAAATAATACCTACTTTACCCAAGTTACTGTCAATAGTTACCAGTTTGCTCTGTTCTGATTGGCTGAAAATGATGTTTATGTTGTTTTACACTGACCAGTAATGAATTACAAAGTTGAAGTATTATATTTTTGGGAACAGTGGAACTTGCATAATACACAAATCTGGAAGCCTTTCTTTGGTTACAGTTCTCATTTGAACATGATAAAATATAATTTTGACAGAAGCAGTTACTGAAAAGAAGCGGGGATTATGGAGTTTAATTACTCAAATTCCTGACTATATTGCTGGATGAAACGTCGTTGTAGCCATCTTGAAAGAAAGCGGAAGAGCAGCCAGTCTATTGAGAATTTATTTTAATCTTCATCATTATCAATACTTAATAAACGTGTTATCTATTAGCTCTGTGTGTTGTTTATTCCATTTGGAGTATTTATTTTGTCAAATTGCGTCATTTCAAAATAACGCCAAATCTTCTCAGATCCCGTGCAAGTGAAGGAGCTGTCCATGTTTGTATATTTGTAGGTTTGTCCAAGTTTTGTTTTACTCCACATATCAAATATATATGAGTTGAGCTGACGTTGAAATGTAGACACAATTTATGTTACGTTATTAATTCCATGTGGCTAAATGAGAACAACTCGAATGTACAATTAAATAATACAGTTTACTCATAGAATGATAATCATTTGACGCACGTTATCCTGTAATATATTACCACCACCGCCATATTATAAGTTTTTGTTTTCTCCGCAGGATCCGCTGTCCACCGTACACCGACAGGAAATTACAAATTACCGAATTTGCGATTAAGAAGAAGCTGAGGCGCCATTCTATTTTTGGCTTGTGGCCATTTGTCATTATTGGTGCCATTTTTGGGCTCTTTCTGAGATTCTTTACTGACTAGTTGATTGATTGATTGATGTCAGTAATATCAGGTGAGGGCTACAGACAGTCTCAGTCCATGTGATGATGCTTTTGATTTATGTTTACGTTTCTTTCTTACTCTCTATAGTTAGCATATCATTCTTCGTACAAATGATCGGTGCACTTTGATGAAATTTCAATATGTTCTGTTTTATTTATATGTGTGTGTGTGTGTGTCCATGCGTGAGCGTATGTTTTAGAAACGGGTTTGTTTTTTAAACTGGCTTGTTTTGCTAGGATGAAATACTGAGCGATATATTGGACGGATGTTGTTGTTATTTATTTCGATTAGTCTATTTTGGCAGACACTTAAAAGTAAGGACCAGTTAAACGTGTGTTCTTTTTGACGGAAATATAGAAACCTTTTAAGATCTACATTGGTCTTGCCTTTTAACCGTAATAATGTTTTGCTGATAAGGGAAAATTCCACTGGAAGATTCATAAATATCTTGTGACGTACTGAAATAGCAAATATCTTTCTGCATTTTTACTCAATTAGAAACTATCTAACACTCAATCAAACACACAGGCATTTGCATGCACACACACATACACACACACACACACACACACACACACACATACAAGTAACATACCACAAGTTTGACTTAGTTCAGTGGTTTTTAGAAACCTCGCTGAAAATGCTTTGAGCCAGGAAAGTTCTGTCATGTAACAACTTTGAACATGCTTCTAACACACGCCAATTTATTTCTGTATTTGTGTTTATTGTCGTATTTGTTGGAGCTCATTTTGAGCATATCCTAAACAGCTGATTGTCGTTAGAGAAATATTTTTATAATAACAGATATGTTTATGTATTATATATGATTAATATTTATTATTACTCAGGTTGGAGGTTGAGTCATTGTTCACCTGTGTATAGGTGTTTAGTTTAACGTTTTACATCTTAAAGTAATTGGGCATTTAGGACACACATGGCGTTGGCTACAGTTATGTTTAATATAGTATATTTGAGCGTATGTATGTGCGTGTATCAAAAAGAGGTCAGAGTGTGTGTGTGCACATCCCTATGTACATACATGTATTGCGATTAAACATAAATAGAGTTATACAAAATCATTATTATTTGTAATAATCCACAAGTGTTTCTTATTAATGCATTATCTCAGTACAGATATAGAGATGTTTCTTTTGATTAAGTAAAGTATATAACCAGCTTTCAGGAGAGACGATGGGAATTAATTATATTTGGTAAGAGCCTTCTGATTATGCTTGAAGAGTTTCTTGTGTTTATAAAGTGATCTACGAACACCAGCGTTAGTATCAATGTATCAAACCTGTATGGACTGCATGGAAGGTAATGTTGATAACATGAAATTATGATAACTAATTATATTTTGTATACGTTTCAAGATTCCTCAATTCATTTTGGCACAATAATCGATTAATGTGGAAACTTCAGACAGGAATAATGTATGCTTTGTGGGTGTCAATACATCTAAAGTATGGGTAATGCCTATAAATGCAGGAATGCAACTAAATATCTAAAAAAAATCATTAATATTGTACTAAGTAAATATAACCGTGAACAGCTAGACAATATGTACAGAATGATGTCATGCTCATCGAAAGTTTAGATATTTGTACAAATCTACTTGATACAATTGAACTATAAAATGCAATATCTGCATAAATTCAGATGTTTGTGGCTTTTCAAAACTCATTATCTGTACATCTTATTTAATAAATAATAATAGTATTTTATGTAGCATCTTAATCAACTGAAAACAAAATTAAAACATCACAAACACATTATATATATATATATATATAGGTTTACAGTTATTATAACTAGGCTAATTTAAATAAGTTGTTTTTTATAATCTCAAATATGTGCTGCTTAAGTTAAGTTAATAAGATCAGCAACAGATATTGGGCAAAATACAGTTGTATTTAAACACCAAGTATTTTGTATTTGAGCTTTCCAAAATGAAAATTATTTTAATACTTCCACGAAGTATTTAATTTTAAATACATTAAAAGAATTAATTAAATTATTTATCTGAATATTTTGCCACCAACATTATTTGTTCCCGGAAACAATTTGATAATTAAATTATACACACTCGACCATGAAGTAAATCTTTTCCCTCCGTGATCTTTGTTACGTGGAATTGGTGATGTCTTTAAAAGTATTAGCTTCTGTTGGCTCCTTTCTCAATATTAAAGAGTTAAGATTATCCACAATTGAATAATATAATTAGAAAATCAATGGAGAATATAAGGTAATACATTAGTAGATTCAAGTAAAAGATCTCGTGTTTTCTATAAAATGTTGACCTTCCAGCACATGTGTTTCCATTATTAATATGTACTCGATCCAGTTTATACATTCTGACATTACAACACATTGCTGCGTTTTTCAAATATTTTAGAATTATTCAGGGAATTCATCAACAAAGATAGCTGGAAAGTCCCGCCCTACTGTTTTCAATTATTTTGAAGTACCATATTTGATGACAGTTTAAAGGCTAAAAAGTGTATGAATTGTCCTGCACAAATATCCACTTTCAGTCTGTTGATCTATCTCCGCGAAGCGACCCCCTAGTGGTACAAAAAAGAGAAGTACCCATCATTTGATATACCAATGCTACATTTGAATTCTTAGTTGAAAAATCTCATGCAACTTTTATTCAACTATTTTTACATATATAGTTGAATGGTGGTTATTTTCATAGCAAACAAAAGATAGGACTATAGGTTCTGCTATGTATAATGTTGTGCAGCATTGTTTATTAAGAAAAGTGTACACATTAAAATTGGAATCTATAATATATACAAAAACAACAACAACGTAGTCTTTTTGGAGGATGCATTACTCTGGATCTGGATTCTCTTCACACTTTTCCGAGGCCATTATAATTTTTTCTGCTAGTGCTCCTTTGGTGAAACGTTTGGGGAAAGCAGGTATATACAAACAGTTTCTTTTTGATCGATTGTTTACGTCTAGACATTATTTCCAAAACTCTGTGGATATTTACAAGATTTACTACGTCTAATAGATAATCTTCCATAATGAAATTGTTTTCACCTTCTACATGGTGCATGTTTATATTTGCGCAACATTTACACAGTTTATTATTTCTAGGAATTTGACCTATCGAATACAACTCTGGATCTAATGTGGACTTGTATGAACAATACATATTGCTATTTAGAATATTACTTTTAATAGTCGATAAAAAATAGTAATTACTTTCAGCACTACTTTTCACAACTTAACTGTTTTATAGAATTATTACATAGATTCAATGCCTATATTTTGGCATGGATTCATGCTGAAAATCCCATGCGTAGTCGGCATGGAAACCATTAAGTGTATTCAACTTCCAAATAAAACAATTATTGTCGAAACAACATCAGAGCCTGGCGAGGATTTAGTATAATTTTGCCTGTTAGTAAATGTTATGTAAAGCTATTGAAAATGTTTCAGATTGTTAAAGGTATAGATTGCCATTGTTTTCAAGTAAAAATTTATTTTCTAAAAATGTGTTTCCTTAAACGAATTGGAGTTACGGATAAACTCAGTTAATCAGATTTACACGCATTGTGAAATGAAAAACCAATATTTATGGATCTATAATATCCTAATTGTATAACAGCTGTATAACAGAAGTAAAGTATGATGTCATAACTTAATTGTCGTGGAGTTATATATAATTTCATGCATGTGCACGCATATACGCGTATTTTCATGTACAGGCGTTTTCATATGTTTCTATTTTTCTCGTTTACCATTTCTCATTTGTATACTAGTTCAAATTGATAGTTTAATTTACGGTTAGCATTTTCGATATTTAATTATTTTCCCAAATTTAAGTTTAGCATTTCTGATATATTTTGTTGACGCTATTTCCACGTTGAAATTACGTAGTTAATGAAATTTAAATCCACGCAGGCTATGATTTCCACGTTTTCATTTCACGTCTCGATTCTCATGCTCCCATAAATGTTGATTGATTTGAACGTGTTTCGGCATAATTCTCATTGGAAGATTTTACTGAAAAGTTAATGTTTCTGATTTACTTCCACCCGACGGGTCAGGCGATGTCATTGCTGTTGTTCAGATTGAACCCAGAACTGACAGCATCACGTATAGTGATATCTTGTTTGAATATTTGTCACGTGCACTTTATAAGAATCAATAAATTGTGATTATTAATTAGTAAGTGAACCAAAATGCCACGAAAATGACAACACTCGAACGAAATGAATCAGAGATTAGAAGGACGTAAAACCTGTTTATTCAGTGAAACCCAATTTGATTTAGCTGTGAAAAGGGTATATTTTGTTCCTGTCATCAGTCGCTAGATGTCAGAACCAATCGGGTGAGCATTATATCACACAGGACAAAAAACCCGGATCACGCATGAGAATGTTTGCTTATATAGTATGCGCATTTTGTTATATGAATCGTATTATTTTGAAATATCCAGACGGCTGTCATTTCATCTGATTATATATATATATATATATAGTTATATATAGTTATATATAGTTATATATAGTTATAAATCAGTGATGTGTTTTATGGCATATATTAACCTTATAAGGAATACAATTAGTTATTTATGTTATTAATGTTCAGCAATCAACTGATATCATTATATTTATGTTTATCAATCGTCCGTATGTTCATATTTTGTATTGTATTAGCTCTAAATCAATTACATTTCAGTATGTAATATGCCAGCCAAGTCACAAATGACTATTTTCCGTTTTAGATAGCATATCATGTTACTGCATTTTACTCTAATACTGGTTCAACTTGTCCTTCCAGGACTCGTAATTATTCAGTTTTGTCAGATATTTGATCACAAAGATAATGTGAAAAAATCTTAATTATTTTATTATATCATATACATGATAATAAAAAGATCATACAATATTCTTCATATCAATCAAAGAGATAAATTTTTCCGAGCATCAGCTCCCAGATTGCGGTTTCAGGAGTTGACAGACATTGGGTCAAACGCATTGAAAACTATTTAAATTTAAATACTTTTCATCTGATCATATACAAATACATTCAAATGTAAATGTATTTAAATACAAATACATATAATAAACTTTATTGTGTACTTGAGAGGCCTGAGTCCCATGACATAAAGTGCTTGGGTAATTGTACACGTGACAAAAAAGGTCCGTAAACATATGAGATACGAATTATAACTTATTATCTTCGTATATAGCTATACATTTCATTCAACAATATTAGAATGAATTATAGGATGGTTTATTACAACATCATATTTACCAGTCTAACTAACAGGAACAGGATGTTTTTGATGGATCATAATAGATTAAGTTGGGTCCTTTAAAATATTTCAGCCTTATGATGCTTATCATGCCCAGGGGGTAATCTTATTCTTATTTTAACAAAAAGGTTTTGACATATTATGGTACAAGTAAGTAGCCGTTGATATTCACGCATAAGTTGGCAGTACGATTAAATAGACAACAACAAAACTTATATTATATATATATATAATTATTATTATAGAAATACATCTTATATACCCAACAGTCAATGACAGCGAAGGCCTTATTTGACTTCTCGCTTTGTTTACATTTTCTGCAAATATCTGAACCATTGGATGATTGAATTTGGAGAATTAAATAAAGATTTTCTGAATAAATTAGATGAGCCCTTGTCATTTCAGACATGGACAAAACATTCCATGTTGTATATTCGATCAAAAGTCATTTTTAAGTTCCCTTTTTTCAAGAAAGTTGACCGGCCGGCTCGAAAACGCTTGAAACTCCCTCACTACAGAACACGTGGTACACTTCACCGGGGGTCGTATCGTCATTATAATATTAAAATAATATCTGTGCACTGTTTACCTCACTTGTCACTTGATGTTTGGCACGATCCAGAAGATTAAATGCAACATTATTCGCCTACAAATACTGTTCACGGACGCCATTAATGACACTTCCAATAGTGATGACGACAGAACAAGTTGTTATGCTTCTTATATATTCAAAATCATGAGAAAAAACCTTAAATTTAGACAGTGTGTGGGCAATCCTTCGTACCTAGGTGGCCCACAAAATGACGTACATTTGTACGTCATTTCGTTCATGATCGAGGTAATATGTCGTACAATTCACTTTTACTTGGATCTCCGCAACTGATTTGGCTGCAATTTCTGACCTTGTTGGCACTGTGAGTATTACCCGTACTACCCGGATATCTGATCAGCGCTACCTGGCGAGTAAAATGGGGTGTTTGGCGAGGAACCCATTCATAACAATCTAATAACTGCCTTTCGTGTGTGTCTGAGTGATACATTTATATATAATATAGTATAGTATGTCCAAATAATATAGTATGTCCAAATAAAATAGAGTTTGAACCAGTAAAATCCAGGTTTAAATTGTTGAGTTGGGTTAAACCAGTTTAAATTGGGTTAAACTCGAACAATGGGATACGGCGAATGGAAATATTAATACATATCTGTTACCGATATAAATAATAATAATATTTACTAAACGCTTTACTAACTTGAAAAGCTCTGGGCGCTTTACATTTAAAACTGAATTAAAACATGTTCTAATCTCGTATAGCACAAACACACTTTATACATAAATACACTGGTTTATTTATATATTACAAATAGACCAATTTAAATAAGACGGTTTTAATAACTTTACATTATATTTCTTTATTTGTCGCAATTTCAATATGATTTGGGAATTTAATCCACATTCTGGGAGCTGCTGATCAGAAAGATTTCTCACGGTACATTGCTTTTTGATATCGTCAAAAGTGAACCGTACTCAGATAGGGGCAGTTTCACTGGTATATACTTTTGATTCAGGTCGCTTAGATACAGCGATGCTTGTAATATATTTTAAACAAATGACAGAACACGAGACGTTGACTTTCCACAGCTTTAGCCGGAAGTGCTTTTATTATGTCAATAGAACCAGGTCACACAGACATAATAATAATTCAAAGTATTTACATTGTGTTTCTTATGATAATATATTACACTGCTTTCCCTTTTTTTAAAACAAGATGATCATTATTCTGTCTTTTTGTATAACTCAGTAACAATCCTAACAAATACGCCAAATAGTTATATAAATTTAACTTTTAAACCAAATTTTACTCGCTAATTAATCTCTTTACTTGTTTTCTTTACCTATTTGATCTTCTCAAAACCGAAAAAAAGTTTTCTTCTTCACAAGAATTTGATCAACAGCCTCGAGAGTTTTGTTCAGAATTTACACTAATTGCAGTATTATCCACTAAACTGTCATTTACAGCTGTTGACAAACTGTTTTTAGAATCAGAAACTGGGAGGGAAATGATCAGTTCTTGTGAATCAGAGATGCTTGCCTCCTCAAAGACTTTAACAAGATAATAATAATAATGTATATTTAATAAAGCGCCATTACTAGCAGGAGCCACTCAAAGGCGCCGTACAAATAATATGTAAAAAACCCTGTAATGATTTAAAAGATAATCATTATTTATCTGTGAAAGCGACCTTAAATAGGTGTGTTTTTAGAAGAGACTTAAAATTTCCAAGAGACGACGAATTTCTAATATTTGCCGGCAACCTATTCCACAAATTGGGGGCTGCACCACTAAACGCACAATCACCAAATGACTTGAGCCGAGACACTGGCACCTGCAATAGTACTGACTGGATGACCTGAGTTTTCGGGATGACTTTCTAATGGAAACCAGTTCACACAGGTATTCTGGCGCCATATCATTAATAGATTTATAAGTTATTAACAGAATCTTAAAATGGATACGCTGTCTAACAGGTAGCCAATGTAGTTTTTGAAGAATTGGGGTGATATGATCATATTTTCTAGTATTTGTTACAATGCGAGCTGCACTATTCTGAATTCACTGAAGGCGATTAATGTTATAATCAGATATGCCGTATAACAGGGAGTTACAATAGTCTATACGATATGTAACAAAGGCATGAACTACAGTTACAAGTGATTCTTGTGTCAAGAATGCTTTTAAACAGGGATGTTCTTAAGATGGTAGTAGGCAGCTCGGCATACTGATGTGACATGTTCATGCATGTTAATACATTGGTCAAAAATAACCCCTAGATTTTTTACTGACCAATTAGGGGTAATCGAAGATGCACCCATCTGTAATGCTGGTGTCTTTAGGGATTTAACACAATGTGGTGATGCCAAATATAAAATATTTGTTTTATTATCATTTAGTTTTAGAAGATTTTGAGTCATCCATAGCCGAATATCGGCAATACAATGTTCTAAATTCTTCAAGGAAGAGGAGAAATTTAACTCATTGTCAGGATCCAGTGATATATACAGCTGTGTGTCATCAGCATACAAGTGATATTTAACCCCATATCGCTGCGCAGTGATTCCAAGAGGACGGGTATACATTGTGAAAACCAGAGGACCAAGAACTGAACCCTGTGGTACACCAGATAACAAAAACTGAATGTCAGATAAAATACCATGAACAGACACTCTCTGGGAGCGTTGTTCCAGATAGGATCTAAACCATTCAAGTACTCTACCTGACAGACCAAACATGTCTTTTAACCTAGAGAAAAGTACATTATGGTCAACTCTATCAAATGCAGCAGACAGGTCCAGAAGAACAAGTATTACTGGCTTACCTTGATCAATTGACATCATAATATCATTTTTCACTCGAACCAAGGCTGTTTCAGTGCTGTGACCACTTTTATAGGCAGACTGTAGTGATTCATTAAGGTTATTATTGATTAAATATTTGTTTAAATGGAAAGCAACTGCCTTTTCTATAACTTTAGATAAAAAATGTAAGATTTGAAACAGGTCTAATTGTTTAGAATATTACAGTCCATAGTGTGGTTTTTTATTAATGGTTTTACAAGGGCAGATTTCATGGATCTTGGGGAAACACCCAGAGATAATGATTTATTAACTATATTTGTAATTGGGTTTATCAGAACATCCAGACAATCTTTCACAAGCCATGTAGGCATAGGGTCAACTGCACAGAAAGCATTAGATGACCTTTTCAGCAACTGTCTGGTATTACCACCATAGGGTCGTAAGGCAAGCAACTGATCTCTACTATAATTCATTATAATTATAGAAATAAAATAATTGAAAAATTTTAAAAATAAATAAGTAAAACAAAACATACACAAGCAAAAACCGAGTTCTTATGGGATGATCTGCATGAACTAATTTTCTTTCAGAACATATTTTCACAACATAATTTCTATGTCCATTAACTTCAATTATAGAACCAAATAACCATTTGTTTGTTTTTGATTGTGCTCTTGTGTTTTTCACTTTCACCACATCACCAACATCAAACATTCTCTCATCCTTTCTACTTCTATCAAACTGAACTTTCTGAAATTCTTCCTTTTTCTCAATTTTCGCTTGATTAGCAACTCAGCTGGACTAAGCCCTGTGGTACCATGAGGTGTACTTCGATATCATAACAGGAAATCTGCAATTCTGTGTTTTAGTGAACGCTCAGTGTTACTTTCTAGAAACTGTTTGGTGAAATTTTCCTTAAATAATCTCACTGCTCTTTCCGCAGCCACGTTTGATGCCTGATAATAAGGGGCAACTCTAATATGTTTAATGCCATTTTGTATCATAAATTCCTTAAATTCATGGGCAATGAACTGTGGTCCGTTATCAGACACCATCTGTTTGGGCAAACCATGTTGGGCAAATTTCAATCTCAACTGATCAAGAGTTTTGTCTACCGTTGTCTTTTGCATAGGCTTAACTTCTATCCACTTTGAGTAACTATCGACAAGAATAGGAAAATATTGTTTCTTATCTTCACAAAAATCAATGTGGGCTTTTTGAAAAGGACGCTTTGGGTAAACCCATGGGTGTAAAGGTAGTTTTGTAGGAGTAGCTCTTAACTCTTTGACATACAGCACATGCTCTAACCTTCGACTCAATATCTGCATCTAATTTAGGCCACCATACATAGCTACGTGCTAGGGCCTTCATGCTACACATACCAGGATGTTCCCAATGTAGTTCATCTAATATGTGCCCTTGAAACCTTTTAGAAATGACTACTCTAGCCCCCATAATACGCAACCCTGTTCACAAGATAACTCGTCACGTCTGTGATAAAAAGGTTTAAACACCTCAGAAATTTCAACACTGTTCCCTGGCCATCCATTTTAAAAAAACTGATGAACTTTGCTTAAAATTGGATCTACTTTAGTTGCTTTTGTAACTTCTTCTGCCAACACAGGAAAATTGTCATCTAAAAACCTAACTGCAAACACTTCCATACCCTCACTACTTGACTCGGGGTTTGACAACCTTGACAGAGCATCACAGTTGGCATGAGAGGCCGAGTTTCGATATTCAATATTGTAATCATAAGCCGACAGTAACAATACCCATCGCTACATTCTGGCAGTTGCTATAGTAGGTACTCCAGATTTTGCTCTAAGAATAAACAAGAAAGGTTTATGGTCAGTTTTTTTTTTACCCCAAATATTATGGACAAAGCCTCACGCTCAATTTGTTCGTGGTTCTGGAAGCATAACTGATAGGTCGTTCTTCACCATTTTCAAACTCCTGAGACAAAAATGAGCCCAGCCCATAGGAACTTGCGTCGCACGCCAACCGTAACTTTTTACTGGGATCATAATGTACAAGTAACGTTTCACTTGTAACTGATTATTACACTCTTTGAATGGCTGTTTACACTCACTAAGCTAGTGCCACATAACATTCTTTTGTAGCAGTCTGGGTAATGGATTAAAAGCTATTGCTAAATCTGATAAAAACTGATGATAGTACTGTACTACTCCTATAACCATGATCTTAACTGGGACACATTAGTGGGAGCTGGGGTATTTTTAATTGCCTACAAAGAACTTTCCACTGGTCGTACACCATAACCACAATACTCAAATCCAAGGTATACAGTACTGGATTAAAAAAAATCACACTTTGGCAATTTTATCTGCATATTATTTTCACTGAGCCTTTCCAATACCATTTTAATTCTCATCATTTCTAGCTATGAGTATATCATCTTGCTTACAGACACATTTGGGTATGCCCTGCAATATTTGATCCATCTTAGATTGAAAGATTTTTGGTGAAGATTTAACTCCATATGGCAGTTTTAAGTAAGCATACAAGCCTTTGTGGGTGTTTATTGTGAGGAACATTGTACTGGCCCCATCAACTTTTAATTGTGCATAGGCATGGGACATATCTAATTTGGTAAATACTTGGGATCCTGCCATTTGCACATACAGATCCTGAGTAGTTGGTAAAGTTATTTTCTCATCCTCTACTGAAAGATTAATGCTGACTCTATAATCACCACATATCCTTACAGATCGATCTGCCTTCGGAACCACTATAATGGGACTATAGCTCATTCAGATCTCGTGTTTAACATGGAACACCTTTGACCAATTTAGCCGTAATTTTGCCAACCAGCTACTACGTAAATGTGTTTGCTCATCATAGACAATTTCACATAGTCACCAGTGTACGTACACAATACGACAGAAGTCTCTTCTATACACAGATTTACACATTATTGTGTGATCAGCAGTAGTATCTATTTGCATTTTACAAGGCTTACCGTTAAGCAGCACATTCTCAAAATAACCTTCATTAGACGACTTAGACAATGACATAACAGTATATATGCCTAAATAATCATCATTATTCTCATCCTGGTTAATAGTGTTCTCTGTGACAACTTTAACTACACCTACAGTAGGCTTAGTACTAGCAAAGATTTTGGTGTGTCCTTTGTCTAGTTTAGTCTTGCAAAACCTGGCAAAGTGACCTTGCTTTCTGCACCTTTTACAGGTCACGTCCTCATGTGGACAGTCAGGTGCCAGATGGTTGTTTCCGCAGCGGTAACACGACACTGTACCGGTAGTTGAACGAAATCCGCCTTTACTCCCTGGATACTTCTTTTGGCTACTTGTCATTTTATTCACAGTGCTTTGTGATGGATGCATTTCCTGTGTGTAACTTCCACGCAGATTTAGACCAGCGCAGTCGTTGTATATAGTACAGGTTTATTTTCAACCATCTACATTAGCGTGTCGTACAACAAGCCACAACAATAAAAACCAAAAAGAAGACCGATGTCTAAAGATATTCACAATCCCATAACCAGAAACACGTCCGTCCATACGCACACGGTGGCATTTGAACTCACCTGACAAAAGAATTAACTTAATTGGCGCCAAACAATTGCCTCGCTTTGTTAACGGACCATATAACGAAATAAAACCAGTACGATATAAAAACTACATTACAAATATATATACATTGTTACACTGTGCTTGTTTAGAAGACGTTGTAGCGATTCGACACGCATCATCGAATGTTAAATCTTCAGTGTTTAACAGTTTATTTTCGAATTTAAAATCTCGTAATCCACAAACAAATCGATCTCTCAAAGGTCTATTTAAATACTGGTCGAAGTTACAATAAATAGAGTTTTTTTAAAACTAGAATATAATCATTCACAGCAATTTGATCTCTTTTTCCGAAGTGAAAACTTTCCCAGATTTCCCACGGAGACGGATTAAAATGGCTGTTTTTTTATATTTCTTCTAGCATATTATCCTTTGGCTTAGCAGGAGCCACTAAATTACTTATTACCGCGTAAGTTTCTGGACCGACTTCACTGAGAAATATCGCTTTTTTTTTCTTTCACTCACGGCTTTTCGAGCAGCTATTTGTTCTTCTGAGTTCCCTGCCATTTCCACGATATTGTTCGCAAGAAAAAAAAGACGTCTCAAGTCTTTCTGTGTATGACACAAATGTTTCTTTATCATACTCATTGTTGTACAGCTTGTAGGAATTTAATCCACAACACAAGGATTTAACCAAAACGAAGAATGCCACGAGGTCAGAGTCAGGCAGCGCAAGTCGAATTTAATCACTACAAATCTGGCTTCATCTTTGCATCACACGCATTCTTCTTTGTGTCTCGTTAAATACACGTAGGTTGTTTATTATTTCAACCAACTTGTTGTTTATTTCATCCCATCCTCGTCGCCAATATTATATCTTTTAAACAAATGACGGAACACCAGACGTCGACTTTCCACACTTTGTAATTTACTGCTTCACCAATGGGCTACATTATACCTTTATATACGTTGTCAGTGTTAAAATATTTAAAACATATATAAATACCAGACGATGCACTTGGAAAATCTATTGATTGTCATTAGTCACCAGGTAAAGCTCGCCATTTATAAATACTCATAATGCGATTGTGGCTGAGGATATACTTACTGATATTATGGCTTCAGTTTCGGCCATTCATCAAAAGATACTAAACAGATCCTGAAACAGATAATCTTCTTTTTGAAGAGTAAATCAATTAACTAGGTGTCAAGTTATAAACGATAAATGTTGTTGGCCATCAAAATAAGAAATGGATTGTACTTTTTAATCGATTACCGACATTTTTACCACATTGGCGCAAGAACGTAAAATAACAGTTTATATTGTAATAAATTACCATATCATATCGGCTATTAAAATGCAGTTTTTTTTCGGGAATTTGCTTCATTCATCACCGCGAATACGAACAACATTTAGTAATCAAGACAAACAAGCGTTTCGATTAATCGAAGTTAAGGAAGGCGATTTATTATCAAATAGTCTTTGCGTTTCTAAGCTAACAAGATAACGACGTAATTTGTGCGTTTTATTTCCATTGCCAAACTTGATGAGTGACAAGTTCTAATAGTGCACAGATTATTTCTAGGCGGGGTCAATCTTCTCCGGATGGATCCAGTTTCAGAACCATTGGTTTGTGTCGCGTCAGTATGGATGAGTTCACGTTATGATGGCGGTCTAACAGCCAGGGAATTTTCTCCCGGACAGTTCTGATGAAGATATGCGTTGTCGAACCAAACTAGAAATATCAACAGAAAGTTTAAACTTTAACAGCTTAATGGTGATTTTCTTTTTGTTAGCTAACTTTTTGGGGACAATCGTACCATAACCAATATGAGGTATTATTCATACCGACGTTGAACACTGCGACATATCATGGAATTCAGTGATCGACAATTTGTTGTTGTATCATATGGGACAACTGTAAAGTTAGCTAAATAAGATCTTGAAGTTTGTTCTCGGATTTGTTGTACAAAGACAACATTGTTTGGAGGATTGGATCGGATTTCTTTCGTTTATCCTCTGTTATCGCGAAACAGAGATAACATACACAAGCGTGAATAATTATTTCCAGGGTGATCCATCGGCTGATACTGACCTAAAGCCTCCACGAAAGAGAGCCTAAATGGGTGTGTGGGGGTCTTTAACGTGCCACTTTAATTCGCACTAGTTCCACTTAACGTGCTAGGCTACCGACGCTGTAATGAAGTGAGAACTTAATCCATGGATAGGTTTCGTCCACTTTGAGGGTTCCAACCAACGGTTAAGAAAATATCCTAGACCACATTCGAGCACATTTGGTAATGGTGGCGCACTGTAATAAGACAGATCTATAGTGAAAACCAATCAAATCGGGAACCTTTTGGCGTCTGGGTTATCGTATAACATTTGGCATTTGTTGACAACCTTTCTTGTTCCAAATCGATACTAGAATCTATTCGTTTCTTCGAAATATCAAGAATGCAAGTGAAAATGGGGAATATCATTGGTTACTCATTTAGTAAAACGGGCTGATTGGATAATTTTGATAAATCTAGTCTGTCTTCAGTTCTAAAAGTGATTTTTTGAGTCTTCCAACTTGACTGGAATTTGGATTTCGGACACCGGTCCTAAACCCAAGACGGAGAAATTAAACAAATCTCTGTTATAGGTATAATCAATTTGTGTCATGAAAATGACCGTGACCCAATCATATGAATGAATACGTAAATATTAAATTTATTAGCTGGACTGTTTATGTAACAAATAATATCAAATACGTAGATTAGATTCAACAAGTCTTCTCAGTTGATGCGCCGCAAATTAGCCATGAGTACGTGGTGCCCTCTGGTGGATAGATGTAGTCGTTGTTTTTTAAATTTAATTTTTCGTGTTGTTTGTTTCTAAAGTCCAATCAAAACACGAACATTGACTCAGGTTTCGTAACATCTTCACCGTCATGGCGAACTACGATCAGGTAATACAATACGGCGTAATTATTAAGCTTACACGAGAAATAAACGACATAAAACCGCAGCGTCGGATAGACGAGCGATATTGGAGCGATATTTTAGACAATTTATTAATAATACTATTATGCAAATTTACATCTAACAAAATGTATGCAATATTGAATATCTAAAATATTGAGCTATAACTCAATATACTGGTGATGGACGGTATCGTGTAGTATAGGACGTAAACACTAAGCGTTATACCCCGCCCCCTCAGTGGACTTTATTAATTTATATCATTAGTCCGTTATTAATATTAGGCCACTTTTTAAGTGTCTGAAGCAGCCACGGAGTCAGACGCCGGTTTAATTGACTTTATGATTATCTCAAACACTAAGATGTGGTGTTTGGAAAGTATTTACACACAATCGTGGATTCATGTTTTCAGCTTGCTTGATCTGCCTTATCTCTAATTATATACGGTGAAAATCTAATTTGATTGTTATTTGCATAGTTGCTTTCAACATTCATGATGGCCTTAATTAAATACTTTTAAGTAGCTTAAAACGATTGTTGATGACTTACAAAGATTGATCTTGTGACATACAAATTAAATATTTCACATTATCGACTGAGACACAGCTAATAGAATGTGAATCATTATTTGTCTAAAGCCTAAAGATAATTACCTTAAATTATACAACTCATGTTTCTGAAGAGAAGATCAAATTGTATATTTTCCTAGTTTTAAATATTATCTGTTCAAAATTTTAGGTCAAGTTACTTGAAGATGTGGTACAATAAAGATTACACTTATGTCACCTTGATCTTTTTTTAAGATAAATTTATTAAAGTACACAGACAGATGAGAGGTGATAACTTCTTCAATTCAAGTTTAAAATTTATCAGGGACCAGAAAAGTATATTATTAGTAAATTTTATAGGGAAAAGTGAAATAGCACTTGTGAGATACTTGATAATTGATATAACAGTGAATATCTTGACATAAATTATTCCAAACTATTACAATGACTGAAAATAAAATAACACCCACGTTCTTACCTATGCACTGGTCTTCTATGATTGCTACAAATGGGTAACATATTGGAATAAACATATGTTTAAAATGTTAGTAATTTATTTTTTTATTAAGAAAGGCATATATTTATTTTCACAGTAACATAGCTCTACATATAGGATGAAGTGGGGGTGCACTTTATACCTTAATTGTTAAGCTTTGTGTTGGGATTGGACTTTCAGGACAAGATTAAGGACTTTGAGGATAAAAAACATAGGCAGCTTTGATGAGTAAAGACCATAATATTTATTTGTTATGAATTTTCTCAGTCAGTACTTCCCTGACATTTAATATAAACCACTTAAAGTAGAAAAAAGAAAATAACAGATAAAAGACACAATGAGGTGGAAACTAAGAACAGTAAACAAGATTCTCAATTAGTAGGTTCCTGACCAATCATTTTGGTAAATGCCATTGCTGTGGAGAGTGATTGAGTGAACTTAGTATGATTTCTGATCCCCACAGCCCAGTTAACTGGGACAGTAGATATGTCAATCTAGAGAATGGAATAATAAAAAGTTGTGATATGTTAACTGTGTGATACAGCTTACTTGAATCTGTGTATGGTTTATCGTCATGTCAGCTGGCTTTCTTAGTTTCTTGGTCTTTATAATGATTGTACTTTGGCAGTTGGTTCCATATCATGTTTCAGTTATGATTTATGTTTATGATTAGCAGCAGCTAATGTAGTAATACTTATTGGAGTTCAGTAATAATCTAGCAATCTGAGATCAAAACTTAGTATGGACATGACTGAAGGTTGTTTCATCTTTCACTTGGGCTCATTACCTTTGGCGGTCGCTTGGTGCATTTAACCTATCTTGTGCACAAAAGTGGTCATCAAACATCATTAATAATCTGGAAGTGAACCCTATATTATTTAGACTAGGCAGACCCTACTCCATAGATTATTTTTAAAATCCCTTCCATTCTCCTCCAGTGATTTGGTTTGGTTAGCTTCAGTTCTGATCACATGTCGGACATGAGGCTATAAGGCGACCCCCCTAGACAAATATCGGATAAACATATATGAGTGGGAACACTGCGACATCGGGACGTCATGACCCTCAATGGACATATTGTTAGGTTAAATTGGGATGGAGGCAGCCATGCTATATAATATGATCAGTATCTTGCCATAATATCGTTTCAGTGGATACACTAAGAGGCAGTTCCCTACCTTAAATGTACACAATCTTTTGAAAGGAGACTAGATAAGCACTGGAGGGTTTTTAGTTATGAGCATTGACTCGGGTCAATGGTTATGAGGCAGCTCTGAGATTGTGCCACAAAGTCAATTGTGAACATACATGTGTAAATTTATGTTTTAAATCGGCTGATGATCTGTACACGCAGGACTAACAACCTACGTCAAGTTAAGAAGTGTACCGGACAATGAGTAAAGAACATTTTAAATTACTGCTTTGGTGACCCACCAGTACCGAGTTACGGCATTAGATTATGGGATTATTTCTGTAATAATAACCAATAACATATTGTGTTATTAAACAGATTTTTGTCGACGTAGATTTTCCGTTTGAAGAGACCGGTCTTCCGCCAATTTTACTGGTTTTATACGATCGCGGGAAATCGGTTTCACCAGCAGATCGACTGATCTTGGTAGCGGATTGCAACGGCTGGACCAGTAGGACTTTTTCTACTGGCAGCCACACATGTTTGCACTAGGCATCTAAGAACGTGCAATTCAAGTAACACTAGCCCTCTCATGAAATTATCATTGGGTTGATAGGGGTATTCCGTTAGCGCAGTTGTTTGAGCATTGCGCTACAAAACTATTGATTGTGGGTTCGAATCCGCTTCATATCTAAGAGTAGCCCCTCGACCATACACCCTAGTTGTGACCAGGCACCGAGTACTATACAAAATACTGACTCACTCACTGACATTTATTATAACATTGGAGCGGGAACCTTTGAACATGGTTACGTTAGTATGGGCCATAGCTGTCACGTAATATGAAAAAAAGTCACAGGGTCCATCCTCTGAGGGTCGAGTCCTGTGGTAGCTTGAATACCGCTCTCTGGTGCCCGAGATATGCTAAATTGGCGAGGTTTCACTTCGACTTTTTTACAGGTCGTGACGAAATAAAAAGTTATGTTCTTTGAATAACACTCACATTCATTGATTCAGTGGGACATTTTGGTACACGAGATAGTACTAATAAAAACGGATTTAATAGGCAATAACTCAACAGTTCGCCATCTTGGCCGCTTGTTGTTTGATCATGTGACACTGAAAATACAACTACGCAAAATAATGTTCCATACTACAATTTAAACACAACAATATAAGCCTATGATTGTCCGTATGGTTTATTTATTAAAATTACATAATATTGATGAAGTATAAGCCGTAAAATTATTTATATTATGCAGATCGATTAACACGTGCTACTACAAACGAGCTCTAAATATTTTGTCGGATGGTGTATTTATTTAGGATTGCGTAATCAAATCAACGTCGTCATCATGCCCATGTGCATTGTACCCGAACTTCAGCGTGCGTATGTCTGATTGTAATTTATTGTATTATGGCTCTGTGCGAACACAGTTTTTGAAAAGATAAGGCTTAGATTCCGTGTATGCGGTATGCGGCATGCGATTTGTGTGATTCCATATGTACGTGCGTTCCCATGCGTTTTTCAGTCTGTCATGCTAAAAATATGGCAATACCACAGAAATACAGATAACAATACAGGCATGTGTTTGTGTTGAGGGGGTCAATTACTCCCCCAAAATAGATTTTACACATTATAGATCTAAATAAAATAAAAAAATACTTGCCGTACGAATCGCTACATGGAGCGATTCAGTTTGCCATATCCGCATCGGTACGCAGCCGCAGGACAAGTCGCATGCCACATCCGGACATATGGAATCGAGCACGTCTGTTTACATGGTGTTCCATTTTTGCCGTATCCACATGCCGCATACCGCGTGTATGGAATCTCAGCTTAAATCGATCAATTTCTTGTGTTTAATGATATCGTATCGGTGCCGAAAGTGTGCCAATTGGATTCTGTACACCTGGAGTAACATAATTAGTTGAAATCAAAAGCTGCCCAAGTCGTTCGGGAAATTCTAAGTGCAACCTCGCCAAACGTGCATGGGTAGCGTATTGGCCCTACTCAGAACATGGCCATACATTGGCTAGTCCTGTGATAACTCAACTACATCATGCCTCCACGTCTATATGTCTGTGTGTAATTCAGAGCTGCTTTTAGAGTGCGTCTTAAAGGATTCCCTTGATTTCTACGTGCCTGGCGCCAAGATAGGAATCCAGTGCGAGAAATTAAGCGCAAACATTTGGCTCAATTGGCCGTTCTTTAAATGTCCGCGAATGAATGTTCCTTTGGGGGAAGGTTCTATTGTATGTAACCAATGAACGCGCGATTAAGGAAAACTTAGGATCTAGTCGAGGAATGTGTCCAGGTTCAAAGTTGCTAGTGTACTGGCCGAGCCTTCGTTACTGAAAACGTGGGGGGGAGTTCTGTGTTAAGATTAGAATCAGATATACCCTGGTAATTAGTTGTACACTACTCGGAAGCCGACTTCTTTCCACACCCACATTGTAAAGTTCACAGGCCTCCAAGGTCGCCGACTTAACGGGCGACAATATCGGCCTATGATCTTTAGGTGTTCGGATTGACCACGTGTATCTGATTTTTATAACAGCACGTAACTGTTTATTCACCCATGACGGAAATAACTACGCGACGATCATAATTCATGCATGGTTGCTAAGATTATGCAACCAGGCTATCTGCCACGCTAACAAGTCGCAGTCACTGTATATTTAAAAATTTCGCGGATAATTTTGTGTCGAGGTCTAAAGATGTAATCATCACTAAAATGGATATTTAGCCTGTTGTCAAGTAATACTTTATGGGTAACGTGGTCAGGGTCAGACTGTCGCTGGCACCAAGGCCGTATCATCTAGTGGTTTCAAATGATCCGGATTGCAATTAATCTGTTTGATGTACAGGAATCCAGAAAAGTACGACAGCCTGATCCTACAAGAGGTGTCGTCAAGATTAGTTTGTTTCATATTCTACATGTTTTTAGTTACCATAAACCTAAACTGGCTGAATTCAAATTTCACTGTGATCCCACAGTATGTACACTTGTCAAACATACTTTATCAATTACAGGAATCATGAAGTGTTGCCTGTTAGCTGACTTATCCTGTACTTGTAGAGGGAAACATACCAGTTGAGATATTTAATTGACGATTCACGGTTAATTAAAAGGTACACTATAGGCACATATATGCCTCATGATTGGGTGTTCATTTTACGTACATTTAGCGAGAGTACTTCACATTGAAAATTATCTAGGAACGCGAGTACACCAAACTGGTATATTGATTGTAATCTGGGAAATGGCTTACGTTATTCGTGAGTGCTTGGTGAGTTATCTCAGGGGTCAGATTCTATTATCAGTTGGTCTGAGATCGTGATGATCTGAAGTTAGATGATAATTTCATGGATGATAGATTCAGATGATGCGCATCGTGTGACATAACACCATATTGAATATACATTTCTATATTATCTTTATTAAATATGAGTTTAATTCTCGATGTCATCATTTCACGCCAATTAATGGAAACATCTCGCACTTTTTGAAGAGTACAGTGGGGTATCCTATACTAGCTAGATCCTAGAAGCAAATCTCTCTCTCTCTCTCTCTCTCTCTATATATATATATATATATATATATATATATATATATAATTTTATAATTAGATTAACCAACTTATTGTATCTAGTACTGTTATACTTACTTTCCAGTGCCTTTGATTTGGGTGGAACCATTCCAGAATTTTATTGGGTCTTTCTAACATTCAGCATATTACTGGTATATTCTAACTAAGCCTATTTTTATTTATGTTTAATTGACCACCCCCATATGTGAATACAGTACAGTTATGTCTGTAGATAACACACCGTGGCATATAAATATTAAAACACATGACAATAATTAAAATGGTCAAGGCTTAAAGTCGACGGACCTTTTTTACACCTTTCGAAGTGAATATAACTTAACAAACAATTATTTTATTCCATATCAGATGCACTACAACACTCAAAACAATTCTAACCACCAGCTATCGTATTTCCATTTAAATGTTCCGTAAATCCTTAATTTCCGAACTTTCACGAGCCATTGCTCATGTGTACTACACTCGCTAGGGATTATTGTGTGACGTCATCTTTGCCAAATATCACGTAGTGCCACAGCTTTGTTTACACGCCTCTTGACTAGTTGACAGACAAAATGTCAGATTCCGACGAATGTTTTGACATTCTCAGGGATATCAACTCAATTCCTACAACTTTGAACCACTCGTGAAAAGGGTAACAGACAATATTAATTGTAAGGAATTAGATGCAGCAAGTGCAGACGTGGATCTAAAGCAGTCTCATGTGCTGCCAACACCCGACCCGGGTCCACAACAAGAGTTGGATTGGCGTGTATTTTTTTGGTGTTGGTATAAGTTTAATTGATAAGTCAACACACTGGGCCTGAATGCGAATATTTCCCTCATCCTATCACCTAACGTCATTTAAAATAAAGTGATATTTATTGGTACATGGGAGCATGGGGCTCTCCCATATGTGGCCTACACAGGAATGTGCCACCCTCGGTGGAACACCTACTATTTAAACAGTTTAGTAGTGTCTACAATACATAGCCATACGAAGCTTTGAGTAGGCCTAAGTAAATTTTATATTTTTGCGAATAAGTGAAATTTTACTTATTCACGAATCCGTGAACTGGTGAAAGTCCAATATTTTGCTCCCAAGATTACCCTATTATCGCATACATACCCGTTTTCTATTCAGTTTTTCCATCACATAGTTTGTCGAATATGATTGTAATAGCATCTTCTGTGAACCTGACACTCTTTATATCATATCCAACTGATCGTGCCATAGACGGCGAAATAGCAAACATCCGTTCCTGAAAGTGTCTCCCGCAGAGCTTGCTGTGGAAAGTTGGCTTCCATTGTACTCTGTTCATGTTTCGCAGCCAATTAAGCTGTGTTTATGTCGTACACGGTGGGCTTTGTTGTTTGGGAACATAGATGATACCCGCCCCACAGTCTAGTTAAGAAAGTAACTAACGGAGAAAGGGTGGGTTTGGAAGACAATAGAATATGTTATCACATTCCATTAATACCAATGCTGATTGCAATCTCGGAAAATTATCTATTCCGAACTTTGAGCATGGCTAATAATGGTTACTATGGCAACTTAACTTTAAAGGAATGTCAAGCATTTCCATCTGGATTATGATCATGGATAATATTGAAAGTTATGGATGGAAAGACCGGACTGTGTTGGCCTGATAATGGGAGACAACCGATTTTGCACGAATCCAGCGTCATATACATTCCGTTTTTTGTCATTGTCTTGTGTCATTAAGAGATATGCCATCCGCTACGACTTCACTAGAGTAATTATCATATCAAACCAATGATTTCTATGATGCGACTATTTGTTTTTAGTAAATTGAAAAACTATAGTCAGAAATTACTGTACATAAATTAATCGGATCCTGTAAGATCAAGATGTTGACACACCTGTCAAGAAAGGTGTAAATATTAACTATCCACCCCTATTTATGTTTGAACCATGACGTCACCGTCAATGTTGATGCTGATGAAAATCAACCCAACACAATTATAATATTATGTTTTTGTATGTATTATTGCTGTTTGGAGAATGGCAATGAAACTTTTCCATTATGGGTGAATTTCCACTTTTTATGGGTTTCGAGATCATTTATGTGATTTGTTTAAGTCCGAGGAATTTGAACTTAAAACAATTGTCGATGGTGTATGAATCAGTTTCTTAAATTTGTGACTTGGATGCTGTTTGCCACATCTTTATCTGATCAAAATCAACGTAAAATACGTACTATTTCACCGCACACCGGTCCATTATGTTTCTATGTGCCGTGTTCATATAGACTGTGTCCTTGTGCTTTGGAGGACGCATGGGTTAGCTGAACAATGTAAAGCTGTTGAATCCAATTTAACCTAGGTTGCAAGTTTCCCAACAACTTGGTGATTGTAGCACTCTAGGGACTGGACGGGGGGGGGAGGATTTTTTGCTTTGACGGGTTTTGGATCCCTGTAATTGTTTTCCCTGTCATTGTGTTTGACATGTGAAAACTGAATGGTGTCATGGTGTTTAGAAATGTTTTTTTTAAATGTTATTGTCTGGGTACGTATAAGAGGGAAGAGATTGTACGTTTCAATTTGTACAGCGTACGCGCGCGTGTGTGCGTGTGAATTTTTATTTATGATAATTTGTATGTGGCTAATGTAATTGTATTGCTATCACTCCTGCACAAATCAGATATGTCGACCATATTTTTAATAGTTCATTTTCTATCGTTTGGCGTTCGTGCTCTCCGTCGAAACCTTACGCGCATTAAGCTAAGATTCCATATACGCGGGATACGGCATGCGGATACAGCAAAAAGGGAACAGCATGTAAACAGACAAGAGCGCTTCCATATCTCCGGATGAGATTTGTCATACGGTTGCCTATCGATACGGATACGACAAACTGAATCGCTTCATGTAGCGATTCGTACGACAACTCATAAAAACTGGACGGGTGAATCTAGAATATGACGCCAGAGGAAGGTGTTTCTCGAACAATGTGGCGGGATTTTATATTCCCTGGTCAACCGGAAGTATTGTTCGAATTTCTCCACATCACATTGTAGTTCAAATCTTCGGCATATTGCTGAATAAGCATTCGAAGGCTGTAACAACAGGATATTATTTTAATTATAATTTTATAAATTTTTTGGAATTTATAATGTGTAAATCTGTTTTGGGGGAGTAATTGACACACTTACACACACACACACACACACACACACACACACACATCTGTTGTTTTTTCCTTGTTATCTGTATTTCTGTTGTACTGCCATATTCTTAGCATGAGAGACTGAAAACGCATGGGAGCACGTTGATATGGAATCATACAAATTGCATGGCGGGTGTTGCATCACGCATGTCGCATATATGGAATCTAAGCTTTATGCTCCAGATTAAAACTTTGTGCTGTGGCCATGAGCGCTAGGCTTTTCTTTAATGCGATATACTTCACCGAAACTGACCGAATTATATGACATTTCCCCGAAGAATCACAATATTCAGAACAGACGAGGGACATTTGTATTTGAATCCCTTACATTATCCAGTTCAGAGACTGAGTCAGGTCAGGCCAGGCAATAAGTCGGCCTCCTACCAACAGATGGAACAAACATGTTGCTGTGGAAACCAAAATGTTGCAGTGTTACTGCCAATTTAGTTGACATAACAGACTAAATGGGATGAATGAACGGCAAGGGTAATTGACTGCATCCATTTAGGCCCCTTATTAATTTACCATCCCGTTTTGTGACTTATGGTATACATATGTTTTTACTTTTCACACAGAAGTGATTTAAGTAATTCCTATAAGCCTCTGCTCCTATAAGTTGTTAGTTAAGTTAATGATCAGTTCCATATTAATTAGCTACTGATCCTGAGAACTGAGAGAAATCAGTTGCTCAGGTTGTAAATATATTAGAATATAAAATATCTACATCCGTAACATTTACAACACTGTAATTAGTGAGCTGGAAACAGCAGCATGAGTTGAGAAATATTTTAATACTTGAGATGCTTTTTATTAATAAAATAAAACTTGATTCCATTTCTGGAAGATACAAAAACTCATACAAATAATGCAACAGTATTTTGAACTAAGAATGCATCTAATTGCAGCCAATGGTTCCAAAATGCAAATATAAACTCCGAGAGGTGGGCAGTTTTGACAATAATAAATTCAAGACTGTATAGGCGAGATCCTATTTTTTACTGCAGCCAGCTTATTTCCAGTTAAGAAGTACTTAGCTACAGGGTTAAACGAATGTAATTTTTGTGGTTTTTAGATTGTAAAGAATATGCGGGAGATGTTCATGACTGGTCGTACAAAAGATATAAAATGGCGGAAGGACCAGTTAAAGGCCCTTTTGTCTTTGCTGGATGAAAAACGTGATTACATTTGTGATGTACTGTTCAAAGATCTCAGAAAGGTAGTGTATTCCTTTGGTTTATAGTGGTATATGGATAAAATGGTTTTGTGTATTGTTGTATCGTTCCATACATCAAATAATTTAAGGCCCTTTAAAAATGTTTGTTTCGGTGTTGGTCCCACAATAGATTAAAAGTAAATTTTCTAATAGTACACAATTCTAGCTTATTTTGCCTCCTTTTATGAAGCTAAATTTCATGAGAAGGTAACTCTTAAGGATTTGTCTTGAGTTGCTTTAGGATGACTCAATTATTTTGTAATGCACACTTTTCAGTTTAAGTTGGCTTTTTGTGTCGTTTTTCGAATTTTTTGCAGAACAAATTTGAAGCAACTATTATGGAGCTGCAGTTCATCCGGAATGATTTGATAAATACTATGAACAAATTGGAATCGTGGACAAAGCCTGAGAAGGTATGTTGAGTTGACTGTAAGCAACAGGTATGGGGTCAAATACATTTGTATTTAAAAGTATTTAAATACTTTTTTCAGGTATTTGTATTTGAACTTACCTTAAAGAAAACCGTTACTTTCACAAAGTATTTGATTCTTCAAATACATTAAAATACTTCACGTTTTTATCTGAATATTTTGTCACCAACATGATTTGTTTTAGGAAATAATCTGATCACTGAATTGTACACACACAACCATGAAGGAATTGTCTTCTTTCTGTCATCATAAGGAATAGCAATTAATGATATCTTTGATGTAATGAATTCCAATAGGAGTTCATATGTTCTTCCAGAATGTTCCTTGGACAGGATTCTTATGATTAAGAGGAATAAAGGAGTTATAAAATGTATGCACATTGTGCAGTTCTTTAAATATTATGTATGTGAATATTACGTTGTTTTTTTTTTGGGGGGGGGCGTGTCCCATGCACCTCTGTAGTCTGGTAGCACGTTGGAGCACGGATCACAACCACCTAAGTTCGAACCTCAGCGTGGGCATATCTGAAGGGTGTTTCATCTTTGACTTCGCTTCTATATCTTTGTAGGTCACTAGGCCCATTTAGCCTACTGTGTGCACAAAAGTGGCCATAAAACATTCAATCCTCATCTTCATTTTGATTTGTTACCGGTATTTGTAATTGGCTGGAGCAGAGAAATCCATCTTTTTTAACCAAATAAATGGACTATTAAAGAAAGATTGAGATCTAGTTAACAAATCTTGTAAAATTCCTGGTTCTTGGCTGGTGTATGGGCAATGACTTGGTTATGGAAATTGTGGAAAAGCTATAGCGAGAGTAAAGTAACAATTTCATACCAGGTGATTCATTGTACAAATCTTAAAAGTGTGCTTATTTTCATAAAAACGTATTATATGGTGTTTGTCAAGTTGTGTATGTATGCAAACATCAGGATTTGTTTGCTTCATATTCTACATATTTTTATTTGCTATAAACCTAGACTAGGTGAAAGAGTGCCTTACTGGAGTGGGTATGCTTTTTGAACATAATTTGACAATCACCTGAATCATGAATGTGGTTGCTTAAGTGATATGAAGTGCCAATAGTCAGGTACTGGTGTGGGTAGTACTTGTTTGGAAAGGGTGCTAGTGGGAGTTTTTAACCATCAAATAATGGTTAACAAGAAGCTACAATCTAGTTACCTAGATTGTCCAGGATCAGGCCGTCCTTTGCATACACAGGGTTCACATATATCCCCGAAAGTCCTGTAAAACCCTTCAATTTGGAAATTGTGTTCAAGTTGACTTGAAAACCCTTGAATATCGCCCACTTCACACTCAAAAACTCTTGAAATGTGTTATTTTGGAATGTTGTTATTAAACTGATATGTCCATTTATTTATTGAAGGTACAGTGTAATTGTATCTTTTTTAAATGATAGCTTTGGTGAAGTTATAGTAAGAAATGGGTTCTTCAATATGATGCATTTAAAAAGAGCACTTCACAGTGAAAATGATCTGGAAATGAAAGTGGGACCTCCTCCTAAAACAGTAAAAGCAACAAAAATATGGAACTATTGGATCCTAGTCAATTTCTGTATCAGAGATGTACTGGTACTGAGTGTCATCTGTGATGGTCTATTGTTATTTTAGGAAACAAAATGGCAACAACTACAATAACAAAACAACAATAATGTCATCTTTTGTAATGAGTACAGCTAATTTGTTGCAGGGTTATTGTTTCTTCTGCTGCAATGTTAAATTGTTCACCAATGTTTAATAGCCATTAATTTGTAGCATTCACGAAAGTGTCAATTATTATTTTATCACTGCACCTGACTGACATGTTGTCATTAACAACTATACTCTACATGTGTTGAATACGAGGATTTATTTGTAAATATCACCAAGTACATCAAATTTTGAAATAAGAATCGATTACTTGCAGCTGATTGAGACCCATCACATGACACTCACAAATGTACCTTGTTTTAGGAGTATAATATGTTTAATATCATGGTTTCTGTTTTTGGTTTCTCCATTTAGGTAGGGAAAACTTTGTTGACAGCTCTAGATGAAAGATATATCAAAACTGAACCTTACGGTTTAGTGTTAATCATTGGAGCTTGGACCTCTCCTATACAGCTAATAATAGAACCACTGATTGGCGCAATTGCTGCAGGTTAGTAAAATGTGTGCCAGTTTATGTATCACAATATTACAGTTAGGATTGCATTTTGGACTGGACAGTGTTCACAACCTGTTTGAAACAGCTGATTGATGTAAAACAATCCATACAATGATGCTAAAACCATTCAATATTAATATATGTTTGCTATTTAACAAACAAACAAAAGAACGTCATTGTGGTGATACATGATTTTTCAATATATTTAACAACATTGAACAATATATTGAAATATGGATGGTGGCCAGTTCAGCACTGGTTATGTCATTTGAGTATTATCTTGAACTAGGACATTAGGTATCATTCTACTGAGGAATGGATCAAACAACATCCAAATTTATTTTCAAATGTAGTTTTATTGTTCACTGCATATCTCTGTGTTTACTATTAATAACTGAAGCCCAGATCACAGTATGATTGGTGAGACCATGAAGGCGGCATGACACACACACAGACAACACACACACACACACACACACACACACACACACACACACTAATAGAAACACTTAGGCAAACCAAAACATAGAGATAAACCCTGGCACAAATAAAATGAACAGGATTGGTTTCAATGTCTACACTTCAAACTGATGACTTAACTTGCAACTGACACTTAACCACGCCCTGGTGTACTTTGTGTAATGTTTCTATCTTCAGCCGCATGCATCTGGGAATTATGAGTCTCACTCGTTTCAACAAAAGTCGCTGTTGGATAGTCAGTTCATTCTGGACTTGACAATATGGCTTCAGAGTTCCTGGCAGGGGAGGGTAGGTTGGCCATCCCTCTAAATAGTATGTCATTACTTGGTGACATACTTTGTCCTCCCGCTGGTTTGCTCTAATCTCTACCAATCTGGTCTCCATTGCTGGGATTTGTCCCATAACTAGATTTGCCTGCTCTGAAATTTCCTCCGCAAACTGCAACTTGGCTGCTGTCAGTGGTCATAGTGAAGGAGAGTGGGATGGAGCATCTGCTGCAACCACAATCTTGCCAGGTACTTGGGGGTAGAATCATTGGATTCTTGGAGACAGTTCATCTGGATTTTTCTTTGAGAGTATGTCATCGTCAAAGCTAATTTCTCTATCTAAGAATATCTTTGTTCAGTTGCTGTCATTGCCCTTGATGCATATGCTACTGGATGCATGTCTTTGCAGAAGATGACGTGTTTGCAGACACTGTCGTCTCTCGATTGGGGGTCATACAGAGCTAGAACAGCTGTATAACTGATCTCCCTCTTCACCTCTTCAAATGGATTAGCTTGAGTTGGTCCTCATGTCCACTGATTTTTATTCCTCACCAAATCTCTCAGTGGCTTCGTGATGGTTGATAGCTTCCACGAAAACTTTAAATTATCCATGTATTGTGCTGGCTATTAGAGATTAACTCGAAGTTGTCATTTCTATGCATGTTGATAGTGCAATTATCGTTCAGAACACTGAATATTGTATGAAAGGAGCCTACCAGGTAGTTATGGGGAAATCGCAGTTTTAAGGCCATTGGCATGCCAGAGAGTTTGCTGATTGGTTGTGTCATTGTTTAAAAGATGTATTTTGCGCACACTGCCACATGTGTTAATGAAGTTTCTACTTTAGAAACATGGCTGAAGGTGTTGCAAAAGTCATGGAATGTTATAGTTGCTGAAGTGTATGAACCCAGCCTTTTGCGAGTTGGTTTTCAGAAGATGACATAATTCAGTTGCTTTGAGCTAAACAGGGTGTAGTCAGGCTACTTGCAGAAACCATCTGAAGGAAGTTTAAAGCTAAAACTGTCACATGAAGTTAGTTAGGAGGTTTTGTTACCTGGTGGCAGTTCCTGGATGACACGTGTATCTTGGGTTCGGTTTGGATGTTTTCTGTCCAGTCAGATAATTATGTTGAAATAAGCAAATTTCTCCTTTTGGCCTTTCCAATATTTGTGAACGAAGAGAAGTGGCAGCTATAAGATTAAGCCAGTTTGTTTGTGTTTTCAGGTAATGTTGTGATAATAAAGCCTTCAGAAGTATCAGAGGATACAGCTCAGTTCTTTGAGGAAGTCATTCCAAATTTTTTGGACAAGGTTGGTAATTTGTGTATTACCATTTTCTATCTAGCTCTCTCTCTCTCTCTCTCTCTCTCTCTTCTGTCTGTCTGTCTCTCTCTCTCTCTCTCTGTGTGTGTGTGTGTGTGTATGAACGCATACCTTAAGAGATTTTGTCAAAAATGGTGTAGGCTAATTGTTATGTTGTTTCTAGGAATGTATCAAAGTCATCAATGGTGGTGTGACAGAGACTACGGCACTCCTAGAGCAGAGATTTGATTACATCTTCTACACCGGCACGACAGAGGTGGGGAAGATAGTTGCAGCAAGTGCAGCCAAACACGTGACACCAACTACTTTGGAGTTGGGAGGGAAAAAGTAAGTACCCCGGTATATAACTATTGCTTGGAGTTCTTAATGTGTTTTGCTAACTGAGGGTATTTAGGACATTTAGTAGAAGTACTCATTATTTTCCCACCATTTATTGACAACATTCTAATGTTTTGGTGAGTTAAGCAGGATTCCTCCAAGAATCATCAGCTATGATGATTATTTTAATGTTTAATGGCATTATGATGATAATGACCATTTCCTGTAGGATTTTTGTGATGGTGAGAAGTAACTCGGTCATCTGGTGGCGTTTGTTAATACTAACCCATAAACACTTTGTGTTAGCTAGCTCATACCATTTAACATTATTACATCTATTTCAGTCCTTGCTATATACATCCAGACAGTGATATGGATCTGGTTGCCAAGAGATTGCTGTGGGGCAAGCTAACAAACTGTGGCCAGTTGTGCATAACGCCTGATTATGTACTTTGTAACAAAGAAGTCGAGGTAAGTTGAATTATAACAACACAGGCCATCGCTCTCTGGGGCATCACTGAATATTATTTAAAACAGTATCAGTATTCATTTGCATACTTATTTTGATGGCCTTGGCCTTGATGCTATCATTCCTCCAGTTGTTTTTGGTATGATCACAGATATCAGTAAAGATTGCGCATTCCTCCTCAACCAATGAGATCATTTGAAACAACACTTGCATCTGTGCCTTTTACCATTGGCTGTAAGATAAACCAAAAAAGGTATCAACCATTTCAGTTGCAAGTCCAATTCACATCTGCTTGTTTTTAAAGCTCCTCACTAATAAAATTATGGAAATATTGCTAAAATACAACAATTTTATTAGTCTTACAGATGTTTTATTGACCAGCAGTTAATTTTTGAAAAGAAGTCCTTTTTTTAGATATGATTCAGTGTCATCTTTTCTAAGTTGCTTTTATGACATGCCAGAATTAAGGCCAAATACTTGGGAAAGTACAAGAGTATAAGTACATTGAGTTTTTAAGCCTACCAGTATAGGTATGCGAACATAATTCCACTACATCATCTCAAAAGTCGGTTAAATAAGAAGGCAGAAATAAATCTCACCTTTATATAGTACCCATAAATGTAAATCAGTGAGTTTATAATATTAAAGAAACATGTGTACATCATACAATGGCTGTAACTGCTATGATAAGTTTGTATACACTTTATGTGAATGTGAATGTAATAAATATAAATATATTATCTGTGAGACAATAAATTAATCATAATTATGATGCATTCATCATTCAGTTTCATGTTTTGTATTCAGATCAGTTATATGGCTGTACTAGTCTGGCGAATGGAACAAAATGTTGATTTGAATTTTTGGTTGAAACACAGATATTCTGTGTATACACACCCGATACAACATTTAGAGTGAAAAACTGATATAACCGAACTACATGTAAAATATACTTATATTTTTGTGTGCTAGATTTGAAGCAGTAATCCTTTTTAGGACATGGTTGGATGATACACAACACAGTCTCTTTGAAATCCAGTTCCAGATGATCTTGGTGTGTCACAATGCCATTGAAGCATACACAGACCTCATTGTTGTAGTATATACATCCACGTAATTGAATATAATGAGTACAAGTACACGAGAACATTGTTCTCAACAACTGTCATCACTTGTGCTGAATACAGAGAGTTAAATCAAACTTTCAAACCTGCACAAGGTTGTTATTCATTGGTTGTTCAGTAATATCCACCCTGATCTAACCAATTCATCATAAGTATTAATGTGTATTGCACTATCACGTTAGCGGCTTGTATATCCTATTACCGAGATTTAATTGGACCATAACATTATGCTGATTGATATTGAATATCCTTTTTTTTTATTTAAAGGCGAGTATTTATGGGATTCAGTAAGAAATGTACAGTGAGTTGTTCAAGATGTGCGTTTGGGTGTTCGACTCCTTTCTTGCTCAACTTTTTATACTATTTCATCTTCTTATTTCTTACTGTTCAGACTTCTCTTCTGGAGAAGATCAAGATCGTCTTGTCGAAATTCTATGGAGAAGATCCCCAACATTCAGAGAGTCTGGGAAGAATTGTGAACAAGACACAATACACGTAAGTCAAAGTGATAAAAATATATAATGATGAGATGGTATTGTCATATTGGCCAAGTCCTCATCATTCTGTGTTGTATTGTTATATTATTATGTATTGTTATATTATTATGGATGATGATGATGCCATAATCTGTACAATGCAATGGTATTTGCACTGAGCATATTTAAATGTTCTTCTGATATTGAGGGCATTCCATCGATGTAGTGATGTGGTACCAACCTTCAGGTTGTGAATTTAGATCTGGTTCTTACCTGTGTTTGTGGAATTTATTTCTTTAGGGTGTGTCACGCGTCGACCATTTGTCCTAGGCGTGACCAGCACTGAGACTAACACAACTCAACTTATTCAATACTGGCTTAAGATTTAAAAGAAAACTAACTAAAAAAGTCTTAATATGCCAATTATATGGCATGTTATACAATGAAGCATTGGAAACTAGAAGATGATATTTTAAGAGACCAGTTAAATTCATATCGATATTATGAGGGTCTATACCAAAACTGGCCCCATATCCTACAAAATTCATCTACATTCATGAAGACTTCTAAATATGGAATTTTGTATGGTACCTACTGGTAGACACTTATCAAAATATAAACATTGATTGATAGAAAACTACCATTTATTTTGGTAGTTCGTTAGGATATCTGATCCTGTAAAACCTTTATTCCTAAATATAATTCTTTCATATTACGAATAACCAAAAACAATATTTAGCTTGGGTAAATCACAAGATTCTATTTCTGCTTCAACGTACACTTGCTCACCAGAACAGAGTGTTGAGCTAACTGTCATCGTGATTTGGATAGTTCACAATGGGGTACTCTTTACTGTGATGTGTTCTTGCATTACTTTAAAAATTACCGGATGCACAAACGAGTATGGTGTTCCATGTCGCTGCGGTAATTTCAGAGAGTTATCAATTCTATAATAATAAAATATTATGGGCAATGATTTAATTTGTTCGTTAGTATTCTAAAAGTTGTAACTCACTTTGGTGTTCTTTGTGCAGCTTTATTTCTACTGATAACTAGTTAATTTAAAGAGAGCCGATATCGAAGGATAGCTAAAGGAAATGGTTGTTTCCCATTAGCGCATTACCAAGGCCAAAACCTGCTATATGAAATAAACTTTCTTTAGGGACCATCTCCCAAAAGTATTTTGCATATAGAACCGAAAGAATTATTGGGATATTGTTTACTGTAAAACCACATTTCAAAAATAAAATGGTTTTGTTTAGTGGAGGAAATATATTTGGAAATGTCGTAACAGAACTTCACTTTGTTGGGGAATAATATCAAATTCACCCTCACTGTTTTACTCTCATAAGATTTAATTGTTGATGTGATTTATATTGTAGTCAAATGAAGTCACTGATGACCTCTGGTGATGTAGCTATTGGAGGAAAGACTGACGAGAAGGATTTTTATATAGAACCAACTGTACTAGTAAATGTCAAGACCGCAGATCCTATTATGGAAACTGAAGTGAGTAGATGTTTATTAATAGACAGTATTGTATTGATATCTCTACTAAATTAAAATACTAGATATTGTTAGAAGGTGAATTTATTGTTTTTGATGTACACGAGTCTGTTTGAAGGCATGATATCCTAAATGGCAGCAATTAGGAAGGAATATTACCTCTCCAATATTAAAATGTTTCTGTGTGGCAGAAGATGGTAAGATATTGAAATATTTCAAGTTTTCACATAGCGGTATTCTCTTTAAATAACAATTTATATTCAACAGATGTTGACACTATTACACCATACAACAATGAAAACTACATATATTAATTCAATATTTATCATTATGCAAAGAAGCAAGTAATTAATTGGCCATGAATAGACAAATTGACTAGTGTGGGTATTTTAGTTTAAAATGATGAGTTTTTAGGCATGATTTAAAACAAGAGATAGTGTCAGATTGTTGAATATATAATGGTAGCATGTTCCAATTTCCGGTGCATATGCAGAAAATGCACTATCTCCATATTGGACTGTCCTAGCCATCGCTATTTGCAACATGATGTGGGAAGATGATCACAGCTGTCTTGTGGGCTAATACTCATTTAGAAGTTCGCGAGTATACATTTGGCCCGTCCATGCAGAGTTTTATACACCATGAGTAACAACCTAAAGTTAATTCGGACGTCCACAGGTAGCCAGTGAAGCTTACATAGTACAGGTTTTATGTGGTATCGCTTCTTCATCAGGGTAACCAATCGTGCCACTTTGATTTGAACCAATTGCAGCTTGGTCACCAGATCAATAGGAAGACCACAAAGTAAGCTGTTACCGTAGTGAGTTTGTTTCGAACTAGCCCAATGTTTCTCAAATGTAAGCATGCCGATTGAACCATCCTGTTCACATGGGAAGACATGGAAAGCGAGTTGTCCAGTAGAACACCAAGGTTTCTCACAGGGCCATGAGAAACGTGAACATGAGTCACACCCACTTCAAGTGATGTGATGTCAACATCTGCCAGACATCGCTGACGAGGGGATGGGAAGAATTTCCTTCATCACGTGACTTACAGCTTTGGAGTCATTACCACACACGGCAATTTTGTTATGTTAGAATTTATCTTGAGCAGCTTTCAGCATTTTGTTGTAAGTAACTACAGAATTACAGTAAATCTATTTATGGACGGTGAGTTGTGTTTGTCTCCATGTTCCTTCCAAATTTCGTTTCTCACATTTGGCTCTTTGTATATCGTCGGAAAACCATGGCTGTGAAGGACGAATGGTGATGGTATTCTCCCATGCAGGAGAATGGTGATTCAGGATACGAGTCAGTAATTGGTTGTAGTGGTCTGTCAATATGACGACGTCGTGATCAGATGGGATGGCAAGGGATTCCAATTCCTGTTGTTTGTCAGCCATGTTAATGTCACGCCTCTTCCTTGTGGTGACAGTTACCCGCATGGGTGACAGCTTGGGATGATGTATCCTACACAGTAACAGGTTATGGTCTGATATCATATCACTGACCGTGAGATCATGCCAAACGTGTTCATTGTCACGAGTGACCACCACATCCAAAACATCACCAGAACGGTGTGTTGCCGACGATACATTCTGAGTGAAGTGCAATGAATCCAATAATGAAAGAAACTGGATCAGATGGCTTATCCAGATGGAAGTTCATATCGCCACTCAGAACAACCTCACCAGCAGAGTCCAGATGACCAACATGAACACATTAAACTCACTCATAAACATGTTGGTGGTGAATTTATTCTGCTTTGATCGTGGTGGCCTGTACATTACTACGACGTTCAGACATTTGGAGTCATTCTGGAACAAGATCTCACTATATTCGAATGTTTCTTTGCCATTAGCAGATGTTCTGGCATTAACCTTTAGATTGGATTTGTACAATATTGCGACACCGCCATAGCCCTTGTTGTATAGTTTGTATCCAGATATAGCCACTGATTTGACAAAGAACTCATCTTTTTTAGCAGACGTGAGCCAAATTTCTGTTAGTGCGAGAATATCAATGTAATGTTCAGTGATAACATCATGGATGCGATCTACCTTATTCTTGGCAGATTGTGCATTGAGCACACCAAGAATGATTTTCGGACCAATAGTAGTTCTGGTCAGGGATGCATAATGTTTCAGTGGGACCAATGTAGTGTTCCTCACTCTATGATGTGCATGCGAAATTCGTCTATTCCCCATAACTACACCAGGGTTGTCAACACATTGTACTTGTAGAATGTTATTAATGTCAGTTCCTCTGCCCCTGACAGAAGGACGCACACATGATGCAATAAGACGCTGTGGAGCGTTCCATACCTGCCCGCTTGCATTCCTGATGCTGGTCAGTATGGGCCAGTCAAGTTTTTCACCTCTCCGATTGACATTATCGCGGATGTCAATCACTGGATAATGTCAACACTCCATGTCTATGGAGATTTAAAGTTTGGTGTTCACTCCATCTCTCTTCAGCTTAACCAGAATCAACATGCATGAACTAGATGGTAGTGGTGACCGTGTGATGATCGGAGAAGGTGAATTGGCTTTCTCCCCTGTCTCTCATTTCACGCATTTTAGGGTGAAATCTCCGCCTCTGTAGCTCTGAAATTCAGATTTGATCACTGTATCCTCCTGCATATCATCGAAACTAGCAAAATGGAGTGAGACTAGATGACCTTTCTATTATGATGTGTCAAAAAACTCGACCAGACCTGTTGTGATCACGTATCAAGTAATCATAAATCTGTGGAACAATCAGATCTGTATTGATTCCAATTTAGATTGATTGCAAAACCAATTATTTTTGGTGAAGACTGTAGGCAGTATAGCCTCAAAGCTTTAAATAAATGGCTCCAACACCAGCATTAAATAAACAGGCACTAATTATTCTTTCTTAGTCCCAACTTGCACCAGTGACAAAGACTTTGAAGTATCCACCTGGAAATATCCACTGCTACAAGTCAGTTGACAGAGTTCCTGATAAGACTTAATTGTTCAACTACCTCATAAAGTTTATAAAAGCACTTGAACCTTTTAAGATGATAGGAGGAAACTCAGTATACTAGCGTGTCATTGATACATATTAATACATTAGTTAAAAATATCCCTTAGATGATCTACTGACCTATTAGAAGCACCAAACTGTAATGATGGTCTTTTACAGTTTTAACATAAAGTAGTGAACCCAAACAAATAATAATTCTTTTGTGACCGTTTAATTTTTGGAATATTTTGAGTCATTCATAGCCTAATATCACCAATACAATGTTCTAAATTCGTCAAGGAAGAGTAGAAATGTAACACTTCAGGATCCAGTGATATATACAGCTGTGTGTCATCAGGATACAAATGAAGTTTAATATCATAAAATGGAGGATACTGGTTCACCTTAATCAACTGACATATTTCTAGAACCAATGCTGTTTCTGTGCTGTGACCCTGACATCGGGTCAGTTCAATTCCGGATTTGGAATTAATGGTCAAGTCCAATTCCGGAATTGGAATTGATTTTTTTTATTGGAATTGATATATTTTCAATTGGAATTGAAGATTCCTACAATAAGATTAAATCTACTAATTAAGTTACCATTTAATTTTTTAATTCATAAATATTTCTTCCATGACGATCCTACTTGGAGTATAAACTACTCGGAGTAGGTATTCCAAGTAGGTTCTCGGTGTATCTACTCATGGTAAAAAGTGGTAGGTAAAAAAAGAGTTGGTAAAAACGGAATTGGAATTGATAAATTTGATATGGAATTGGAATTGACAAAATGGAATTAACCCCTTGTTTGTTGTGACCACTTTTTATGCAGGCTGTCGTGATTCATTAAGACTATTATTGAATAAATATTAGTTTGGACGGAAAGCAATTGCTGTTTTTCTAATTTTAAATAAAAACATTAGATTTGAAACAGATCTGTAATTATTTAGCACATTATCGTCCAAACTGGATTTTATTTTAATAAATGGTTTCACAAGGGCAGCTTTTACTATCTTTGAACTTAACAACAGAACATCCTGACACTCTTTCACAAGCCCTGTATGCAGAGGGTTAACTGCAGGGAAAGCAGTAGATGACCTTTTCAGCAATTGTCTTATATCAATATTTGCCAAAAGTTGGGTTGATTTCAACCATGTACCGGGTATATCTGCTAGAACGAGTATAAATATTATCTTTGAAGGATATCAATTATCACGATTTTGTTTTCTTTCATGCAAATGGTCACCAACTGAGTGCTTGATTTCCAGGGCGAAGCCTGTTATCCTGCTAGCATGTAATATTTATTATACTATTTATCTCAGATCCTTGGTCCTATACTACCAATTGTGACTGCTAAAACTGAAGATGATGCTATTCAATTTATCAACAACCGGTATGTTATATATATATATATATATATATATATCTCTGTGTGTGTGTGTGTGTGTGTGTGTATCCTTTTTCATAATTAAATATACATACTGAAATACGTGTTGTATGATACCAGTACATTTGAGTGTGACCGTGAATCGAACAAAAATAAGTAACACAACCTGCATTTACCACTGATAAACAACGAAGAAACCGTGCACTTCATCTCTGTGGCAATTCATGTTCTCTTTATGCAAATTATCCGCATAAATTAAGTCTAGATCTCCCCTTTTTAGGAAAAATACAGACTATTCTCTTTTCTCCTATGTTTTATCAAAGACAATGACTGCATGGTATATTATTGTAATGTATGTTTACTATTTGATGGTGATAAATAGCAACAATGTGGCTGATTAATTATGCGACAACATATGCACGCATCTCGGTGCAGGCACACATTAGAATAGTGGAGACATCACAGAAAACAAGCCTCAGCGCGATGAGTTCAGATTCAAGCACGGCTATGCATCAGTTTATTATATTATTTGGTGTATTGACAACAACCTACATCGAGATAAGAAGCTTCCAACTTCTTCAGTTTTTATAATAAATGTTAAGAAAGACTTAACTGTCTTTTGGTGTTGGCACACGTGGAATTTACGGAGCGAGAACGAAGTGTATAGAATATTCATGAGGATTGCTGAAAGCTCGCGTGCGTGCGATTAAATTATCCATGTATTGTGGTGGTTAGAGATTAATTCGAAGTTGTCAGTTCTATACGTGTTGATGTAGCAATATAATTATCCTTCGGAACATTGAATAGTATATGAAAGGAGCCTAATTATGGAGGAATTGGGGTTTCAAGACCATTGGCTGCAACAGCCAGAGTTTCCTGATTGGCTACGTCGTGATTCAAAAGACGTATTTCGCGCGTACTGCCGCGCGTGTCAGCGAAGTTTCGATGTTAGAAACATGGGCGAGGGTGCCGCGAAAAGTCACGGCGGCGACACAGAGCACATAGCGAACATGAAAAAATATAGTTCATCGTCAAAGAAAGTTGTCGTAGTGCCTTGATGCCCCAAACTGTTGTTCTTCGAGTCGGTGGCTAGTCATTTTGATCGGTTCCTGCTTCGTTACCAGACAGACAAACCGATGGATGTCTAACTAAGCAATGCTATGTCAATGTACATACTGCATCTATCTCGCTCACTATAAGTCAATATTTAATTAATATGGAAATTTTATTGTGAAAGCATGGAATTTTATAGTTGTTAAAGTCTGTGAACCCTGTGTTACACGTTTCATATACATCTTTTTCAAAATACAGTGTAACTAATTAAGGCAAAACAATATTTTCCAATGCAGTTATCAAGTTCAAACAACCATTTGTATGTGTGTTTATTACTATCAGTTGACTTGCCACTAGCTAATAGAAGATAAATATATCAATGTGAAGTAGAAAATGAACTTGTGTATGATGTTATGAAGTCAACTTATAATTGCAATTTGAATGGGGAAGCCAAAGCCATTAAATTTAAATCAAACTAATACTTTAATCTAAAAAGTCCACCTTTTATTGTAATATGAATAGGGAAGCCCATCTTATTATGATTGCAAATCATGTTTGTAATGTTACATGTAAAACAATTCATTCTGTGTTCGTCATTACTTATCTGACTGTTGTAAAGGATACATTCTAATATTGCTCACGTTGCAAATATAAATCTAACAACTCTACTGCATAAATTGACAATATGGAGCTGACTCCTAACAATAAGGGTGGTCGCAAACATATTTAAAAACTACACGTACACCAAGAAAGCTTCATATAAAACAACTTTTATTCACCGGATACCAAGCCATAGTACCCATACATAATCCTTATTTAAGAAGCTACTAGTTCTCAATCTAAGGGACATATTTATAATAATAATAATACATTCATTAATAGCTCTTTACTATATCCCATAATGAACACTGTAAATATAAGTAGTCAGGCGTACAAAACAAGACGCCTTCATCAGCCACTCAGAATATAAAAAAATTGATGGTACAAATTAACCAAAATGATAAGAGAGCTTTAATAGATCTGTAAACCATTGTCTTGCAAAATTGTTTAATCATTTTTTAAATAAAAGTTTTATTGTTTGGGCAACTGTGCCACATGTAAACAGGTGTTTTATTGGAGATTACAACTTTTTGCTTATTAGTTAGTCAGACGGTATGAATGTACGACAAAACTACTCAGACAATAAAACAATCGGTCAAAAAGCACCCCTCCCCGGACAAAAACCATCCCTTATGGTTATTATATTCATTGCTTATGATACAAAACAATATTGTACGTGTTTGTCAGTATATTTAGAAGCACTATATTTGTTTGTGTTCCTTATCTTATGTTCATAATTTGTTAGTATGTATGTCAATATGTATGGTTCAATATACTTCATATGGTGTAATTATGTTGTTATTGTGTACGGTATATGAAAATTCATGGTAAAATATACATGCTAGTTTGCTTATAAAAGGGTTCCCACGCGTCCTGGAAAACCTGGAATATAACAAATTCATTTTCCAGGTCCTCGAAATGTCCTTGAATTTGATAAAATTTGGAAATGTCCCGAAACAAATATTGTCTGTGAAAAAAATCCACTTAGAACAAAAAGGCCAGTGAATAAATATTATGCCGATAGAAGAAACCTTCAATTGTAGAAGAAAGAGTACCTGTACCAATCTTGTTATCCGATGTTAAAATGTAAAAAAATGGCTCCATCAGACAGCTGGAAGGGGTGAGGAGGGGGCTGTACTATAAAAAATTTGCATGTATCGTGATTGATTACCTTTAAATATTTCATACTTTGTCCTGGAAAATGATAATTTTGTCCTAGAAACGTCCTGGATATGTCATGGAAATTAATAATTCCTTGACTGTGTGAACCATGTTATAAATCCTGTATAATAAAGAAATATTTATTCGAACATATCACAATGATTTTCAGACCATCATTCGTTTGGGTTCCCGTAGACAGCCACTTCGAAAGCGAGTACATTGTTCAACTACACAACTCTAGCACAAGCTTTATAGCATATACATAGGTATCCATGATGGTAACAAATCCACCGAGGACACTCTAAAAGAACTCGGACACCACATACGCTTTAAGCGAACACTTTCCTAACCGCTAAAATCTTAATTCTGTGCATATTGACGATTGTTTGTATGCATGTGTTCGTGTATAAGATTGTTGTGTGTAGACGAAATCATGTGAATTTTTGTTGTTGAAAAGTCAGTGTTATCACTGTTAGGCTATGACCAAAGAATATAAATATGAAGTTATTTTTTCGGGGGGTAGGGAGTTGTACATGGGGTTTATTCTGGGGGTAGGGGGGGGGTTTATGTTCGTATACTGATGGCATATACATGTAAATTAAAGTATGTGATATATATATATATATATATATATATATATATATGTTGTAACACTATTGTATATATCATCGAATAAAATTACTACTACCAATACGACTGCTAATATATATATATATATATATATATAGTCTGGCTCCGTTATAAGGCGGTGTCTGTGGTCCATGGATGTGAACCACGTTATAATTGGACCACGAATAACAACGTTCTGTGTGCATTAATGTTGAAGAGTGACGACATGATATACATTTTTGCTGGACCATTTCCTCGCGAATGCAGTGCCCGAATCGTTTTCGATGTATTTGTTACCAACACGGATACCTTTACATAGGTTATAAATATTTTGCTTGAGTTGTGCACTTGAACGAGTTACTGAAATATGTTCTCTACATGTAACTAATAAAAAGCTTCAAAATGGGATAGAGGTATTCGAAACTATTTTATGTGTGAAGCCAGATTCGATCGACGATGGTGTTTGGGTTATCAATGCCACATGAACACATAAAACTATTCAGTCACGTGATCGTTCGTAATGTTTTGGGTTATAACAAATAGAAAGCTGCATTTGAATTGTCATGAATGGGAGGGCCTGCGATTTAGAAGTATTATCAACGAACTTGATACTGCGAAAAATAACACTGGGTGCTTCCCTCATATACTGAACGAGGTTAAGCCCGTGGCGGACTGTATATGTCTGTCTATATATATATATATATATATATATATATACATATATTGTGTGTGCGCGTGTGTGTTTAGTAATTCGCTAGTTTGTATAAAGTACATTTCAAGTTTACCATTTATTTCAAACATATAATTTGTACCAAAATCAGTAAGAAATGAACAAACCGTTTGTTTACGCCTTTACAGAGAAAAACCACTGGTGTTGTACATGTTTGTTAAAGATGATGAAGTTAGGAAGAAGTTCTTAGAGAAGACCTCAAGTGGTAGCGTGTGCGTTAATGACTCTCTGATGTATGACACGGGTGAGTCAAAATATGTTCCGTGACGTTTGAGCTATAGTTTGTTATAAAATTATTATAAGTATAGATGATGATGATGATGATGATACACAAAATTTTATATATAATCTATGTTATTATAATATTCTGTAACGAGGCTCAGGTGTTTAACAAAAACATCATGCTGATCATCTGAGTTATATCCTTATCATAAATTCAATAATAGACCATTTCCGCGACGCATGCGTAGTCCGTGATCCAAACATCTACTGTGGTTTGCGGGTCAGTGAAGCCGTTTACATAGTGGAGTAGCGTGGAACAAGAAGTGTATTTGTTTGTAAATAGATCTACAAGTTCTTGTAGCAGTTTCATTTTTATTAAATATAACGCAGAATTGTTTTTGCTAATATATAAATTATTTGGATGGGGAAAATCAACTTTTGCCATGCGAGACTGCTGAAGCTGGGAATTTATGACTGGACTGCAAGTCGGATCTTATGGCAATGAACTAAAAATATCTCTTAAATAACAACATGAATGTAAACATAAGGAAAATATGGTTATCTTAAATATTTAAGTTTCAATACTTGTTCTAACTAAAGTTTTGTTGTTTAAAACGGCTTTATTCAGATCTTAAAGTTACAAGTCGTATTAATATACGTACAATAAATCATCCATACTAACATAAAAATACCCAACATAGTGCAATATTCAGTTATATATTTAATGATGTTACATGATAAAATACGAATTACATCACTATACTTTAATCACACACACACACACACGAACTCACCGTATATACTCGTGTATAAGTTGACTTTGTGTACAAGATAAATTGCCATTTTTCTACTTTGATTAAAGGGAGTTGTATATAATAATAATAATAATGTATATTTAATAAAGCGCCCTTACTAGCAGGAGCCATTCAAAGGCGCTGTACAATAATATGTAATATAATAATACCCTAAATAATATGTCTGTAAAAACCCTATACGAGATTTAAAAGATTATTGTTATTTATCTCTGAATACGACCGTGTTTTCATAACAGATTTCACATGGGAAGAAGCAAATGATCATTTATCTGATAAACAAATTGTCATCGTAAAATTCACACTTCCTCCTTTTCTCCGTTCATACAGAAATATTAACAACATTTTGCCAAGATAATTTTTTAATAACAGTTCTGTCAAATTGACTTTGATCTAATTCCTATCATAAACCGATCATGTCTTGTCTTGTTGAAGTTTGGGGTATAGACCCCTGGCAGTCGTCTATTGGTCACAGCCACCTGGTGGTGATTTCTGAACCGATCGTGTGACCAAGTGTGATATATTTATACGCATTGCGTTGTGTACTTGTCGATTACGACGAATCATTAGAGGGTTGTAACTAGTAGAATCCTCCCCCCATACACTCACATGCACAGACAGATAATGATGAATTTGACAACAGAATTAAGTAAAGCCCATTTAGAAGTCACTACAGTAGATAGTTTAGATAAATATAATACAAAAGCAGCAAATGACAGTTAATCCAATAAATTTAGAAGCCACGATAATTCACTTCGAAGTTTTGCTGGATTAGCTAATTGGCTTAAGGTATTAAGTCTACTCAATGTTACTTGACGGGGTGGGGGGGGGGGGTTGCTGCCAAGCGCTTTTTATAACCAAAATACATGGTCATTTGACTTGCATTTGTATTCCATTCAGTAACTTTGTCCCAAAACATTACATCCATATAAAAAGGTATACATTATACAATGACTAATAACTGTTGGTATAAAACATTTCTTGTATGTAGAGCGTTACACGTCAGTGTATCATTACTCATTATGCTCTATGTTGTTGCATTATTTGATTTAACTACACGTCATAAAACCATACACATTTTTCATTATCATCATTTTATATGTCGGTAAATCTCGTGATACAAACATATAACTTACGTTACAATGTCGAGGTTCATTGCACATAATTCTAAAGACATTATTCTATGCTACACACAGTTTTCTTATTGATTCTGCTCTACAACATCCCATCTTGCGTGTATGTAAAAAAAGTACAAGAGAACCTGTATTACCCAAACATGTCATCATTGTCACTGAAACTTTCTGTGATAATGACTTAAAATAACCTCAAGATATTTACAGTTACTGATCCTTGATAATATTTCACCATATAACACCAAGTTCGGAATCTGTTGATCTTTTTAACACTGTTTACAACAAGATATCGGAACATACTAATAAAAATAATGGCAGCTATTTTAAGTGGCTTAGCTACCTGAAATGAAAGGGACATATATGGTCTGTAATTTACTGCTTCACCATGAGGACTAATTTTAAATAAATTTAGAATTTACAATAGATGTCATATTCGGTGGCGAAACCCTTGCCAGTTGCCTGGTTGGATGATAAACTCCTCCTACTATAGCGTCACTGCCGCGATTCGAATATCCGACTTCCCACACAGCATGATTATGAGTAAGAAAATCCCACGCCATAGAGGCGGTAACTTCTGGCACTGTTGTATTTAATATAATGTTCTGTCCAATATTCTGAACATACAGATAATAACATTGATAAATACATTTATGCAGGAGCTACGAGCACTAAATCGTCAGCATACATCAAATGGTTAACTGACGAGGAATCTATTATAGTCCACGGGCCCGATAGGCCCCCGTGCACCCCCTCCATTCCCCCCAGGAACGTATGAAACTTAATTTATTTTGTTTCTAGAACCTCTCCCAACATGTGAAAAATGGATGCCACCATCACCAAATTGGGATGGACGACTTGGAAATTAGCAATATTACGTTTTAGCCTACAACTCGGGTTCTAGGGCTTTAGGCCTTCATTGTGATATACGTAATTTAGTCTAGTGTTAAGCGCAATTTTAAACCTATTGGTCCGGCACATTTCCGGTTTCCGTGACGTATAGAAATTGTAATGTGTCTGCTGCCATGAAATGTCACAATATGCAGCTCAAACTTATCAACTACAGGCAACGTTTACATTGTTCTATATTTTCCTGATATCATCCCATGTAAACACCAAAAAAAAAAGATAAGGAGAAAGAACCCCCTCCCACTTCATGTGCGTATGTGCTAACCAAATATAGAAGGGACTTATGATCAGTTTATCTGATATTTATTCACAGCGAATGTGGGTATACACAAAATATGACATGTAATACAATTGTCCTGGTGGTAATGTTTAGTGAAATGGGATATATCAGTGTGCAGACAGTCGTTAACGTACATTTCTTCATCAATCAATTCCATCAGATATTTTGGCCTTTGAGTGTTCCTCCTGTATAAGACGAATATTCGTACTTCTACTTATTTCTCGGATTATTTTCTCGACCTATACACGAATTTTTACAGTAATTTTATGCAACAAGAAAAGATAACAATACGCAATGATGACATCCCATGACAGCACTACCATAGATAATGATTTACTTGAGTGGCTAACGTTGGATAACTTGAAAAATTGCCCATGGTTAGTCTCTAATCTTAGAGAATATACCATAAATAGTGTGTCTGGTTAATACTGTGTCAAAGCTGTATGTTTGAAAGATTCTGTTTGGACACTACAAATAAGCAGATTAAAACATCATGTGGACAACTAATTAGTTTGTACCTTTCCTTTGAAAATGTGAGTACATACGTCATTCATTAAGTCAACTGCTCAATTACTGGCAGGTAAGCTTCTTATTTAGCTCTTTACTGTGCTAATTGATAAGATGGTAACATTTTCTCAAGTTTCCTGAAAATTGTTCGCATAGTTTGGCATACACTCAGCAGGTGGCACCACTATCGCTTTGATTTGTAGATTGTTATGTCACACATTCCCAGAAACCTAAAAATACCTGAATTTATAAGACTGGTATTATTTACACGGCAGCCGGATCCCGAACGATAGAAAACGGTCTTATTCATCCGGCAGCCGGGTTCCGAAGGAAAGTATCGGCGGCTGCTTACCCGGCAGCCGGATATACATATTAATTTTAGTTCTTGCTGAGCCGGCATTGCCGGGCACGCGACGACATAAATCTTCACTCGGTGCCCGGCAAGCTCAGCCGTTTCATCACAAAATGAGGACGCATTAGTTTTTCTCTGAATGGCGTCTGTCCTGTGCCTAAACTTTATTAGTAACTGCGATGTTTGGATAGTCATCTCTGGTGAACTTACTGCAAGTAAACGCCTCAAATTTGGCGAGACAGGCATCAAAATCGATCTAGGCCGGGTACGCAATTGGCAAAATCTTCACTGGGGAACCGGCAGCAGGGTGAATAATGACTTCCAATTTATAAATCATTTACAAATTGACGAATGTCACCCAATTTTAAAATGGACCATTGGAAATATGCCTTTGTTATATTAGGGAATGTTTTAGCAGTCACACAATACTCATATTGGAACTTCCATTGTTAGTTAGAAGGGCACATAATGCTGTTATATACTGTTCCAGATGGAAGTCAATTAAATTTACATCCTTTTGATGAAGAAGGCATTTAAAAAATTTGAACGTAGTTTATACCATATTTGTAACATCTGCACTCACATTCTGTTTATATGTAGTAATAATGGAGCTGAAATTCCTTAAGCATGGTGCATGCTAGATTATTTTATGTCAAACATTTTATGTTAAACATTCTAGCCAAACATTCTAGCTGAAAAATAACTTTGCCAACTTATGAACTGTCCACACTGAACCCAATTCAGTATTTCTAAAGGCTGGGATGAATTTATAATCACTTCAGAAAATCATATTATATCGTACTCAGTGTTATATAATAGATACGCAATGTATGATACAGTGGATACTCAGTGTTATATCATAGGTACGTAATGTATAATAAAGTGGGTACTCAGTGTTATACAATAGATACGCAATGTATGATACAGTGGGTACTCAGTGTTATATCATAGATACGTAATGTATGATACACTACGTACTCAGTGTTATAGATACGTAATGTATGATACAGCATAGGGCTTTAATTGACCATTTCTGATTTAGTTTTATTCTTATCACTCATTGTTTTCACCTTTCTCATCTATTAGTTCTGTTTATGTACTGATTTAATTGAGACATGTCTCTGATTTCATTCCGTTTTGATGACACTCATATAGTACACTTGTTAGAACGCTGTGCTACAGACCTCCAGGTTGTGTGGTAGAATCCGACTCATATCTCTATTTATGGCATAGTTGCTTCTCAACCATATCTCCCAAGTGTGACAGGCACCGAGGCTAAACAAACAACCCAATCACTCACTAACTCACTTATTCACTCACTCACTATTCTGGTTTGCTATCTACTAAGAAACATTTTCTTTTCATGAACCACTTAGTGTTATTTTTGTATTCCATTTCTGTTGTCTTTCCGTTGTCTTTCCGTTGTCTTTCTGTTCAGTAATGGTTCAGTAAGTGTTTTCTGGTGGCACTTTATTACAGCTAGGGGTCTGCCATTTGGAGGTATTGGATACAGTGGACATGGTAATTATCACGGCAAGTATAGCTTTGACACATTCTCACATAAACGTGGATGTCTTATAAAGAAACAAGCAATGGAAATTATTAACAGGTTAGTACCTTGTGTCATTTTGATTGATGAAAGATCTCACAGGGGTGGAGACATTGTTAGTTGTGTGTGTGTGTGTGTGGTGTGCGAGTGCGTGCGTGTGTGTGTGTGTGTGTGTGTGTGTGTGTGGGGAGTTGACTTCATAGTTTTCTTTGGTGGGGAATTGAATGGTGATTGTACACCCAATTTGTTTCAAATTAATAACAAAATAAATTTAAATTTTCTATGAACATAATTTATTCTAAAATATATCCTCGCCATGAGCTTATTTATCAATATTTTATCCAGTTGGCGGTATCCACCACACACCGATAGAAAACTGCAAAATATGCAGTTTATGCAGAAGAAGAAGCTAAAGAAGCGTACCTTCTTCGGTTTGTTCCCTTTTATTATTGGTGCTAATCGTTTTGTTGTTGCTGTTTTAACTTCTTCATTAAACAAGTTGAAAGTGTTTGATGCAGACTTTCCAAGTCTTCCGTTCAAGCGGAAGGTCTTCAACTTTTCTTGTTTTTCTAGAAAACCTTCCGCTTTCCCGCTTTATTTTGAAAATCTTCCTGTTTTTACCGACTTTTGGACTGTGATATATATATATATATATATATATATATATTAAAACAATATTCTCCAATTGATGTTTCTCCATTTTTTCAATTTTGGGATTGATTTTTCCACTTGCACTTGTAGCGCTGCATGATGCATTGACATTAAAACATAAAATTAGTTGTAATTTTGGGATGATTTATAATTTAGGGAGTTTACCAAGAAATTATTATAGCTACCTGCATACCAGAAGCAGGAACATTCTGGCAGAATATGGCTTTTAATTTCTGGTTTGGGCTTAATCTCTAAATTTAACAGATTTTAGCAATATGCTTGCTCCAAATAATTTATATGCTATAATATGCTGTTGATATGTTTTTATTTTATTTGTGATGTTCACTCTAGATCTGCCTCTAAATACTTTCAGGTCTGTTTTAAACCACATGACAAAGTATCCAGTAAGAGTGGACTACCTGAAATGTTCATGATTTCTTATTTATTTTATCTTAAGTTTTTTGTTACCAACTGATGAGGCATTTAGATGTTCTGTTGCTGATAACAAAAATGTTATAATTATTATTCTCCACGCACGCGCAAGCCCACACGCACGCGCGCGCGCGCACACATCTTTAGACTACAACTCTTCAAATGGATAATAGCCTGATCAACATATAAAATACATTTATCACAAGTATAAAATTTCAGATAATTTTGCCGAAATGTACTCTTGTTTTTGCCATGTCTTTATATACTTAATCTAGAGCCAGTACGCGGATAAGTGGTCTTATCTCGTAACCGTATTTAAGTAAGTAGATTAATGTGTTTAATCAAAGAGAATTTGTGTTATAGTCTAGACATAGATATTCATATAACGGAGTTTAACGTTCGTCATGATTTTATGTAGAACGCTTTCAACAAGTTTCATTTCACTAGTTCGTCGCTTCGTCACCACAGTGCACCACTCTAGCTTGTATATGTTAACTCGTAGAAGAATGTATACTTGAATACAAAGAAGCCATTTCATCTTCCTTTGCCAAAACGATGTTCCCTTTTCACGTGTGGTAAAGACATTCTTATATGACCTAGCTCAGGCTTATATGCATATTTATTAGCATGATTATGTTTACTGTTATTGTAGATATGTATGTGGTGCATTCCTTAAGCAACTGATTGTTGTGGTAGATAGAATATTTTACGAACATCAGATATGTCCAAGTGACATTTGTAGATTAGTTAGCTAATCTTTATTATTACTTCTGGTTTAGGGCAGTTCTTTGTTTATTTTTTTCTTGTTGATATTTTATTCCACAAAACCATTGTTCGGTTAGGGCATTTTACATGCTACCTTTTAATGCAGTAATTTGTTTTTATTAATTTAAGTTAAAACCTCATTACATATAATATCACTTTGTACATAGTGTGTACATAGTTATTTACATACTATGAAGTTAATGTATCTATTTAGATATTTTGGTGCATTCACTGTTACGGGTGGATACACAGTGGCGTTTTTTCCGAGTTCTGTAAGTGTACACATTTATTGGTACATATACAAAGCATATTTTATTTCTGTCATGTTCGTTTTTAATAATTGGTTTTTGCTTCAAAATTATTTGATGAATTTTGAAACTGCACAAAAATGTCATTTGTATCTCTTAATTTTTTGTTATCAATATCACTTTCCGTGTAATCATATATTCGTTTAATAGAATCTTTGACATCAATGCCCGTGTTCATAACTAAATCTACAAACACAGTAGCCCATTTAAGAATAATCAAGTGTCTGGGTGATTATCCAAAATGCAGTTAATTTGCTTCCTGTCTCCTGAAACTTTCCCACATGTCAAACCGGTCTTGAAGTTCAGTTAATCAAGACAAACACCTGTATGTTTGTGCAGGGAGTAATTAAATGACGTGTTATGGGTGTATTCTAAACCGTGAAGGAATCGAACTAATAAGAAGATAATGAGTTTTGTTTATAAAATGATGGTAGTTCTACGCGCGCGCACACACGCGAGTGCACAGTAAAGAGAGAGAGAGAGATCATCAGCACATATTTATCTGTGGTATCCCATTTCTTGCGTAGGCGACGGATGATGACATTTACCTTTCCGGTAATTACAGAGCGGTGCCTGTGTGAGTATCAAGGTTGAAAGTGTTTAAAGAACCTTACAGCTCATATTTCACACTTGAATGTGAACAAACCCGAAATACAAACAAACACATTAATGAAACTGTTGTAATTGGTTTTTAGTTCAGTATTTGACTTTATATGGCAGAAACAATACTACAAACGTCCAAGAAAACTCATCAACTCTTGTTGGAATGTTGAGTGCGAACAGGTCTGCCAAAAAAAAAAAAAAACAGATGCAAAACAGTAAATCTGTTCACATGAAAATCGAATTAATTACGAACACAAATATATCACGGATGAAAAACGTTCATCTCACAGTGTGGAAACCTATAACATACATATTCGATAAGATAACCTAATGGTTATCTTAATTAAGCAATCAATTTTACCATAGCACCTGATATTCATTACCAGATATTATGCTGTTTAGTCAATCTAACACAAGACGTTCAGCTTCATATATATATATATATATATATATATATGGGAGAGTATTATCCACCACATATCTCAATAGAAAACATATCATTTCAGTCTCCAAGCTTCCAAAATATGCAACAATAAATCGGTGTACCAGAAGAGAGAATCCTGTCAGTCACATCATTCAGCATACAAAATTAACATCATTGTAAAATGCCTGTTGAATGGTGTTAACTGTTCTTTGTATGTGAATAGGGTCCATATTTGTAATCAGTGAAGAAAAATTAATAACAGTTGTCTATTGAGACACTGGAAAATTGATTACGAGTTGATTGTCTGGAATATCCATCCCAAATACCAAGACATCTTTTGAGCTGAACCAAAATATATAAATCTGTGGGTAATCATATAGACATTGATGCAGATTTAAAAAATATATGGCCATCCGAATATATCTCAATTTAGTATCTGCTGCTAAACCAAATTTTTTTTATGATTTGAGAGCGGAGAACAGCTATTGTGTGTATCACTAATATTCAGAGCCACTTTCAAAAGATAAAAATATATATAATGACTATAGGGTAATCCGTACCACTGATATTTGAAAATAAGATGAGAGTATATGTCGTGCTGTCTTTGCTGGTGTGTAATGTGTGAAGGGGTATTTGTCTATCATGCCTTCAATACTAAACAGAAAGAGAAGAAATACAAACCAATTACCTGGAATTGCTTCACGCTTTTGACACGACGGGATGATTTATATATATATATATATATATATATATACATATGCATGGGTTATATTTCCTATCTGCAGACCGTAGATATTTTATCATAGAAAATTGTCCTCAGGGTAGTAGAACCAAATTCTTTACAACGAACTCGAAGCATGGTGTGATATTCTATTGGACCCTAAACCACGTTTATATTAAAGACAATGAACAGACCTATTCAATTACCCCTGGCGCCACCATGCGGCTGCAGTTCACACTACGGTCATGGGTTAGACGTCTTAAGAATCACTGTTGCATGGCGATTTACAGGTATAGTGGCCGATAAATGTCTTACTGAAAAGCTTTATATAAGCTATTTACCAGCTATATTTGGATTTTATTTATAGTCCATTAAGGGTATATGATCTTCAGATCATAATTTTGCATTTAATAAGAATGGCATAGACTGGCAATAGATATATGCCACTAAACTAAGTAACGTTCAGCGCTATTTGAATGGCTGTCATGGTCCAGCCTGTCTAGTTCAAACTTATTTTTTGTAGAACCGTTGGCATCTGACATGACGATGTGAATCGATAAAATCAATGATCACATAGATTATAATTCCTATTAATAACATTGGTATGTATGCATGATATATTTTATTGAAAGTGAACTGTTTTATTTTCTGAATCAGTTATTCGTGCAGTGTTTACTACATGTAAACTTCAAGGGTGTTAATACTCTAATGTAATAACATTTTGTATTTAATAATATACAGGTGATACATATATGATTGGTTCCCAGGTACAAGAAAAAATAATATTTTCAAACCTTGCAAATTGCCGTTTACATCTACTTTAAATATTACAAATATTCATTAAAATCAGTATACATTCAGCTAAAAGTTTAATTTTAAAATCATTTATTTAATCCATTGAAACCTATGCTAAAAATCTACAAGTCAACATAAATAACGAAGGCTTAGTTGTGTCATTCATCTGGAAAGATCGGTCCGCTCAATCATTGGGTTATATCCTGATAAGTATTGTGTTAAATCCTTTTGAAAGACACAATTGTTCAGCTGAAATACTGGTCTCCGTGTAATATGAAATAATTTGCTGAAACATTTCCAGTATTTACCGTTAGTGAAAAGATGCCATCCCCTATTAACAGTGGGCGTCACAGCTGTTTCTAACCCGAAACCACATTTGGAAACCGATGCAATCCATTTCGCCCGGATCGTTCTATTTACTGGTAAGAATGCCATAACTGTCATAAAAGGCCGGAAATTATAATATTGCTAAACTACCAATCACAAAGGAACGCTCGAAGAAGACGGTAGCCAAATATCCTGTCACCAGAGACTGAAAACAAGTAACCGAAGTTGCGGCCTGTTTTGAGCTGTTTTATTTATAGTTGTGATTCTGTTGCGAAAGGTGACGTTATGAGATAATGCTCTGCCGTATAGGCATCTTTACTCATAGATATCTTCTGGCCGGATATGATCCGTCAAATCGTATCTCTCTCCGGGGGCAGTGGGAAACATCCTCATTCACTGCTTCAGTTATCACCAAATCAGATAATACTGCTACCACACAGAGAGACTCAAAGACAACTGCCTGCGGATATTTTCAACAACAATTATAAAAAGCTCGGTTTTTAATATATGAAAAAGCTTCTTTTTAATATCTCTGATTATTAAAACTTAATCAGTTCTAGTCAATATTCATACCTTTTTTTAAAATTGTATTACTACCGTCCTCTTCATTTTAATCGTCAATTACCTGGGAGAACCAGGCCGCCTCATTTTGACATGTACTTTCCAAATAATTCCAGTCATTATTCGAAGTTGTTTGTATTGTTTTAAACATCATTTTATTTAATGAGCTTCTAAAATAAATTGGTCTGATCCATTTAATACAAAAGTCTGATCAACTGAATATTTCTTGTCATCAGTATTTTATTTTTATTATGATCTCGTTAGCTTACAGAAAAACTTTCAGTGTTTTACCTTTACAGCGATCCTACTTGACACAATTTGATTTCAATCAACTCTCGCTATTTATATCCGATTAATTATTTGAAACTCTAGAACACCGAGTGGCTTATTTTGCGACAATGTGTCGTTAAATTTGATCCATCCATTCCCGATAAGAGCAAATGTGTCGAAGCCAATTTGATTATCAAACCTCAATTTGGACGGGGATGAGTAATTTCATGGTCGAGCTAACTAATTACCATAACGTGCGAACTTTTACTCTAGTATGTTATCATTTGGATGTGTGCGTTAAATAAAATTTAGACGAAATAAATCTGTCGTTTTCGGTGATGGTGCTGTTGATGTTATTTTGATATTGTTTTCCAGCTGATATGAATGTTTTATTTTGAAATAAGTTATCAGACAACGTTACTAACTGGAAAACTATTGACGGCTTCAAAATACCCATTTCTTTCAAAAAGGCTTATCGGGGGCTTATCAATTTTGGAAGGTGGGCGCACGTGTTGTTACTTGTTACTAAATACATTCTCGTACTAATATGAATGGCGTAACATTCTTTGCACAATAGTAATTATAATAGCAATAACTAAAACAATAATAATAGTTAAACACGCGTTGGAAACAATTATTATATCGTGCTATCAAGTATTTATTTATTTTACTTGTGTTAATGAAGATGTTGTTTTGTTTTGTCTGATTTCAGGCAAGGTTTTTTAAACTTTAAATACAGCTTTATAATTATTACATAGAACGCTTTAATGGCATTTTCATCACGAATAATAGGGCGCCTCCGTGGTCTAGCTGGTAGTGGGTTGCACTACAGATCACTACCGCCCGAGTTCGAATTTCGGCGTGGGCATATCTGAAGGGTGTTTCATCTTTGACTTAGCTTCATCACCTTTGGAGATCGCTCGGCCCATTTGGCCTACCTTGTACACAAAAGTGGCCGTAAAAGAACAATCTTCATCTTCATCATTAATATTATAAATATAACCTGATGATACTTGACAGTGTTAGTCGCCATCAAAATACACCCTGGATGTAGAACAAGTTGTTTCAGTTTACATAGCAGGAAATATTTGATACGATTTTTAAAATCTACTTGGCTGGCTATCAGTCTAAACGTTATGTGATCCGGACAACATCAAACAGTACAAACGAATACCCAGTCACGGTTCGACTAATAACGTGAACTTGTCTATATCCAGGTCATATCATGGATCATATGGCGATTTATGATTGAGATAACTAAACATCTAACATCGGGATCTGGGACAATTAAGTGTGTCACAATTAAAACACCAGTTCAATATTGAGTTTAAATAAATAATTTCTAAACCTATATATATATATATATATATATATATATATATATTATAATTTTACGGCCTCTATTAAATGGGAATTTAGTTAGCTTTAATAATATTATAATTATAAATTAAAAAGTCATATTTTTTATATTTCATATAGATTTATGGCATCGTATTTCTCTTAACATTATCGCTGTTATATCTGCCCATGCTTGACCCTATTAATTAGCTCGTATATAGCATAGCTAATTATGGTATCAAATGTGTTTTATGGTTACCTTTTCGGGTAAAAATGTAAACCATTCATTATTATTTAGTACGGTGGATTGGAGTTTTACTGTGAATGGCTCTGGCTAGTTAAGGGTGTTTTAATAAATGTGCATTATTGTTATTAAACGGGATTTCACAGAAAAGCTACCTTGACATGACTTAACCGGGACAGGTGGTTATAGAGATTCCGAACAACAAACACCAACATAACGAGGATACGATCCGGATACTTTATTATCGTATAGAGGCTGACGTATATTCGGAAACAATCAAGGATATCTCGTAACGAGCACTCGGCATCGGATGTCTGAACAAACACGCCCAGGAAAAACTAACCTCAAATCTCTGGAGCTTTCGTGTCAATTAATTCACCGTAATTCTTTCGGCGTTATCTCTCCAGACTAGCGTAGAGAAGATCCAGAGAAGCGGTTCGGTCTCGACACTAACCTAGTCCGAAATAGGGCTGGTTGTCTGGCCGTCGGCTTACCAATTGATTGTTTGTTTGATTGATAATTTGATTGATTGATTGATTGATTGATTATTCGCTTTGTTAGTTAAGTGAATGGCTGACCTGTTGATTGGAAGCGGACTGATTGGCTATTTTGATTGGTCTATAGTGGTTGGCTGGCTGGTTGGCTGGTGAATGGCTGGTCGGTGAGCTAGTTGGCTGGCCTATGATGTAGGTAGCGGTGTTTGGTAAATAAACAAAGTCCCCCACCGACCCTCTGTCCGGATCTTGTTCGTTATCTCGGAGCGCTACACCGAGCGAGCCGCCGCCATTGTAGCACACCGGACGAGACGCTAGGCGGCGCCTGCGCGCCACCTGGCCTCGACTTGAAAGCGAGGCCGTGGCGCGAGCTAAAATGCGGAATTAAGCAAACAGTCGGAGGAGGCCGGACGGACATGTGTTGGGTGGGATCGGGGAGACTGAGGCCGCCGAGAAATGCCCGGATCTCGGGGGTCTTCTCCTCTCCTTTGTTCGCCGCCTCGCCGAGTCGGAGAGGAAACGACGTCAGGAAACAACTCGGGGAAGAACCATGTCAACGGACAGACCATGGCCGCTAGGCTACGAACACGTGTTCGACACGATTTGCTCTTTCCATCGAAAATATTTAGATAAAACAGTTCGGGTGTTGGCTTGTTCCGTTCTCGACACTTTGTATGCTTTTTGAGGGTGGGCGGTGGTGTGTGTGTGTGTGTGTGTGTGTGTGTGTGTGTGTGTGGGGGGGGCGTTGATGACGCGTTCGGCGGGGGTTTATTTATGCGCGCTGTCCCGCCATCTGGTGGGCGATAATAAGGGGACGTCATGCGGCGACTGCTGTGGGTTATCGCACGGGCTGGAGGCATTTAATCTGTAAATATTAGGCCGCTCCGCAAAGAGTGATGATTTTTGAAAGGAAAACAGTTTATTTGAATTTCGAAAGATCGTCAGCCTTTTGTGTTCGGATTTCGTCTGCGGATCATCGCGATTCGAATACAGGGGATCCTACATCTGACGACACGGAGTTTGAAGCACGCGGATCCGACTTGTCTCATCGCCGTAAAGCGTCCATACAATTTGAATCTTTTCACTGTAATCGTCCCTGGATGGTGTACTGAAAATGCACGTTAAAAGTGATAATAATAAACCGTAGAAATTGGTAGGTTTTGTGTATTTTGGAAAATGAATTGAATTTGTAGAAAATGTATTGAATTTTTAACCAACGAATTGAATGGTTTGATATCTAATTGAAACCATGTCAGAAGTGAGTTCAGTAGGCAAACGATTTCACTGGACGAAGATAGTATAACACGTTAGATCGTGTAGGCCTCTGCTGACAGCAGTAACATGTTATATGTATCATAGGAATAGAGTATTGTTGTTATATGTTGCGCTCTTTTTTATACGATACGATGCTCTTTTGCAGGCGAAGAGGCCCCTGCGAGACAAAGACAGTTTCGGAAGACGTACACGATGCTTAGTTATATTCTCGTGTCAACACTGGATGTATTAATTATCACCTTTCGTAGAATGTAAGAAATATAAAAGTTATTATACGTACAAGCATATCCTCCGCGTATTAGCCTGTAAGCCTGGTGATCACGTGACAACGTAGCGTAACACGAGATTTTAGGTTTATTAAAAATCGCTTGTTTTTTGAGAAAAAAAATTATGAACATATTACTGTTGACGCTTAGCAACAATAACAACAGCACATCAAATGTCTGCAATTTGGTTGTTTATTCGGGAGGGCAGCAACTAATTTACAGTTCGTCGAAGTTAGCGAACGTTCACCGCGCGAGTGAACTGAATATACTAAGCTAGGAAGACTGGCTGATGATTGATGTTTTACGCCACTTTTGTGCACATAGTTGGTTAAATGGGCCGAGCGACCTCCAAATATAATGAAGCGAAGTCAAAGATGAAACACCCTTCAGATGGCGCGACTAAAAACAAAGCATTCTCCGGCTTTCGTGAATTGCAAGCATCCAGAAAAAACAAAACATTTACGCATTACATTTCTTTATAATGATAATGGTAACATTAAAGCTAAAAACATCAAAATGTTAAAATTTTAGAGCCATTTAGATATTTGTGTCTTGTTAATGATAAAGTGTCAAAAATGTTTCTCGGGCAATCTTTTCGTGTCTGTGCGTTTGTTACAGTGTTCTCAAATTAAATGAGAACCTGTAAGCAGCTAATAAATATTACGTATTTTCTTCAGATCGTAAACGACCATGTAATACATTACCAGAGCCATCGCTTAAAGGTTACCAGTCGTGTTATCGTAGGCAATAATCGGGCGGGTTATAAGTCGATTAATGGTGTTGATTTATGGGGCACGCCACGAAGTGCTGGGGAAAAGATGGCTGCCGCCGGTAAATATCGTGTTTGGCGAAAATATCCGATCCGCTCATTTAGAGACGATCATAAAACGGGCCCGTCACCGATACGTTTACGGCTCTGAAATATGGCAGGAAGTAAAACAGATAATAGCCATAAAACAATAAATACACAGACAGATATAAGTCAACAGATGGCGGCTTTTTGTCAATCAGGGCGGCGTCGAGAATCGCCCGAGGCATCTTCTACATAAACCTGAACGATTTAAAATAATATCACCAACGCGTCGGGGGCACATTCCGCGCCGCGGCGGTGCTGCCACCGAACGAGCCGGGCGCGAAGGAAAAGGTGGCCGGCGTTCAGCGGCTGGAGTACGGCATTATAGGGAGGAATTCATTTCTCTCCGGGTGCGAGGAGGAGCGGGTCGGATTTCCCGCACGAGCTATGCCGCCTTCTCCTCTCTGGCATTTGGCGGGAGGCGAGCAAACAAATAGAAGTTGTAGCGAGGGGAATTAGCTGGCGGCGGTCGGATTGCGTTCCCCGTCTTCCTCCTCGGGATGGAGATCCGGTCCCGACCGACGTTTACGCGGCACCATCCGGAAATATCCATGGCCAACAGCAACCGTTGACTGGCAGAAATTGGAAGTAATTCTAAGAAAATACTCGCGGATATGAGTATCGAGTGGAGTTAACCGGCTAATTCAATCTTTCTATTACCTTTGACCTTGTATTGTTTTCTTTGACGTCACTCACCCCTGATGAACACGCCGCTTATATGAACCAACGCTGACACTTAGACTAGTACTAATTAGTTTTAAAAAATGGCACATATTTTTGTGCGCTTTGAAATTGCATGGTGCCCGGAAAAAACACAGGCATGGATTATAATAATAATATAATTTTTACAACCAGTATATCACACAATAAATAGATTATCCTAATTTGACCACACAGGAAGCTCCCACTCCCCCAAAAGGACTTTAACCTGTGATCAGATGGACTAATCCCATAAATCCGGAAGATCCGGAACAAAGTTCTAAATAATTAAATCGTACACGGCGACGTACGCTTGTGTATATTACGGGCGAGCTATTTAATCTAAACGTTACGCGAGGTCTCCTGGATCAGTACAGGATATATTATATTGTGTATGGACAGCTGTTAGCCCTTAGCCAATCACCTACGGCGAATGAGTTCACTTTATTACGCGTTTCGGGTATTACCTTATTTCTGGTTTTAATTTAATCTCTTCCACGATCGCCCTCAAAATCACCGCTCGACGTAGAGTCGATAATAATGGCGGTAATTAGTTCTAACCTTAAACAAACGCCGCCTAAACCAGTCGTCTGCTGCTGTCAATTACAACTAATAATTTAATTCAATAGAATAATCTCGACGCCCGGCCTGGAAATGATTTTGGTTTATTAGCCCCAGTCAAGATAACGTACTGCGAACTGCGGAAACGATCGATGTACCCTCGACTAAGTGCTCCGTTATGCGAGGTGCAAAACCCGGACTGCGTTGTACGGAATCTCTATACACTCTGTGATATCCCCGATTCATTTAAATGGCAAAAATTTATGTCGTATTATTTCTGGCTGAATCCATCGTTTAGGAATTATTCGCTTAATGGGAACTCTCCCAGGATGGAAGTAAAGGAAGATATGTGGGTATACGGGACTTAAATAATAATAATAATCTGACCATCAGATATTATAACACACTTTGAAGTTTTAAAGTTTTGTATGGGATGAATGGATGATTGTTTGGTTTGGCGTCGGCGTTGGCCTGTCGTGGGCGAGGTTTTACTACCTAAAGAAATGAGACAATTATAACGAATTCCCTTATTGATGGATGACACATCTCACAGGTATAAGTAATACTTGTCTTCGATCCGACGAACCACGGTCTGTAGTATAGCCTGATATTTTCTGCACGACGGAGCTCCCAATATGTTCGTATAATGATGATGATGATAAAAATAATAATAATTATTATTATAACAACAGTTAGAATAAAACGGCCATATTTCCATGCGGTGATAAGTCCGACTATTAACTGTTTATGTTTCTTGTATAGTAAACCTTTTTGTAAATATATTTTGACCTTCCCTAGATGGTCGCTAACTATAGGCATCTTAGGAGAACTGCTGATGTTGGCAACAAGCGCGCATCACAAACTTAGAGGAAACACGTTTAGAGGCGCTTTAAGACAGGTGAGGGCATGCTAAAGAAAGTGATCGTATGGAGAGGTTCCAATGTAATCTTTTCAATGAATGAACCTATTTTTGCACGTGGTCTAAAATTAAACATTTAATTTTTCTGTATACAGATAAAGATGGAATGCGTAAGCGCCAACAATCCTACTGTGATATCTACACTATAATAGACAACGCCATTTTAGCAACTATTTCCAATCATTACCATACACTCATCGTATTAAATGCTTTAGTCTAAGATTTATTTCACGGCGAAACGCTTCATGGGCGCAGACATCATTTGGAACTCTTCGTAATGGAGGTGTTGATATGACGTTTTAGGTTAGGTCTCGGGGGCGTTAGCCACCAAACCGTTTTCGTCACCGAGTCTATTCGCCACTCTTAGCTGTTACTGGCAATTGACAAGTAGTTTTCTGTGAAATGATATCGAGGGAGTTATTGTTAATAACCAATGACAAAATCGGAGAAAACTCTATCTAAACATTCTCGCGCAAAATAATGTATAATTCACAAGTATCTACATTGCCCGACCTGGTGTGTGTGTGTGTGTGTGTGTGTGTGTGTGGAAGATTTTTTCAGTGCTTTTAGAATTGTTCAATTAATAATTGTTTTTATTATGTAAAGCATGAGTACATTAATAATTGTATACCAATAGAAATGAAGACTAAAATTTACATGAAGTCAAGAGATGCCATAAATTAAAGTAACAAATGTTAGAATTCTTCACCGTCGATGTAGAAGGATCCATTTTCGTTCACCATGACACTCTAAGTATCCATCCTGGAGCCTAGATGGATACCGGAACTCGACAATTCAGGTAACCCTCCTTTCCTTTGCAGTCTGGAGCTGATACATCATAACCAATCATTGAGGCACGGGTTTATGGGTGAACCAACCGATTAAGGGGGCGATAGCAGAGAGGCGATGATTTAGAACCGATGTACTCCAGCATCCTAGACTATCACACTACTGCTTAGTCGCAATGACAAACACACACACACACACACACACACACACACACACACACACACACACACACACTCTCTCTCTCTCTCTCTCTCTCTTATATATATATATATATATATATATATGCGTTTGCGTGCGCGTGTGTGTGCATGCGTGTGTCTGTGCTTGTAATATCAATGTATGATAAATGTAATAAGATATAACTGGGCATAGCTTTTCTCCTTTTTTTCATGTCAATTACAATCTAATAAATGCGTCCCATTTCTTATATTGTAACAACGACCCGTTTCTACTTTTATAAACAATTGTACGGCTAAGATCCCGATCCTATTCTGTTGCATCAAAGTACAATTCTTTATTTATTTTATTAATTTATTCTATCATATTTAATCAATTTATAATACATCACTGTTTGTACAAAACCTCTTTGATAAATATAAACAAACGTGAGACAGGTATAAAAGCATTTATCTATAATAATTACGTATAATCAGTGTAATAAGTCAGCACCAGCACATCATCAAAATATTTAAATAGATATTTTTCAATCTTCAAAAATTTGATGTACAAAAATGTCTTCACACTTATTCTGTAAAATCGATATAATTTTCTAGAAAGGTGTGTATGCATGAGTATGTGTGTGTGCTTCCTTTGTACATCGATCTGTGTGTGCCTTCATGCGTGCGTGTGTATGTATGTGTATTCGCCCACGTAAATATATAAATATGTTTTATTGGAGCGCGAAGAAGAGAGGTCGTCCACACTTCGTCCCCGCCAACTTTACTTAAAGGTAGGCGGATCAGTCATTTCTAGAGGAATTACGCCCTTGTATGCATGTACGTTTACGTGCACGTTTTGATCAGTTGTAAGTTTAAATATTAAGAAAATACGCGTTGAACTTTGTATAGTACACGTCAATAAATAAATAAAACGTGACATGAATAAAAAATATGAAATGTTATCAGTTAATGCATTTATAACAGAAAAACACGCACCTATAGTGTACCTAGCTATATAAGTGTATTGACGTCTGTTGACGCGAAGTAGTCTCCTTAATAACGCTTGAACTGAGAAAATCCTTTTGTTGGTAATAAGATGGACACAAGAAGAACGAACATGTTTATGTCAAAAAATTTGAATCAATGGGCTCATAGTGTATTCCTTGCCGATAATTTTAAGGATACACAGGGAAGCCACAGGCCCACCGGCCTGACCGTGGGCGGTGTAAAATTGGACCCGAATCGGCAACGAAACGTAATGGTACATGACGAATAAAGGCCGAATAGTGAAGAGCACCAGTGACGTAATCGTGGCCAGATTGTCGTCGTCCAATCACATCGTGTTGTCCTACTTGTCGCTGTCCAATGGCATTATATCACTAAATTCCTATTTGCCATAAGCACTGAGGATGCCCATTGCCATGTGTTCGCGAGCCTTCAGGCGTAATGCCGCGATGCTGGACGATCTTCTGTCGGTATCGTTAAAGCCATCCAGACCTTGGTATGGTGGCGCCATCTCGATGGCGGCCGCTTGCTGCGCAGGCGCGTGGCCGGCGTAGGCGGGCAGCGTTTGGAACTGCGCGTGCGCGTGGCCCGTCATCGGCGACGTGGTTCCGGCGACGCCCATGAACGAGGGGATGTTTGCCTGAGGAGCCATACAGGAGTTCGATGAGATCGGATATTGTGCCGCTGCACCAGACCACGGATTCTGTGACCAATCAAACATAATTGTTTATTTATTAAATTTATTCATTTTTATTTATACTCATGTTACTTTAGTCTCCAACAATCGTTTCGTTTCTCAGATTAGATCAATATTCGTAATCGCAAAACTATATTTTACGTGGTGTTACAATTTTGCAGTATTTTATAATTAACTATCATATGCAGTTATCATGACTACCACTACAACCCCCCCCACAAACTATACCTATTTTAAAATATAAATTATACCGAAGTGAATGGTACAATGATAATAGATAAATAGAGCACATTTATTTAAGATTGTTAACATATAATCGCACCAGTTCACTTCTGAGCACATTATCTATATTTCTATTTGTCACAGTTGTCACATTTAATGGCCTCATTACATTTAATATAATACCTGTGTAAAGGTATCGGGTCTAGCTCCTAGCGCCATCTCGTAGCCAGTACTGGCCGCCATATTTCGTATTGCCTGGATCTGTCCATAACGTTCCCGTTTCCGCCACTTGGCGCGTCTGTTCTGGAACCATACCTGGAGTGATAATTAATTACAGGTAACTATGATTGTTAGCGAAGTCAGATAGTTTTTATCACATTAATTTGTATAATATGTGTACGTTGTAAACGAGAGCATCATCGCACCTAAACTTTAATCTATATGAAAGAGAATATATTCAGTAAATTATATTGTTAGGTAGACGTAGATATGATCATATTATAGAATTATAGATCGAGTGATATGTAGAAAGGGAGAGAGTGTGTTTGTGTGTGGATGTGAGAGCATAAGTGTGTATGTGTGTGTGTATGTGTGTGTTCAGTTTGAATGAATATATATATATATATATATATATATATATATATATATATATATATAGAGAGAGAGAGAGAGAGAGAGAGAGAGAGAGATTCATCAGTCCCCCGAACAAACGTGTTCATACAGGTACCTCTACACGTTTACAGTCCAGGCTCTCCCTCCCTGTGTGGTATCCAGATACAAGCCCCACACCGACAGATTGTCTTTAGAGGTTTTTCTGGGGCCAGTTTCTTTTTTAGAGTTTCTGCTCAGAATTAAACATATCGTGATACACCTGTCACAATATAATTAGGTCGGGTCATTATTTATGTGTTCTTAACCTAAAACAGATGTTGATCAGAAAACAATTACCGGTCAGGGAGTTGTTGTTACGTTGTTTTGTTGCTATAACGAGGGACATAGATCCCGGGGTGGGGGGGTTGGGTTCTGGCGTACACCCCTACATGCGGGAGTAGCGGGTAGGAATCAAGCATTTCATAAACAAACAACAAATCCCGCCCCCCGTGCTCGTATGTTCCGCCCTCTTCCCCTATCATACACCTAAAAATATGCCACTCGCGGTAACAAAGTCTGTCTGGATCCGCGCGACGCTGTAACAATGTCTGTCTGGATCTAGTCGAACTCGTATATCTTGTCGGCTCGTTATTTGTCGATTTTAATTGATCAATAAATCAAAATATAATATAGTGAATAATCTTGATCTACCATCGGCTTTGAAGTAGGTACTGAATAATGGGGGGGGGGAGGGGGGCTGGTCGGAACCCGCCAGATCAAATAAGGGGTACTCTATCAGGTGTACTATAATTGCTAATCATGAAGTCAATTACTGATATAAATGTGGCAGATATGAGGATATACAACTTAAATAGTAGAAACTCAGGTTAATTGAGGACTACTTAGTCGACAGTTGACTAAACGCGCAAGCGCTCCTGTCCACGCGCGCACACGTACGCGTACACACATGCGCGCGCGCGCGCACGCACATATACACGAATAACGTTGTTGTTGTAGGGCTAATTTGGCGCTCATGACATTGTAAGCTAAATGGGATAAGCTAATTACAGGTGAAATTAAAGATGAAACACCCCTGAGACTTTGGTCGCGATTCGAAAACCACTTCTAGAGATCTGTTCGACAACTGTGATATCAAAAAACTGCAGAAACGTGTGTGTATATATATATATATATATATATATATATATATATATATATATATATAACTTTATTCCAACATATAACATCTATTTAAACATATATATCCCTACCATCATCTCAGTATCATCATCATCATCATCATCATTGACTCACAGCATCTGATCATCTGACCAACTAACAAGAAACAGCTGTAATGTCCAAAGTAAATACATCTTCAGATATTTATCTGAAGCCATTACTGATGTCGGGATGGCGCTGGTCTCTACTAACTCAGTGACATAACACCAGAGGGCACCACCAACTGGTGGCCGGAGATAAAGCGGCCCGATTGGCCGTCAGCAGTTCGGTTACGTCATCACAAATGGTGCTCCATCTAAATAGAACAATTACAGCCTTTTCTCGTATGTAGAGTAACACTTGCCGAATAGAGAAGTCGGTTGCCTCAAGGAATATTAACGTATCGCCGGGAAACTACTGGCTAATATAAATAGATTTTCCATCAAACTTCAAGTGGGGTGTGATGGGTTGTGATAGGGTATGATGGGGTGTGATAGAGTGTGGTGGAGTGTGGGACGACTGTATGCTGAGCCGTTGGACCAAAGAGTAATGATTGAACTAACTTCTCTTTAACCCCTCCTCTCTCTCTCTCTCTCTCTCTCTCTCTCTCTCTCTCCTACCCCCCCCCCACATTCCCCATCCTCCTCTCTCAGTCAGCTCCTCTCCTCTCTTCTCTCTCTCTCTCCTCCTCTCTCTCTCTCTCTCTCTCTCTCTCTCTCTCTCTCTCTATATATATATATATATATATATATATATATATATATATATATATATATATATATATATATACTTTAATCATATGGAGGCGATCTTTAGAAATTGAAATTATTACTTTCGACGAAAAATTAAATTTTTTAATTTCGCTAAACAAAAAAAAAATATGTTAATAATATAATTAACTTTCATTCTATAGAAACCGATTAATGGTTGATTAGTTTATAAATAGCAAACGTCCGCTAATTCGAATGTGAATGGACTTACGTCGATTAGCCACGGATGGCCATAACCAATAGAGTTATCTATTTTGGTCGTTTCACAAATACTCGGGTAGAGTTCAAAAACCATAAAATAGGGGACTATCAAATAAAGGGACTCGTCGTGTAAACAATCGTCTTCTTCCCGCGTTAGTCAGTCTAACGTTTTAGGTACAATTTCTCCATTTTTCTTCATCATCGTCTACTCCACATCAGGAGACATCCGACCATTGTTTTGAACGTTTAATTCCGCTCGTTGTATTATCTCTATTTGTTGGATAAACAACAATAATCTAGAATAAACTGGATTTGGATTAATATTCTCCGTTAGAAACTTTAGCACGGACTATAATGAAAGGAGGATGGATATCAACGCAAACAAACGGATAATATATGGTTCGTATTTGTTTTATTCTTAGACATTTCGTAAACAATAATATGGAAAGTTTCTGTTTTGTTATAAAAATAAATCACGGGAATATAGAGACGTTCTGGCGGAACAGATAAGATAATTAATACGCTGATGATATTATATTTATTTATTATTGTTCGTTGATGCTTAGGAAGATAAAGCCGATATAAACTAAATATGACTACAGCCTGAATACAATTGCACGCACATGCACGCACACACACACACATACACACACATATCGCTATTTTAATATCTTTGTTTTACCAGATTCAGTTAGAATAAACGCAATTAATTAACCCTTCCTAAAAGAATTAAACATTTCCGTGAATTATAAAAATTTACGCATTTCTTTGCAATCTCCGGCGTCTCCATTGCCTAACTGATAATGCGGTTGACCAAATACTTCTAGCACGTGGGTTCAAATCCCAGCCGGCCTATTTAGCACAGAAGCGGCCGTAAAACGACAATATTTCCCATCATCCAATACGCTCTATCCGATTTGGAAGAGTAAGTAGTTAGCATTTAACGCGATGTTTCTTTGAACGGCTGATAATAAATCACAATCAGTGGACTGAAATCTGGTAAACGGGCTGAAAAAAGGGAGGAAAGGAAGCAGAAGCCGACAAACAAACGTCAGTAGGTGATGATGATGATGATTGATGTTTTACGGCCACTTTTGTGCACATGGTAGGCGAAATGGGCCGAGCGACCTCCGAAGGTAATGAAACGAAATACGTCAGTAGGTAGGGCTTGATATGACTAAGAGCTGAAAACGCGTCTTTTTACAACATCCACATTGGTCTTAATGTCTCTACCTTTAGCTAAGCGTCTCTACCTTTGTGAAGTATCTCTACCTTTGTGAAGCGTCTCTTACGTAGAAGAAAAATTCCGAGTTTTCCAAATTGAAATTTATTTTGCAAATTTATTCCCGATTCGGTTTCTTATTTAAATTCGACGACTACAATTTGGCCAGGAAGACACCAGTTAATAAACTAATGTTGGATATGTTCGTTCGCTTAATTTAAGTTGACATTTCATTCGAAACTGTTGGATTCATTATTAACTGCCTCCCAAAGAAGAGAACTAAAAACAGCGATGGGAAAAACGCAATTCCTCAGAACAGTCGTGGAGTGTATAGATTTGGTACTCATCCCGCTGTTGGTACTTTACCATGGAGATCTTCAGGATACAGACAAGTGGCTCTAAGATGACTCATCGCGACCAGATCACAGAATGGCATGTACAGTCAAAGATCGGGAAGAAGACCATCCGGTGGATGTTTTCCAATAAAGGTAGACCGTGAATATTTCAGCTTTATTTACCTTTGTTTAACAGTGAACCGATTAATTAACGAATTACTAGAAGGCGTCGGTATATATCAGGACGATGTCTGTCGGCATCACCGAGGCTGATTATTATCTCTCAAAATGTTATCCGTTATATTAGTGATCTGTGATCTGTGATCATCTATACTCGATCATTTATGTGATCCTTCACGCTATTTATGCGATGATCTGATCTGATCAACGTTTACTCCTATTTTCGCGCGTTAATTATTAGTGTATTTTTCACGGAAATAAAATATGAACTTTATTTCCATTTCCTCGTTGATTTTGTTCATTTGTTCCCCTTCCACACAACCCCCCCCCCCCCTTTGTTTTCATTATCTATATCCAACAATCTCCAAAACCCGCTACAATATAGTCATCCCCAAATAACTAAAGAGTTGGGAGATCATTTGACTGAGATGATATCCTTTAATTGAAGTCTGTGATGTCCTTATTGTTTGTGATCAATTGTAAAACAATAACAAAGATGATAATAACGATAATAATAATTTAAAAAATTGTACACTTCCCTATATATTCTATAAGAAGATTAATATAAGGCGCTTAACCAGGTAAATAATACCAATGTAACATATTTACGTCTTTCCATAAATGTATTTTTAATACACATACACATCTAAATACATGACGCTTCAGATGAGATTAACTGAAATAAAAAGGTGATTTTATGCGATGACAACTAAGAATAAATGCATCAAGGTAGGTTCCAGTTAGAAAAGGTAGTCCCCATCAATAGAAGACTATTGATATTTTTCTTTGTAACACCATTACGACGGAGAAAGGAATACATTCTACGTACAGGTCGTGGTATTTATTTATTAAATAGCAAACATATGATATTTAGGTAAAAACGTGCAAAGGTTAATTCAAGGCAATATATTTTCTTGCCTAATCTATGGGGGGCGCTCCGTGGTCTAGCGGTGGCGTGCTGGACCACAGATCATTACCACCCGTGTTCGAATCCCGGCGTGGGCATATCTGAAGGTTGTTTCGTCTTTCACTTCGCTCATTACCTTTGGAGGTCGCTCGGCCCATTTAGCCTACCTTGTGCACAAAAGTGGCCGTAAAACATCAATCATCATCATCATCTTGCCTAATCTATGGCATTGTGTTGGTCTCTCTCTCTCTCTCTCTCTCTCTCTTCTATATATATATATATATATATATATATATATATGGTACCCTCTAGCCACATAACACTTTTATTAGTTCAGATCTGGTACCTCACTACTCAGTATAGATAGCTGTACCATATTCTCTTTTGTACATCGGAGGTAAACATAGTTCCCGATATCCAGAGAGTGTCAATTAATTATAGACAGTGTGTTTTAACAATTTCCACTGAATCGAGACAGTATTCGCTATATCCATACAGTGTCTACAGACGGTGTCCACCATTTCTAGATATTTACACCGTATCCAGACACGGTAAACTTTATTCACTGTTCCCATATCCAGACACTGTACACCACATCCAGCGTCCGGCACAGTGCGTCTCTCGGCAACAGGAAGTTGTAATGCGTTTGTTACGTCATCGACAGCAGATAACTTTCCCCCGGAGCCGTCAGATGTCGTTACTGATCAAACATGTCTGACATATAATGGAAACTGGGATCGGATCGTGTAAATAAGCCTGAAAACATGGCGTACCACCGAGTATACGAGGAGGTGGGGGGGAGGTCTGCATGGATTAACGGGATGTTGGTCACTCAACGGACACCATCCGGAAGTTGTTGTTTGTTTTTGTCTAAGTACTGGATCGAGTCAGTTTCGGACAGATACACGACAGATCCTGACAGACGTTCGGGACCATCCCGATCACCTCCTTGTTATCAGACACTTCAGTCGGTGGTCTAATCAGGATCAGCACGAGTCCGCCCCCAGTGAGGTATCGCTGGCCATCAAAACATATGAACACCACCTTGAACACCAATGTATTGCTACATTAAACTATTTCAGATAAATTGTAAACTCTCTCTTATATTAAAGTGAATTAGATGAAAACATCTACTGAAGAACACGAATAAAAACTCCATAAATAATTATTTTTAAAAGCAACAATTTAAATTTAAAATGTTTAGTATATATTTCTTACGCTCTCATATAAAAATATGCCAATTATGATTCCAAAAGAAGTACAAGCAACAGACAAAAATTATGAGCTCGGGATTTTCCTCGTATTAGTGTAAACAAAACAGGAAGATCGTTAATTGTGTTTATTAACGGGAATATTACGACGGGCTCCTTGCAAAAACACTGAATTGCTTCTCCATCTTCGAATATCATCTACGAACAGGGGTTTTCTCTCCGAAAATAAACCTGTGATTACGTATTAGGGCGGAAACAACTCCTCAGTAAAAGATTTTGATTCCGTATTTGTTACTTTTCATCTGGCGAGTGTAGTGTGGCAATGAATAAATTATAAGTTTACTTTTTGCAAAATGGAGAATATAATTTATCATCAGCCAAAAAAATATAATCTGACGACCAAAATCAGTAAGTTGATCGTGTCTTTATGTAGCTATGGCGTGCCATTGTTTCCATCATACTTGGAGAAACGAGGAAGCCATCTTGGCCATCTTTGAAATTACTCCTAAAAGTATTATAATTACACAGATTATCCAGTTCGCAACACAAATATTCAATTTTAAATTAGTATCTTTAAAGTTTCTTCCTTCATGTACAACACATAAATGATACACTACTTTATTACGATTGTGATTTCATTGTTGGTGGTGGTATCTGGAGGGGATCTTTCAGGAGAAGCGGAATGACGATGTGTGGTTGAAATGTTGATTTTCTTATAATCAATGCTGCTAGTTGGTGATCCGAGAGTTTGAAGTTTTCGGGGAGATGACTTTTTAGTTTTCTTTGAAGTTTCGGGGGGGGGGTGGGGGGACTAGGTCTCCTTCTACCACATTGCTTCTTTTATATCTAACAATCAGTGGCCCGCACTTAGATTGCTATGTTCATCAATATACCTTTATGTTCCATATGTGTTTTAGTTATTAATGTATTAATATATAAATCGCCTAGGTTGAGTATGAACGGGAGATGAAAGTTACATAACAATGTCCGTGTTTAAATTATGTTTCCAACGAGACAAATCTTGTATTATAATTATATATATTTATATTAAGGTTGAATTAATAATCACCCAAAATTATTAAACCAAATTAGCAGTTCCTTTACTGTAACTCCTTTGCCAGAATGTGTACAGTCTTAGAACGCACATGGAAATGTTGCTGCGTTCATCAGCTTTTTATTGATATGTATAATGATGATATTCGAATAGTTATTAATATTTTAGTATAACTATAAAGCACCGACGGGTCAAAGGCGATTGTCCAGGCGCGGTGCATCAACCAAAACGAGTATTGACGCTATCACGTCTGCGCCTTGGCTGTATATAACAAAGCTTAGTAATTGGTCAAAGCAGCAACATGGCTGCGCCCAATAAGCGACGGCCAGGGGTCTCTACCCCAAGCTTCAACAAGGTTAAAGCAACAGAAGACTACAAACTTCCAGACCATCACCTAGCAGCATTGATCATAACCCCACTTCTCCGGAAAGACCCTTACACCCACACAACAACAACAACAACAATATTAGGACAGATCAGATCCCCCCTCTATGGACTAGTGGGTAAGAGCGCGGGACTTTCGTACCCGTGTTTCATGCTGTGTGGGAGGCCGGAGGTTCGAATTCCGGCGGTGATACTTTAGTAGGAAGAGTTTGTCATCCAACCAGGCAACTGGCAAGTTTTTTCTCACCCGAACATGACATCTATAGTAAACTGAGGTGCAACCATGTTAAACAACTGCCATTTCGCACATCACCATAATAACAGAAATCAACACTAGGTGGCTGTGCCCAATAGGCGACAGCCAGGGGTCTCTAGCCCAAACTTCAACAAGACAACAAGGTTGAAGCAAGGCCGTGCCCTATAGCGACGGTCTTGGGTATCAATTCTCCTTTACTTTGACAAGGCAGGACAAGGTTAAAGCAGACGGGAAAGCTAAGCATAGATTGAGACAACCAGCCATCGTCCACAAGACCATTTTCATCAGGAGACAACCATATGTCCTGCAGTAACCCCCCCCCCACCAGAGAACCTAACAAACCCCTTATAAGAGGCTGTGCCCTACAGCGATGGCTTGGGGTATCAATTCCCCTTAACTTTAACAAGACGAGGTTAAAGCAGTTTTGTATTAAAGTGTCTTTAGAAATAAATCAACCTTGAAACGACCTCTACGTTGTTTGGTGACTATTAAGTAGGACTTTTAACAAAATCGCCTTTTTTTGACAAACTTAAAATATAAAATGGCTAGAATTGGCATTATCTAAAGTCTTAACAAGGAATTGTATATTTCGGAGTAGAATGAAAATGTTCTAAGAACTTTACCGGAGTCAAGTAAGTGAAAAGGCAATGGGAGGGAGAGGTGGATGAGCGCCCAAGTGAAGTTTTTGTCATGAGAATTTCTACTTCCGTTTTTTGGTCGAAGGAGATTTCCGGACACGAGGGTGTATACTGTATATTATTAATGGTTATTTTGTTTGTTATTGTTCGATTTATTGTTCACAATCGAGTCCAGTTTTTCAAAACAGTTGTCTGTCTTTATGTCGAAAAAAGTAGTGGAACCTTCGTCATGATGATGACGCGCCCTGTCCCGCGGCAACACAGTTAGTGGGGGGGAGGGGTCGGATGTTTTCATACAGACGCCCCAGATTGGTAATTATATATATATATATTGTGTGTGTGTGTGTGTGTGTGTGTGTGTGTGTGTGTGTGTGTGTGTGTGTGTGTGTGTGTGTGTGTGTGTGTGTGTGTGTGTGTGTGGTGGGGCCAGCAAGTCATGCATCCACCAAGTGAAAGTCTTGGTAAAGGATGTCACCAGAGCCATCCCTTTTAGGGTGCGGGAACCGGGTTCCACCTAATCAACACTCAAAATGCCGGACCGAAGCAACTTGTCCCACGGCCCATTTGCTACATCTGAGTGAGATAATCACGAATTCAGTGTCAATAAATAATGGGATTACTTCACGGAACTATACATGTGTCAAGGAGAAGAATTTCAAATTACAGGGGAAAATACCGAAATTGAAAATAGTATACATTCTCATTGGCAATCGGCATAAATATTTCATATCAGAAGAGATAACCGCGGGAGAGATCTTCTTGTCGGGGGATCGCACGCCTCACTGGGCCAGATGGAGTCGGTGGCAACAGTTGCGTGATGCCGCGTGTTTTTCCTGTAAACATGGCGCGCCGCGGTAGACCGTCGGCGAGCCAGATGTGGTTCGGAGCCGTTACAACGGCCAGTCGGCGAGCGGCTATTTAGCGGCGGTACTATTTACACATATGTATGTCACGGTCTGGAACGGTTGTACACGTTCTACATCCTCCCACAACCCAAACAACACATGTAATGTTTGTTTTTGTTAAATAAATGTACGGACTTAGACGGCGATATGGCTGCGGTATGTTGGGCGATAAATGAGCCTCACCGACCATGTCCACCCATTCATCTGGCACTAACTCACTCACTCACTCACTCACTCACTCACTCTCTTATCCACCACTTACTCACTCGCTCATTAACTCACTCCTCACTCATCTACCTAATCACCAACTCACCATCACTCCCCCACTCATACTTTCATCCTGCCACCTACCATCCACCCAATCTGAAACTGACTCACTGGCTCACCGCTAGTCTCACTGACTGATTCGCTGAATCACTGACTGACTAACCGACTCACTCATTCACTGACTAATCGGTTAGCCTTCTTCCTCCTCGCTCGCTTACTGAACCACCCAACCAGCTTCTGTATCTCATGTTCTAACCAATTTGTCCCTAACTGGTCCCATCCTTCAGTGTGGTTGCCACGTGGTCCACCATGGTGCCCACCTAGAGACCACACAGTCACCACAGCCCCATACCGAGACCACACAAACCGCGCAACCCAGACACAGCTCGAATAAACACCACGCAAGAGGGTCGCCAATATAAAAGGATCGCGCTTCTGGCTCCTTTCAACATTATACTAGTTCAAGTGATCGCACGGTTTATCACCATGATGCTCAATAAACCCATCTCTCAGCATTCTATCAGCGCGCAGACCACACGGAGAACACACTGACACCGAAAGCTTCAAGGCGAGACCGCACATCCCACAGCGAGACCACACATCCCACAGCGAGACCACGAATGGTTGTAAAGTGCACAGAATTCGAGACTGGAAACAAAAACACAACACCGACAAAAACAAACAAGTTATTCTATGGTTCGTTTTCGGAGAGATTCTCCGATATCCATTCTATCCGTGTTTGTGTTTAAAACACACCTGTTGCCTTCGGGAGATTACATGGATCCGGATGTGGAGGGCTTCCCACTTCTCAGAACGATCTGTAAACGAACAGAACACGATATGGCCGCGGCATGCCAATTGAGACAGATATCGAGACAACCATCTCGTCGGCATAAATAATTTCTAGATCTGTTTTAGAGGTCAGTCCAGAAGACAGCCCAGAAGGCAGTCCAGAAGACAGTGATCGTCTGCTCAATTGGCGGTTCGGGGATAAACGCGCTAAGCAGATGAAATTCGTCTCGTTTAAAAAAATCTTACTCATTTAATGTTTTAATAGATTATATGACAGATAAATGGATTAAATCTTCGTTTCTATTATCATAGGCGACACAATAAGTAAAGGACGACTTGACAGGGTTACGAATTAAGATATGATGTATATAACTGATACAAAAGATGAAAAAGGATCACTCCATACACTTCACTTGTTTGTTGTCTTCGCGCTTTTTTTTTGCTTCAAGATGAGATTAATTGTTGAAATTAATATATTTGTAATAATCAAGATTTTTCAATTTTATCACACGGATCACGTCCTTGTTAGAGGGTAAAAGGCTATAAAAAGTAATGATGTGAGACAGAAATATGCTAAATAATTTGTCTTTTATTATCATAAATAATTAGTTTAAGCATTTGAAATAGCTATTTAAGAAAGGCCTCTCCGAAGTAAGTTAAGTTACTCAAGTTAAACACAAATTCTTGGCGATTTTTGAAACTCCAAATTTAAATTAAAATCTATTGATCCTTCCACATTTTTGTTTACGTTCAATGTATAACTGTTTAGATATTTCTGTTTCTCAAACTATCTTCTTCTTTCGTTTCTGATTATCGTCCAGTTTCCTTTCCGATTTCTCTGGTTCCGTCCGTAGGTTCTTCTGTAGTACAACTGATATGATCGAATACTAGAGTCAGACATGTCTGTGGGGTGTTTCATTCCTCAGTAACAGCAAGCGTTTTTGTCCAACTGTTGGCTTCAACCCTCTATCATATGAAAAAATTCTCCGCCTCCAGCTTCCAGCAGCACCTCCCCTTTTCTCTCGATCTGTAGATCCTTCACCAAATTTAATCCCCCCCCTCAACGTCTCACCATTATCTCTCCCCGACCCCCCTCGTCTGCCAGAAGTGTGTACCCTAAGTATCCCAGCCAATGACCTGTTGCTAATTCTTAAAATAAATACTTTTCCTTTGGAGTGACTTTATCTAACCGACCGCTGGGATCCCACAGTTAGTTGAGGACCTACACCGTCGGTTGATGTTTGTATACAATATGGCGTTATGGCTTAAATTAGCTTAGTAACCAGTCACAATTGGCCACCAGTTGAACGGAAATAGCTAGCTAATTTGTCGGTTTTCGGTCACTTCGCAAACATTAGTGGTAGGGCCTTGTCTGTTTGGAAGGGAGCGGATTGTTGTAGCGTTTAGCACGAGAACATGTTACACACGCAGCACTCACGCGCACGTACGCACGCACGCACACAAATATGTACCGAGCAAAGGAGTGGTGATATATTGTTATGTACAATATTATCTACATTGTTTTCATCCAAGGATTACATTAATTCAATTAAGAAGTTTTATTAAGTGATGTAGCATTTAAATTTTTTACTGTTTCAGGCATAAGTGAGAACTGAGATGCGTTTTGACATTTGATATAAAGAAAGAGTTCGCCGAATTATCTACTCTCTTCGAATTGTTACATCCTCGAAGCCATTGTCCGAGCGCCCCCCCCCCTTTCTTCGAAAAATTACAACGCCAAGAAACCGCCATTTAAGGCAATGCACGATGATATTGGTGACGTCATGTCTTTCTCAAAAAGAATAAAATCTTCTCAAGCGGGAATAACAAGGTCATATGTGTTTTATCCGGTATGATAAATTAGATATGTTGATGTGGGTAGAGAACAGAACCAGATTTAATATCTTATTATATTTCAGGAGTACATATTGTCATATACGTGATCAGAAATCATTAAAACTTCAAAATAGTCATGAATTTAGCCCATTTTGATGATTTTATATATATATATATATATATATATATATATATTATAATGTAGTACAAAATGTTGTCCATCTCTCTATCACAACACAAAACTATCCCCCAAGACGCTAAATAAGTTTGACCTTTCTCACAGCTCTCCTCCAATAGGCGACACCTGGCGGCTGTCATCTTAGATGTTATCGCAACGGCGTCATCTAGCGTTTTAATTATTGTGATTTGTCTCACGAATGGCCGCCGATTCCATTAACAATGTTTGTGTATTTTAACTAAAGGGCCGAGTTAACACGAGTGGCGCAATGTTAATATCGATTTCGCTACGACACATGCATGCCGACATTAAATGACAATGAGAGTGAGTGGGGGGGAGGGAGTTGGGGGGGGAGAGGGGGATGATTTAACCAGTATGTAGACGGCAGTTGATTGTTTCTTTTGCGGGATCCAGATTTCGGTGGCGGTTCTTTCAAGAGGGGTTGTATGACGACGGTCCCTCCCCCAAGTATCCGTACCAATTTTGTATATCTCCACAAACGCGCGCATTTCGTTCTGACATCTGCGTGACGGCGAAGACCAGCTGGCTGGCTAACCCCACCTGACGGGATATCGTCTGCTCCGGACACGAGAGATTCTCGCCATTTTTTCCGCCATCCGGATCGACCTCTCGGCGGAGCGCAGCTCTCGCCTACTACACCTACACCTGACCGACGGCGTTCGGGATACGATTACCGTCGTATCAGCGCCATTCGGCCACGGTAACATCGAACCGGTCGCTCACCGTCACAGTTATCTCGGGCCAGTTCGCCCCCGTCATCTCCGTGTAATCACCGGAACCCGCTCGTCGTTGTGCGCGTAATTAGACAAATTCCTGATGGCCGCGTCACCGCCCCCGTTATCTACGAGCCGAGGATATCGAATTTAATGCTTGGCGAAGACGAAATTCCATCCTCGTCTGGACGAGAAGATCAGCCATCTTGTATCCATCGTTCATTTCGGCCCAAAGTCATTTATAACCTGCTCAAGAACGTGGCACTCCGTCGATTTTCCTTCTCGGCTCCGATGCTTCTCTTGGTGAACGATCTGTTTGTAAGTTTGTTTTGATCGATCACCTTTTATCCCCCCCACCCGCCTCCTCCCCCCTCTCTACCCATCCTTATCTCTCGCGATCAGGTTAGTTTCTCACCTGAAGCCGTCACGAATATTATACGATAACAAGGGCTCGATTTTACAGACGTGTTATAGTATATAAGACGAGCAATAATCATTGTTAACTTCAAGGAATCTTCTGTCAGTGTCGACACTTCGCAGAAATTTTCATCTTGACTCGTACCATTGGTTCTCGTTAGAGATGATTAATATAAACTATTTAAAACAATCATCCAACAATGTGTACATAAACCTTTAGTTTTTGACGCGGAGTTTAGACTTTTAAGATTGCGTTTCTTTACTCATATTTCGAGAACGCCTTTAAAAGATTAAATAAATACATAGACATTATAAACACCGACTCTATACCTATATATCAATTCCTAGCTCAAGTCTGATGAATGTTTCACCTTTCACTTCACCTCACTTTTTGTTCAGATTGTTTGACCCGTTTAGCCTCAAAGCTGATGAAAAGTTAAAAGTAAAGAACTATTTATATCTTAACGCTACTGCTTCTACTATTACTACTATTAATACAACTACTATCACTGATTTTATCAGTACTACTATTATCACTAGTACTATTACTACTTCTACCACTTCCATCACCAATAACAGCAACGCCACCACCTCCATCACTACTACTACATTATTATTATTATTATTATTATTATTATTACAGCTACTACTGCTATTACCACATTACTACCACTACCATTACTTTTATTACCACCACCACTACTACCACCACTACCACCACTACTACTACTACTACTACTCCTGTTACTACTACTAATACCACTAGTTATGTTACTACCACTACTACTACTACTACTACTACTATTACAACTACTTTTACTCGTACCAGCCCACCCTCGCTACTACTACTACTACTACTACTACTACTACTACTACTATTGCTGCTACTACTATTAAAACTACTGCTGTGGTGACTACTACAAAAACGCTTAACTATTAATATTATCACGACTACCACTACCTAATAGTACCACTACAACAACTACTACGAACCCTTGGGTTAAATGCTCCTCCCGACTTAGCTATAACACTGGATGCTTGCTTGTTTTATTGATTGAGTCATTGATTGATTCATTGACTGATTGAGCCAGCTCAGCCAGCCAGCCAGCCAGCCAGTCAGCCAGCCAGCCAGCCAGCCAGCCAGCCAGCCAGCCAGCCAGCCAGCCACAAAAAGGACCATTTATTGTCATGCTATTTTATTAGCTTCTGACCCAAGGTGAGCCAACAAGCGAGATAGGTCTATAATTAATGAACTAATTAACAAACAAAAAACAAACTTTCCCGTTATAATATTAGAGTCTAATTAATAAAAATGTAACACTTCCAAACTTTGACCAAATTTCATCAACAAAATAAAACCTTATCTAAACAGACGAGGTTTTTCTCCAACATCCGAAGGTCATATGATCACAGTCAAGATGGGCGCTCGTATAACACGAGATCTTTGTTAAGACGAGTGGTTGTGGTTATAGGTTCTACTGTACAGTAGGCCTAATTTAAGCTTAGATCAACAACGAGAGAGAACCAGACCAGATCCACACAACAGGCGCGATAAAAATAAAATCCGTCATTTTTCAATCCATGTTATGATGGCGGCCATTATCGAGCTTCAAGATCCAGATTGTGAGACGCGAAAAAATCCGGAGCAATGCGATTTATTTCAGTCTTTTTACGGCCACCGCCGATCGGGGCATGCACGGTCAAAGTTCATCTTCAGGATCACATCAAAAGGGAAATGTATAGAGCCGCATCTACGGGGGGAAGGGTCGTTTTGGCGTGAAAGAAAAGATTCAGGAGGGTGTGTGTGTGTGTGTGTGTGTGTGATCTGACATGATCTATCAAATTAATAACACGTGTTCTTCAGTTACTGCTATATGATTAGCCAGGCGACCTATTCGGCCCTAGGTTTTCTCGTCCCCAGTAGTCGTGTGTCTTACGGACTCACGCTGGCATACTAATTTCTACAGCGAGTCGTTCACCGTCCAAACGACGATGGCACACGGATTCAGGGGGAGTAGCATTCTGGCAAAACAAATGGTCTTTGATATAAAATCCCGGCTTCAAAGGAGCCGCTTTATTTATGCGACTTTTTTCGACCGATTCACAAAGCCATTTTCGGCTGGGTGGTGCCCCTCAACTGAGAGCACCCGCTGTGAGATGGAGGGTAAATATGGGGACAAAGCCTCCGAAATACGAAATATTTGCCAATTAAAGTTAGTGGATATAATTTACGGTAGACGATGACTTAGTAGAAATGAGTAATCCTACACTTGAGCTGGATGTATCTCGCAAATAACCAACCGTCAACCAGGAAACAGGCGCCTCCGGCCGGTAAACATCTCCCGCTTATTTGTGACGTATAGTTCCAACGATAAAGTTCCTCGTGGGACAAGAGAATGGAATTTGACGAGTCATTATTGCAGAATTTAATTTGAAATAACTGAGGCTTAAATTTGAGAACTACGGGATGTCTGGGCTTAAGTCTGAGTCCGGGAACACTTCGATTTAAGGGACTACTGGTATAATCCATCTTTAAGTAATTCATGTAATGTGGTAATGTGTGCGCCTCAGTTCAAGTCGATGATCAATTTGAATTAAGACGATCGTATAAATCCTTCTTTTAGTAATTCATGTACAATGGTTAAGTATGAGTTCGGGCTGGAGTCACTGATCACTTTGAAATAAGGGGATTGTTTTGTACGGGGTCTCAGAGGGGTCAAAGATCATCTTGAAGTAAGGATACTAGTGGGGTAGTCCAACATTAACTACCGTTTGCCAGACAGATGTCTCCCGAGTTTGGACTGGCGAGGAAGACAAATATGTTCACATTCCTTCATCAGTAATGTCAGCTAGCTAGGGTATTCTCACCTGTACACGAGCCTCCGTCAGGTTACACCTGAGTGCTAGCTGCTCTCTGGCGTAGACGTCTGGATAGTGAGTTTTGTGGAAGACTCGCTCCATCTCTTCAAGCTGAAAACTTGTAAACGTCGTCCGATTTCGGCGCTTTTTCCTCTTCGGGTCACCACCAGGTGGCGAATCGTCGTCGTCTTCGGCCCCCGACTGATCCAGGACGTCTCCGGATGATGGCTTCGATGCCGACGAGGCAGTTCGTGGCGTTTCCAGTTCGGCGCTTTTCGTCCTCGACAGTGGATGATCCGGAACGATCTTGTTCTTGTTGTTGGTTCGCGATCCGAGGCTTGGAGAATCATCGACCGGCGATGGCACGGATGAGATGCTCCCCCGCGACGATCCAGAATCTGGTGACATCGATTCGATCCCCGTTCCAGCGCTGTAGACGTCCCTCAGATTGGACATAGCTCGGCTCGGGGTTACCATGCCGGGTAAGTGGATCGGAAATCCCGGAAATCCGCAGTGCGCAGCCGCGAATCGCTCGCCCTGAAGGACGGCAGCTGTTGGAGAGATAAACAGAAAAATGGAACCTTGACTATTTGTGCGCTACATCCGAGATACGAATTGTGCGAGTTACGGATGATCGACGAATACGATTGCCGATCACCGGGATACGATTTAACCAGATTATATCAGGGTCGATCAGGAATCAGAAGCGATTAAATGGCCGTAAAATGTCTACTTCGGCCTCGATGGTTAATTATCCGGCAAGTTACACGTCGGCCCGGCGGTACGACCTGTCCGGCAGTACGATGAGCCCCGCGAGATTCGGCTTAATTCGTACGTACGGACGTTCGTCCCACCGCGTATCGGAAGAGGCCGAAGCTGGCGGCCAGATTTTTGGATATCTCAGAAATCCCCAAAGCGTGGCTATCTAAGTTGATGAAGGAAAGTGACTAGCAGCGTGGCGGCTACCCGGCTCGTGTGCTCCTTCCCGGCTAGATAACAACATTTCTCGGCGAAAAACGAGCCAAAGTCGGAGGGGGTCCCCATTCTCTCGCCGACATACCTCCGTCAGTCAGCCCGGAGAACCCCGGCAATCAACGCCACCTGACATCTGGTATTCCTTAGCGGTCCTTATTGAATCATTATCTCCAATAAAAGTCAGTAATGTCTCACTGACTGCCGACAGTCATGGCAAATTTCGTCCGCCCGGACTCGGCACACGGAGTAAGCGTCCCTACTATTTATCGCCTCGACTCGGCGAGGCCGAGCGGACCGTTTTATTAACACTTTAGCGGCATTCGGCAAAAATCGCCGCAACATTTGATTAAACCCCGAAACTATGAGCTTATGAAGAGCACATGTTCGGTTAGAGAGAGAGAGAGAGAGAGAGAGAGATAAGGGTAGGGGTAGCGAGCAGACGCCTACCCCCCACTCACATGCACGAACGCGCGCACATTCTCTCTCTCTCTCTCACACACGCACACGCACACACACACACACACAACACAAACACACACAGAGAGAGAGAGAGAGAGAGAAGATTTAACTACTAACAGACTTTCTCCAAGTCTTTGTCTTGTCGGTAAATAGTTGTTTATTTTCAGATATCGTCGAGTCATCACTCAATTAGTCTCTCCAGTTGTCACTGATCATCGATTAATAACACGAGTCGTCTTTAATAAACAACAAATGATATCTAAGAATATTGTCAGAATTATTCACCAGTTTTGTTTAATATTTTTAGTCACGATGGACCTTTGAAGTGGACAATAGTTGATGATAAAGAATGATTTGGTCAGGTTATTAATTGCGATAATATACAGCTAAATATATCATTTCACATTACATAAATTATGCGTACATATTCCTACAAACACATGAACCTATGCGATGATAATACTTCTGGGCGATTCATCAGTCAATCATCCGCTTTTCGTACGTGTCAAAAACGTCCAATCATCCACACTGCTCGCACACGCGCACATGAGCGCACGCACGCATGCAAACACGCACGCACGCACCCCTCGCACTAATTTTTATTGCAGCAGTAATTACAACATACTCCTTAAATTTGAATGAAACATGTCACCATAACATGGATGACTTCCATGAGAAATTTTAATTAACTGACAATAATAAATTATTTTTTTAAATGCTAGATTCGAAGTTCTGTTATATGTCGTATAAAAGGCGGAAGTTAAAATGGTCAATATGAAATGCATCATGTACCTCGATCAGACTTTATCAAATGCTCTTGTGGGATGTTTTAAAGATGTCGGTTCGCCGCTCAGTATATTGATGTGAAATATTTATTAATGAAACATGAATATCGCTACCGTACGCACGTTTCTATAATCAGGACTACGTGTACCTATGCAACAAGTTTTCAATTGGGTAATACTACTACTACTACTACTACTAATAATAATAATAATAATAAAATATATATATATATATATATATATATATATATATATATATATATATATATCGATAAGAGAATATCAAATAGGACAATTAATGAAGTTTCATTATTCACAGATCGATAAATCGATAGCTATCACCGATCAGTACAATTTTGGCAGAATACCTATTCAACGATTTATTAATAATTTTTTTTTATATTCATGCGAGTCTCTCCATTTCATGTTTAAAACATGTTCGAGGGGGGAGATTGTAAAATAAATTCTTTTATGGTTAAGGATATTATTCAAGAACCCTCCCCCTTCTTGCCTAGACGTGTACAATCCAGAATTATCTTCGGTTTCCTGTAGAGTATACCTGGGTGTTTGTCAGTCTACCAGCACTTAATCAACGCAGTGATCCATCAGCGTCAAAGTATTGATTTATCGCCGAGTGGGCAGTTGTTCGTTGGATTCGAACTGAGAAACTACCGGTTTTTGGACCAGCAATTTAATTATAGAGCTGCCGGCCGGGTTCCAATGTGATCTATCTGTTGCCCTTCATAATCTGGACACAGACTATGTGACATTTGCGCCAAACACTTTATGGCATAATAATAATAATAATAATAATAATAATAATAATAATAATAATAGTGACAATTATATAGCACCCTATCCAGCTAGATAGCTACTCTAAGGCGCGTTAGAGTATTATTATTCCTGACTCAGACCTGTTTCAATCCAGCATACATCTCAACTCCCAAGGGAGCATACTACACATTATAAGCGGCAAGCGTTACTCGAACACGTAGCCATCACGTCCTGTCAGGTTCTCATTTCTGGCTGAGTGAACCAGTCGCCGCATGACAGCATCGCATCTACAGAACCTCGAACCCGTGACCCTTCGGTTATGGGTCCTGCGCTCCAACTAACTGCGCCATCACGTATACACATCACATACAGGTTACTTTAATCATTTAAAAAAAGGCACAGTTTGTTAACTGGTCTATTTTGGTGGGTAATAATGTTTTTATATAATTCTTTTATTGTGTAAATATCAAAATAATTCATAACAGATTATCGTCACGTGTCAACGTGTTGGCCTACTTTGTCACTCCTTGGTCATGAATTCAGGAAAAAAGGTATAAAAGTGTCATAAATTGAATGCATAATGACGTCACGAACCCGTGTTCAGAAAGGCGACGTGGATATTTTGTTTAAAGATCGGGATAAAGTGTCTCTTATCACCTTCGTTCGATGTCGGTATTTATCTAGAACTAGGGTCATTCTTCCAGAATAAAAGGGGGGTTACATTGATTGCGTACATGATTGCAAACATCGAGGCTGTGAGATCGAATCCGAAAGTTGCCTGCTGGGTCGGACTGTTACATCCATCAATAAAAGGCCAAAACGCAAACATTAATTCAGTCATTCGTTCTTACATTTACAATAAAAGGTCAAGGTCATGTTTATTTTAAACATTATTTATATATAGATTTATATAAACATGATTTATCTCTGTCTAGATTTTTATATATTGTAAATAAATGTTCTGGATATATATATATATATATATATATATATATATATATATAATATATATATTAATTTGAATAATAAATATGAATAACCTGTTTTGTGATTTTTTAAACTAGCAATGGTCGCATTTATTTTAATGCGGCATAAATTTTACTTTTAGATAAGTAAATTACTTTTTTTTAAATTTTGTAATCTAATTATTTCAGTTACAGATTATAATCTTACCTGTGTCCATGTTGTTCTTCCCAATTACGCTCTGTATTATAACTTCGTCAATTGAGGCTCGAGATCAATTGTTCGTAGAGCACATACAGCAAATCCTTGGCATCACCCGTTCAACCAGAATTGGTCGCGCTGTCAGATTAATAGCACGTTCATTGCGCTGCCGAAATATCCGTGTTCCGTTTGAGTTGGTGAGGTGTGTCGAAATTTAAAAAAAATTACTAGTCGGCAATGATTAAAATTACTCACATCGTTAACAGAATGACTAAAAGTTGGTGAAGGAAGACCAAATCACTTATCAATCAACTCAAGTGTACGAGTGAATCGTCGAGAGCGTGGAACATTGGTGATCCAGAACGCTCCTGACGCCGACCAATCAGCGGCCTTCGGGATCTCGGCGGCCTTATTGGCCAGTGTGGAATCGCGCAGTATTGACAGGCGAAGCAACACGGTCGATGGCAGGAGGTATCGTTCCAGATTGATCAGCCGTGGGACCCCCGGGGAGTCGATCATCAGATAAAGGGGCGGACCCGTCGAGAATCTGGAGTGTACTGTGTATGATCCGGAATAGAGAGTCAGAAGATAACTATCCAGGACGCCGAATCCGAATGAAGAAGACGTTTCGAGCTGCCTGCCCATCCCGTTAGTTTGGAAAGAACGCTCCCGAATACATGGGCTCGGAATCCTGGACGAATTATTGGTCTAACAGAGAATTCTTTATCCGAAAATGATTACAAACGGAAGATAATTTACGATCATCGAAAGATGATCTTCCCTCTTTTACTTTGTTGTTATCTCTGAGAGTAATAACAAGTGATCCACTTTATTATGATAACAAAATATGTCAACATGTCAACATTATGTAAACTCTCTCTCTCTCTCTCTCTCTCTCTCTCTCTCTCTCTCTCTCTCTCATCTCTCTCCCCCCAAAAAATCTATCTATCTATCTATCTATCTATCTATCTATCTCTATCAACCATATCTATCTATCTATCTATCTATCTATCTATCTATCTAGCTATCTATACATATATCTACCTATTTATCTATCTAGCTATATTTCTAGCTATCTAGCTATCTATAGTGTGTTAATGATAAGCTTTTCGACTATACAAATGTGTTACTTTACATGAAAGCGTTGATAAGTACGCAATAAATGCACGCACACACGCATGAATGCACGCAAGCACACTGAGAGAGAAGGATAGTACACACCCACAGACTCAACACAGCTTATTGGCTGTTCTTACCATAACACGGTACTTAGGCGCTCTATGTCCAATCAAAACACCACACACCACAAGCTACAGCTGTTATCTAGATAAGTCCCTCATCTATTAGATCCCACCTTTATCTATCTAGATATGAGCGTTATCTAAACATCAGAAGGACGCCTCCCCCACACCGTACAGCATAACTAATTACCGTTGACAACACCCCTGGTGGCATCTTGTTACAAACGATAAACCGACTCATATGACACAAGACTTTGAAGCTACACTTCACAGGATACTTGACTGGATCAGGCGCCACTCAGCGGCAATTAGTGCCTGATCCAGGATATATTAAAGGCTCTTGGCCGGTTAATATTTGCCGTGTAAGTGTCATTAATTAGCCACTGATTTGTGTATTACTGGTCGGCTGGCAATTAGAAATACGTCGCCATGTTTGATGACGTCAGTGCCGTGTATGTGGCGCCACCTCCGTATACAGTGGCCGTCTTTATCTCGGCTTTCTACAGAGTTTAGCTGTTTATGTTCAAATGGCCATTTTTAGGTGAGATATTTATCCGAGAACTACGGGAGGGGATATTTCTCGCTTGTGATCGAAAAGTCTACTTGATTACAGCACTTTATTTGTTTATTTAGACTAATATCTTTTAAACAAGAGTTCGAAGATTTGATTAACCGACGACTCACTCACTCACTCACTCACTCACTCACTCACTCACTCACTCACTCACTCAACCACTCACTCACTCACTCACTCACTCACTCACTCACTCACTCACTCACTCACTCACTCACTCACTCACTCACTCACTCACTCACTCACTCACTCACTCACTCACTCACTCACTCACTCACTCACTCACTCACTCACTCACCACTCACTCACTCACTCACTCACTCACTCACTCACTCACTCACTCACTCACTCACTCACTCACTCACTCACTCACTCACTCACTCACTCACTCACTCACTCACTCACTCACTCACCACTCACTCACTCACTCACTCACTCACTCACTCGTATAAACTCCGTGGTCTAGCGGTAGCGTGCTGGACCACAGATAACTACCACCCGTGTTCGAATCCCGGCGTGGGCATATCTGAGGGTTGTTTCGTCTTTCACTTCGTCTCATTACCTTTGGAAGTCGCTCGGCCCATTTAGCCTACCTTGTGCACAAAAGTGGCCGTAAAACATCAATCATCATCATCATCATCATCATCGTATAAACTACGAAAATACCCGCTGATACTAATATATCCAGTAGCTCCATCTGCCGTCGAAAGACGCAAAATAGTTTGTACGTTATGACGACATGTCACCAAGAGCACGACATAAATTGGAAAAAATGTCGCGGAAATAATGAAATATCTGAGGTTAATGGTAAATGATGTAACATAAATAAGAGAAATTATCATATATATCTTTTTCGCCGTTCATGATCATACTCCAGTAAAGGTAACATCAGTTATCCGGCTGGTATTTTTGTTATTGACAAACAATCCTTCACGGTTGAATTGTTTTCAGGTCTTCCATATCGATATCAAAACCGAACCTTTAAATTCCGGAACTCTTGGATCCGGATCATCAAAGCGACATTTCAGTATCCAGCTCAAACTCGCAGTCTTAATGTTTCAGCTCGACGACGTTTGTTACGCACCGGATACATAGGAGAGGGTCTAGGTAAAGGAGTTGGTTAGTTGAAACACGACATAGATTCAGATAACATTGGGATTCGAACCCATATTCGGAGATCTGTAGTCCTGCTCATTCCCACAACATTATCATATAAATAATGTTTCTTATTCTAATATCGCGTTAGGTTTTTTTTTACATATCAGTTATTTGGGCTATCACTGTACAGCGCATTTGTATGGCTCCTGTTAGTTAATAATGACACTTTGTTAAATTTACATTGTTATTATTATTATTATTATTATTATTATTATTATTATTATTATTATTATTATTATTATTATGGATTCGGATGCAAAAAGAAGCCACAATAACGGGATTGTGCTGAATTTTTTGTTTGATTTCTAGAAGATCGTTAAATGAATTGTTTCCGGTTATAGAGACAATTTTGAATCACATACGTTATAATAACAATTGTTTACATCGATATATTGATATATTTCCGTTTTAGTATGATTGATAGCCAAATATCAAGAAAAACAACATCAATAACAACAACAACAACAACAACAAAATAACAATGAAACAACAACAATAACAATAGCAGAAGCAGAAACTGCAACAATAATAACAATAAGATACACAAGGGTTCCGAAATCTTACTGTTAAAGAACTAACTAAAGAACCAATTATTATAACGATTTAAACTGGATAACGTGGACAGAAATAGTTCGGAAAGAACCGAAATTATTAAAATTGTATGTTAACTTTAAAATGTCTTATGTTCTATTTGCCCACCTTCACTTTTCCCTGTTTACTATAAATCACCTTTAATCTCCTTGGTATTACAATGCTGACAAGGTAAGTGGTGTATTCAATATAATCGATATAAGTTATAGATTTTAATATACGGCATCTAGGCACAATATATTATGGGAAAGACGGTGTATGGTTGCACACACATACAGACACACACACACACACGCACGCACGCACGCACGCACGCACACACACAGGGGGGCGCGCGCACACACACGCACACAAAATGTAGCGTATAACGTCAGACAGGTTTTTGTCAGATTACCTTAGCAACCATCTATTGCATTTCATGTGTGAAGGATAATTATCTATTCTGATGTAATCTTTTCTAAGAAGTTTGTACATCATTTGACAACAATTGCACAAACATCGTTTTAGCTCGCAGCTGTTAGCTTCGCTCTTCGTAAATCGCGCCAAATTCAATCAATAATAATAATAATAATAATAATAATAATGTATATTTAATAAAGCGCCCTTACTAGCAGGAGCCATTCAAAGGCGCTGTACAAATAATATGTAATATAATAATACTCCAAATAATGTCTGCAAAAACCCTGTAATGATTTAATAGATAATAATTATTTGTGAAAGTGACCTTAAATAGGTGTGTTTTTAGAAGAGACTTAAAATTTCCAAGAAACGACGCATTTTTAATATTTGCCGGCAACCTATTCCACAAATTGGGGACTGCAACACTAAACGCACAATCACCATATGACTTGAGCTGAGACACTGGCAGCTGCAATAGTATCTGACTGGATGACCTGAGTTTTCGGGATGACTTTCTAATGGAAACTTTCTAGTTCACACAGGTATTCATTGACCCGGTGGGGGGGAGTCTCGAAATTGGCGGGAAAGAGCTTACTGCATTGGAACACCTACCACCATCTCCGTGTGCAGATTGATCCAGATTGCTGGCAATGGTAGTCCTCTCGATGTGTGCCAGTACCAGACTGTTACCTCGAATCGAACGCAGTGCTGCGCCCTGAGCTCCAATGGCCTTCTTCAGCTCGCCAGATGTCACCACTAGACTGGCCAGGCGACGTATGTGCTGTGCTCGTTGGGTGGCAGCACTGGTCGGTAGATTTCTTGGAGTAGCTAGCATTTTGAGAGGAGAATGTGACGTCTGCAGATAATCCATTCCTATCCGGTCATTTGTTGATATTGAACGATGACAGCTGGTACTAACGCCATCTTACTTCCGTTACCAAGACGTTGTTGATATATTCCAGATTGCTCTTTTTTGTCGTTTCTTTCGACTTTCGGAGAACTGCCTGATTCTGATTTGTTTTCCCTATCTTTGAGATGCGCTCTTATTATCTTCCTATTCTGGTGTTCCACGGCCTTCTTTCGGACTTCGCAGAAATGACGACAACAAAACCACCGACAACGACATCGAAATAACCACGTGACAAATCAAAACGGCCTCCTGTTTATGAGGCGTTGATCGCCGTCATTGTTAATAACATATGACGTCACAACGCAATAATAAACTAATGACAGAATCTGACATAAGGAAGATTCTCGACTCACCTTTTAGAAGATCTGATTAAGAAGCTGACGAGGTGCTGAAGCTGACAATTTACACAAAAGACAAATATGAGATGTTGATATTCTACGTAACGAGATGGAGTGGAAAGCTGGCGCACCATTCAGCCACGGCCAAGCCGGGAACTGAACCGCAGCTAGAGGTCGGTGACCGACCGCGCTACCAACTCGGCCACGGAGGCAAGCCCATTACGCAAATGGGACGATGTCAGATTGAGAAGTGCACAATGAGATCGAAATACACAATAATGAAAACTGGCTTCCATTCGAAACTTGTGTCTTTGATTGCCTCAGATCAACAAAACAACGAAGTGTCAACTAAGATATTATTTGAGGTAGCGTTATGATGCAGTATTGATTTTATAACGTCTCATTATTGACATGTCTGAACTAAAATAACCAATTCTGTATATAGTGGAACCCATCGCAAACACAAAGCTCCTTTGTTCAGTATTTGATGTTTATATGAGGAAACTAATTGTAAAACGGCAGAAACCATATTTAATTCGATTTTATACAGCTAGATTAAAAAAAAACAGACGATATTTTGAATATTGGCTTTATGGCAACCCGAGATGCTGCTTCGATAGCACAATCGTTAGAGCGCTATGCTGCAAACCGCTAAGTTGTGGGTTCGAATTCGACTCAGGGAGTCGTCTCTCAGCCAGATGTCTCAGATGTGACCAGTTCTAAGCGTCACTGATAGTCAATCAATTGTTTTTACCATTATTACTCATATTTCATATTTCTTTTACAAAATCTATCTGCCTTTCTCGTTACACTTATGTTATTGGCAGGTTCTTTTTTTAATAGATATAAGCTGTTCGAGTTTTTCCTCCAATAATAATAATAATAATAATAATAATAATAAAAAAAAAAAGCTTAAAGTACAATTTCGACCAGTTTATATCATGTTTAAGACGAGACGCTTCCACTAAACTCTGGTGACCGTCGGCGATTTTCTTCTTATTTCGTTCCGTTTCATTTCATTCCTCAGTTATGAGGTAAGTGAAGTCCGGATCATTAATTAGACTTATCCAAAGTCAGATAAGTCCGTATCTCAGTAGCCCACGTCCCATTTGGAAGTCCATCTTGCGCTCTAGATCCGTTGGGCAATCTAATAGAATAATTACAGGTGTAAATGTAAAAGTAATACCGCGCTTTTAAAAAGAAGCGACCATCTAAGACAATCTTAGACTTAAGCATGAGCGCTGTTAGAGAGCTGAATATTGCTTACGAATAAAGAAATACCTCACAGATGTACCTTAAGCCTAACGTGATCACGTACCGAGTACATCTCTATCCGAGCCAGTGCTATGTCATGATTGTTGACAATATTCCACGAATTCAGAATTGTTTTTACGATCGGCGTCTCTCGGAGTCGGAATTAGATACGAGATTGATTCTCCTGAGAGATGGGATCATCTCAACAGTCATCATAGCCATCCAGGGCTCACGATATAACCTCGTCCTGGATTGACCGTCGTCCTTGACTTGAGACAATGTCATAGGACTTTCTTATACCAATTACTCTTGTTTAGATTCTATACTCATGTTATGCTGAGTATATTAAAACTTGAGTTGAGTTGAGTGGAATTTTTTGGAGTCGTTAAAAAGCATGGGAAAATTTAAAATTCAAACCCTTTGGAGGGGTCGGGCTTTTAAAGGGAAATTTTTTTCAATTTTTTCCCACAAACCGGGCAGTTCCCCCGGAAAATTGGAAATTTTGGGGGAACCCAAAAAAAAACCAACCTTAAGATTTAAAAAAACTGATACAGATTTTCATCCGTTTTTTTAAACCCCAAAACTTGCAAGCCAAAAAAATAAATTTGAAAGGAGTAGAAGATATTTGACACTATATGGGAAAGTCACAATCATTAATACATTTGTAATATCTAAATTAGTATATCTGTTATCGGTAGTCCCTTCTCCGTCGGAGGAAATGCTAATGCGAATAAATAAATTGTTATTTGAATTTAGAATTCTAGAATGCTAAGCCAGATAAAGTCAAAAGAAGTTCTATGAAACTTCCCAAGGAAAAAGGGGGAGTATCGGTTCCTGATATAGTGTTAAAAGATCAGGCATTAAAAATAGTACAGAGAATAATGAGGGAAGAAAATACATGGAATATCATGATTCATAATAAAATCCCTGTCAGTTTGAATCTTTTCTGGAATATGAATTTTAGAATAGCTGACACCTCTAATATTATTACTAACATGACTAATCCTTTTATTAGAGAAGTGGTAATGGCTTGGTCAATGTATAATGTTTACAACCCTTCCAATATTCAACAAATACGTAACCAGATAATATGATTTAATTCACATGTAAGAATAAACAATCAATTGTTTAACGAAACAGGTGATATATTGAGTCTGAATGGTTTTCAGCTGAGATATGGTATACAGATAATTTTTCCGATTTATTATAGTATTGTTTCAGCTATTCCACGTCGGTGGAAATTTGAGATTAAGAAAAATCATACAGTAGTAGATGTATCCATATTACACTGGCCTCTCAGGAATGTTTGGAAACAAGCTCAGTGTTGTAGGTCAATCTACAATGATTTGATAGAACAATCATACAGTAACATAACACCTAATGGAGCCAGAAAATGGAATGAATGGCTCCCAGATGGGTCTTCCACTGGGACAATGGCAAAATAGCTTCAAATGGATGTACAGGTCTCTAAAATTTAGAGCATTTCTAAATCTTGCATTTCATTACATCAACGAGAGAAAAGCTGTTCCAGTGGAACATAGTGGAAAGTGATGTTTGCACATTCTGTAATGAACAAATTGAAACACTTCATCATTTATTAGTGGAATGTGAAGTTGTTAAATTATTTTGGATTGACCTCCAACTATGGTTGCATGAGAGAACAGATATACTGATTGATCTAAATGTATGTGAAATAATTATAGGTTTCCAAGATGAAAATTTTATTATGTTCAATGTAGTGTATTAATCGCCAAAAAAATTATATTAAGATGTTCTTATGAAAACAAGTTTATGCTTTCCAAAAACATATTACGCAGTTTTTATTAGTAGAAAAGTCTATCACAATGTGTAATACTAAAATTACAGAATTAAAAAAACATATAGAGTTGTATTTTGTCCAGTTAATATATATATGAATGACAATATATGAGCAAGGAGTAGCAGAAACATTTATATAATGTTATGATTTTATATTTACATGCAGTTGTATGGTTGTGAATATGAAATAAAAATTAAAAAACAAAAAAAAACAAACACGAAAACATAAACAATATTGCTTACATATTTAAACAAACTTGATATGTCCCATAACATATTACGATTTTATTTTTATATAAATAAAAAAAAAAAAAAAATTTTTTTTTTTTTTTTTTTTTATATATAATTATATTTTATGAATATATATTATGCAGTTGATTTTATTAAAATTTTTTTATTACATTGTCTTCAAAATAACATATACACGATTCATATATATATATATAATATATATATATATATATATATATATATATTATATATATATATATATATATATATATATATATCCCGTTAATCCGACAAGGTTTGTCACATGATAATATGTCGGATAAACGAGAATGTCGGAATATCGGGTCAGTGACATACCGGTAGTCTGTGTCACACATTTTAAAATCATATAGATATACCTCCGTATTTAAACCAATATTCAATAACCGTGCGCAAGATACGGAATGGCATTGAAGTCATTGATCATTTTGATGTTTGTTAATTACAGACACTATAAAGAAATACTCGTGTCACTTAGCCCAACAAATTAACTCATGATCTACTCATTGGAAAGATTAAAGAGTTGTGTTTGTAACTAGCCATGAGTGATTATAATTGGCTATTAGATAGCCACAGGTAATGAAAGCATCGTGCGTCGGTGTGAATTGTCGAGGATGATTGTAATTGGTTACGATATAACAATTACCGCGTGTTAAGGACCCATTACTGATAACATGTTGGTGTGTCTTGCATGACTGAACAAGGGAAAATATTAAAGAGTCATTTATAATGGAGATAAATTCGTTACAGACAATAATGTGTCGGATGGTGCATTTGTAGGATAAACGATATCAGGGTAAACGGATTCTGACTATATATATATATATATATATATATATATATATATATATATATATATGTGTTTTGTGTGTGTGTGTGTGTGTGCGCGCGTGTGTGTGGGCGCGAGCGCGCGTATGTTATTAATATAATGATCTTTTTTTCTTTCACCATAATGTGTCTATAAACAATCAAGTAATATTGTTTAATTAAAAGTAACCTAAGAATGTTTTACAGATTAATCCCAAGAGTACAGATGTGGTACTCAAGTAAGTCGTTCAGTTTCATACGGATTATTGATAGGTCACATTTCCTATCACTGCAATCAGCCATAAACCATTTATTCTCGTTTATGCCATAAATCCTATACAATCACTATTATTATTACAATGTTTCTAATTACGACCACAAATAATAACAATAACAGTCTATATAACAAAACATTAAATGATACGACCAATCAAAAGATGACTTAATTAAATAATTGATATTAATTTCCAAATAATTAGCATATCCTAAAAGTACCAATATTACTAAATTTAGTTAATAAAGGTACATCTGAGGACTATAATGAGGAATAAATGAACAAAGAAGCCAGGAAACAATTACGATAACAAAACAACAACAACAACAACGAAATACACCAGAACATATATAAACAACGAAAGACTTTGGTTTTGGTTTTGTTGTTGGGGAGAATCTCCAGGCTATCGCTTAATCAGCACAGCCTCTATGTTGGAGTGGTTGAGAAATCTCCTCCCCCACCACTCACAGGGGAGCAGTACGGAAAGATGGAGCCGAAATACCCCGAGGGTGGTCACTGCCAGAGTGTTTTACGTCATCGGGGGTTTTTAACGTCCCCCTTTATTTTAAATAATTCAGTGGAGACGGCAGCGCTATTTAACGTTGTCACCCACCCACGATGTTGTGAGCCGAGAAATTAATTCCTGGAAAAGTTTCGACCTCTTACGGGGTTCGAACCTGTGACCGTTGGCACCGAAGTGCCGGGTACTTAACCGCTAAGGCCGCCGAAGCTCACTACAACGAAAGAATTATAAATCCTATATTTAAATAACCAACACAACACAACAACATTAGAATGGAACTGGTAGAAGATAAATTACGGCCCAGGTAATATCGTCCCACTCAGGTGTCCGACCGTCTCCGGGTACAATACGTTCTTTATCCTCGTCATTCCGGTCTTTATGAAAGAGATAGCTGGCTCGGTGCCTTGTATCTCTCATACTATTACTGGATCAATAGGGCAGCTAATCCAATCTCCGGATCCTGATGATGGGGCCGAGTAACTAAGATCAGTAACAGACTGTAGTGAATCATATTATATATATATAACACACACACACACACACACACACACACACACACACACACACACACACACACACACACACACACACACACACACACACACACACACACACACACACACACACACACACACACACACACACACACACACACCACACACGACACACACACACACACACACACATATACAAGCATATACCAACACGAACGTCTATCTACAGGTCAAGGATGAAATATGGAATATTAATACCGCTGAAGGTTTTAATGTATCAAGTTTTAGGTGAATTGTTTACGTTATTTTTTCGTTTGTTTCAAAAATCATTATTCAGAAAATAGTTATCCGATGAATATTTCTAAACTTGCGTATTCCATTATATTATTATAATTATAACGATTTATATTTGTAAAAATTATACATATTGTTTCAACTTGTCTTGTCTAATTTGGTCAGATTTTCCCTCAAATTTTATTTTATTTGTAATTCACACTATAAATGATTTAAAGCGATTTTTTATTGAAAAATAACATAGTAACCGTCGTAGGTGTTGATTTAGACTTGGCTTCGGCTGGAAAACGGTCAATTTTAGACAAGCAATGTCTGATTTCAGAAATACAGATATATATATATATATATATACATACATATATTAATAAATAGGCATGACGTCATGTTATCTAAGGATAAGTGGAAAAAATTAATATTTCTAAATATGCATATTTATAATAACGAAACAATTAGTTACGATGTATTTAAGCCATTGAGTGACAATAAAATTATTATTATTAGTTATCGTTCACTAAGAAGTAGTCAGCAGTGTCAACTCATCGTGCACTAGTCATGTCTTATTAGTCACGATTGCCTGTTGGTCGCATGACACTCATCTTGAATACTCATCATGTGCCACTTATTATTCATCACCAAATAGACCTTTCGTTGTAATCAACCAATTTTCGACTAGTCACCATGAACCACTCACCTTGAGTTAGTCATCGTATGCCACTTACCTCGAGTTAGTCATAATGAACTGCTCATCGTGGACCAATAACCGTAGACTAGTCATCATGAACCGGTCACCGGAGACTAGACATCATGAGCTAATCACCGTAGACTAGTCATTACGAACTATTCAATGAAGACTATTCATCATCAACTAATCATAATAGACTTGTCACCATGAACCAGCCATTAGAGACTAGTCAACACGAACTAATAATTACCAAAGATCAGCAATCATGAACCAGTTTCAACAGATTACTCATCATGAGCTAATCAACGTAGACTAATTATAGTGATTACAAGTTTCGTCACCAGAACCCCCCCCCACAACTCCTCCTGTAGACCTTTTATTCTGATGACAACAATCTTAAGTTTGGATAAAATCTGCTTTATAATGATGTGAAAGATTCATTATTAGTAATGTGGAATGGATGGCTTCGTTGAATAGGAGGAAGGGTTTAAAATAATTAAATAAATAAATAAATAAATAAATAAATAAATATATATATATATATATATATATATATATATATATTTTTATATATATATATATATATGAACCATCAAGCTGCATTATCTTCACATCATTTCATAGAGCCTAAACATGTTCATAACAAGATGTTCTATTACACATAAACATCATTCATTTATCTTGCCTCACAGAGATTCCAATTACCTGTGTTGTCAATATAAACAATAGCAGTCACATTATAGAACGTTTTATAGAACGTTTTTAATTACCGGAAACGAAGTCACCATTCTCACAGACGTAAGGCTTCCGATCGTTGCAGTTGTGGGTCAGCCACGAGCCGGTGATGACGTCATATAGCACGCAGTCACGTGTCGGTGAGTGGTAGCCACCCTTGCCGTTGTCGGCCCAGTTGGAGAAGGCACCGAGAGGCGTGCCATCATCCCATATAAAGGAACCTGTCAGGTGTTATTCAAGGTGTTAGTGATAAGGAGAGAAGGTGGGCGAAGTCTTATAGGTTGATATTTCGTTTCGGGTCATACAGTAATACTAGCACTGACAAGGTTATGAAGAGATGCAGACATATGCACGTACACACACACACGCACTCAAGCAAGTACTTACACGTCAGATTAATGGGTAAATATATAAACAGATATAGAAAAACATAAAACGATAAATAAAACAGACGAACAGGGAGGAATAAATAGTACTGAGAGATATTGAACGTTATATATATATATATATATATATATATATATATATATATATATATATATATATATATATATATATAATATAAAGAAAGAGTGTCAGTGTCATTCCGTCATTCAGCCAGTTAGTTGTTATCACCTTCTGTTATCTGATCAGTCAGTCCTATATATAACTCCGGCGATTGTTCCGGATCAGTGATCTGTCCGAGGAAGTGGTTGATGTCAGGATCCCGTATTACGGCTAATCTACCTCCGGATAGAGAGCATTTACGTCGTGCCTCATTATAGGATTGTTTATCTAACATCACACTGTAACATGATCCTTTGTAGAGTGATCCAGATGAGCAGTCTGAAACATACAATGATAACCTTATAGTATATATATATATATATATATATTAACTGTGAACACACATTTCTCTTTCTGTAATATGAATAACAAGCAAAGTAAATAAAAATAAATACGTCATATTTCGTCATATTTGACAACAAATAAATACATTTTCAAGTCTGTAACAACTCGCAGCTTACTGCAGATTCCGAGATATGTATCATCTAGTGACAACTATTACTGTGTCAGCAACTAGCCAACAGTCTTAATGTATTCGTCCTTAGGTAGCAAGATACACTTATTCTCTCCATAACTCGTGTACACCGAACTCCTGAAAGTCTCCACTAGATCCATTTTGCTAGTGACAGAGAACACCATTCACCAGGATATTTATACCTACCAATCAAATGAAGCCAGCCAAAGGAAATCAGCAGCCTAAGTCAAACATTGTTTTTTTCCAACTAATTCCAACTGCGTCCTAGTAGGCTTGCACAACTTTATTATACACTTTATTGCGCTCTACAGGCAGGATTAGTTAAAACAGCAATGGTCGATTAAACAGATTAGCTGTAACTTTGTCTATGAAATGATTTAACAATGAACATGTACATCAAGGAGATTTATTGATCAAAAGACTTGTTTTCAACTGAAAACTTGGTCTACATTTATCAAAAGACTCGTTTTGAACTAAGAACTTGGTCTACATTGATCAAAAGACTCGTTTTGAACTAAGAACTTGGTCTACATTGATCAAAAGACTCGACTTGAAGTAAGAACTTGGTCTACATTGATCAAAAGACTCGTTTTGAACTGAGAACTTGGTCTACATTGATCAAAAGACTTGTTTTGAACTGAGAACTTGGTCTACATTGATCAAAAGACTCGTATTGAAGTAAGAACTTGGTCTACATTGATCAAAAGACTCGTTTTGAAGTAAGAACTTGGTCTACATTGATCAAAAGACTTGTTTTGAATTAAGAACTTGGTCTACATTGATCAAAAGACTCGTTTTGAAGTAAGAACTTGGTCTACATTAATCAAAAGACTCGACTTGAAGTAAGAGCTTGGTCTACATTGATCAAAAGACTCGTTTTGAACTGAGAACTTGGACTACATTGATCAAAAGACTCGTTTTGAAGTTTAAGAACTTGGTCTACATTGATCAAAAGACTCGTTTTGAACTAAGAACTTGGTCTACATTGATCAAAAGACTCGTCTTGAAGTAAGAACTTGGTCTACATTGATCAAAAGACTTGTTTTGAACTGAGAACTTGGTCTACATTGATCAAAAGACTCGTATTGAAGTAAGAACTTGGTCTACATTGATCAAAACTGTTTTGAACTGAACTTGGTACATTGAGACTGTTTTAATAGAACTTGGTCTACATTGATCAAAAGACTTGTTTTGAACTAAGAACTTGGTCTACATTGATCAAAAGACTCGTTTTGAACTGAGAACTTGGTCTACATTGATCAAAAGACTCGTATTGAAGTAAGAACTTGGTCTACATTGATCAAAAGACTCGTTTGAAGTAAGAACTTGGTCTACATTGATCAAAAGACTCGTTTTGAAGTAAGAACTTGGTCTACATTGATCAAAAGACTTGTTTTGAACTGAGAACTTGGTCTACATTGATCAAAAGACTTGTTTTGAACTGAGAACTTGGTCTACATTGATCAAAAGACTCGTATTGAAGTAAGAACTTGGTCTACATTGATCAAAAGACTTGTTTTGAACTGAGAACTTGGTCTACATTGATCAAAAGACTCGTATTGAAGTAAGAACTTGGTCTACATTGATCAAAAGACTCGTTTTGAACTAAGAACTTGGTCTACATTGATCAAAAGACTCGTATTGAAGTAAGAACTTGGTCTACATTGATCAAAAGACTTGTTTTGAACTGAGAACTTGGTCTACATTGATCAAAAGACTCGTATTGAAGTAAGAACTTGGTCTACATTGATCAAAAGACTTGTTTTGAACTGAGAACTTGGTCTACATTGATCAAAAGACTCGTATTGAAGTAAGAACTTGGTCTACATTGATCAAAAGACTCGTTTTGAAGTAAGAACTTGGTCTACATTGATCAAAAGACTCGTTTTGAACTAAGAACTTGGTCTACATTGATCAAAAGACTCGTATTGAAGTAAGAACTTGGTCTACATTGATCAAAAGACTCGACTTGAAGTAAGAACTTGGTCTACATTGATCAAAAGACTTGTTTTGAACTGAGAACTTGGTCTACATTGATCAAAAGACTCGTATTGAAGTAAGAACTTGGTCTACATTGATCAAAAGACTCGTTTTGAACTAAGAACTTGGTCTACATTGATCAAAAGACTCGTTTTGAAGTAAGAACTTGGTCTACATTGATCAAAAGACTCGTATTGAAGTAAGAACTTGGTCTACATTGATCAAAGGACTCGTATTGAAGTAGAAGTAAGAACTTGGTCTACATTGATCAAAAGACTTGTTTTGAACTGAGAACTTGGTCTACATTGATCAAAAGACTCGTATTGAAGTAAGAACTTGGTCTACATTGATCAAAAGACTTGTTTTGAACTGAGAACTTGGTCTACATTGATCAAAAGACTCGTATTGAATTTGGAACTTGGTCTACATTGATCAAAAGATTTGTTTTGAATAGAACTTGGCTACATTGACCCAAAGACTCGTATTGAAGTAAGAATTTGGGTCTACATTGATCAAAAGACTTGTTTTGAACTAAGAACTTGGTCTACATTGATCAAAAGACTCGATTGAGGTAAGAATTTGGGCTACATTGATCAAAAGATTTGTTTTGAATAAGAACTTGGTCTACATTGATCAAAAGACTTGTTTTGAACTAGAACTTGGTCTACATTGATCAAAAGACTCGATTGAAGTAAAAACTTGGTCTACATTGATCAAAAGACTGTTGAATAAGAACTTGGTCTACATTGATCAAAAGACTGTTTTGAAGTAAGAACTTGGTCTACATTGATCAAAAGATTTGTTTTGAATAGAACTTGGTCTACATTGATCAAAAGACTTGTTTTGAACTGAGAACTTGGTCTACATTGATCAAAAGACTCGATTGAAGTAAGAACTTGGTCTACATTGATCAAAAGACTTGTTTTGAACTGAGAACTTGGTCTACATTGATCAAAAGACTCGTATTGAAGTGTGAAATTGGTCTACATTGATCAAAAGACTTGTTTTGAACTGAGAACTTGAACTACATTGATCCAAAGACTCGTATTGAAGTAAGAACTTGGTCTACATTGATCAAAAGACTTGTTTTGAACTAAGAACTTGGTCTACATTGATCAAAAGACTTGTTTTGAACTAAGAACTTGGTCTACATTGATCAAAAGACTGTTTTGAAGTAAGAACTTGGTCTACATTGATCAAAAGACTTGTTTTGAACTGAGAACTTGGTATACATTTATCTAAAGACTTATCAATACCATTCTGGTAATCTGTATAAACTGGTGAAGTATATTTCAAGTGAGTGAAACAGGTAATATACTTATTAGCTTAAAAATCAGGTAATATACCTAATACCTGATTATACAGATTCACTTTACCATATATATATATATATATATATATATATATATATATATATATATATATATATATATATAGTTGACAAAGGGTATGGGTTCTTAAAAAGACTTCGAATCACGCACGCACGCACGCACGCAGAGAGAGAGAGAGAGAGAGAGAGAGAGAGAGAGAGAGAGAGAGAGAGAGAGAGAGAGAGAGAGAGAGAGAGAGAGAGAGAGAGAGAGGGGGGGGGGCTAAAATTTTTTCCAAACTATCAAGTTACTTTTTGGACATCTTCAGGCAATAACTAGAGATGATCTTTTTCAGCGATGTATATGATAGACTATACTCTTATAACATGTTTAGAATATTCTTTATTCTATTCTAAACTATAATTATTCCCTGTAATATTCCATTAAGTCACAAACTGATCTTCATTAAGAGTTGGTAAACAGTGTCATATCGATTTTATGCAAATGAAGAAAACGAGTTATATTTTCAAAATATTTGCTATGTGCCACGGAATAACTCGAAAAAGGAAATATCAGTTTTATGGTCTAGGAATATAAAAATATAACTGTAAGATAACAATATAATTGTAACATAACAATATAACTATAATATGTTATAAACCGATCCTTAGAGCATTCCCATTACCCAATATTGTGTTTTGCTTACAGTTCAAACTCCGCCACGTTTTCTCTAAGGAATTTTCATTTTAATATTCAGAGGGACTAGGGTCTTTTAATCTGACCAACCACATCAATTTGTTTCTATATATATGTACCACCCGTTCGGGTTATGTCTGAAAGATGTTTCATCTTTAAATTCGCCTCATTACATTGGAACTTTTTCGGCTCATTTAGCCGACGACGTGCACAGGAGAGGCCATAAAAAGGCAATATTTTACAGCAACAATCCAACAAAAATCTAGACTTCCAATCGGAGAATGTGAGCAATATTATATATCATATCGTCATAGTATTTTAAGTAGAGGATAAAGGCAAAAATGGGACCCACAAATATTTTATAATATCCCCCCCCAAAAATTGCAGCTTACTTGATTAGCAGAATTATGATTTCCTCAACTTTAAGACATTAACAAATACTACTAATAATATTATAGTTTCCTTTTCAAGTTGAAAACTCCACTTACAGGTTTATCATCGCGCCATATTACGTCGGGGATGCGTCACACCGTTAATCTGAATTAAATCTAGATGGCAGGTGTTATTAATTGGCATCCGAACACGTAAACCGTACCAAGGATGTAGTCTGATGCCCAAATAGCTCGTGGTATATTAATCAGAAGTCAACGACCGACTATACAATAACAAGCTCCCATAGACCGACAAATAACACACCTTACAGTGTGTTAATGAACTAACTAGAGATGTATTGATATATCCTAGTATAAAGTCAGATGGACGTGATCCAGTGTTAGATGTCCGGATCCATAAGGATCTCAGTTCGGCGGCGGCGGCGGCGGCCATAAAAGATGACCTAATAGCTCGGACGTGATCCTGTCAGAGGAAATGAATGGCACGTGATCTTCGTCGTCATGACAACAAGGTCTGAGTGATGTCGAAATAAACAAAGTCAATAAATATGGGCTATTGTTATTGTTGTGGCCGCCGTCGTCATTATTATTATTATTATTTTGTTATTATTGTTATTGTTGTTATTATTGTTATTGTTGTTATTGTTGTTAATTTGTTGTTTAAAAAATCGTCATCTTATGATGATGATCATCGTTATCATGAACGTAACTTTAGGGGAGTACTCATTTGAATAGTAATCGTAGTAGTGATGGAAGTAATGTGATGGTAGTAGCAGTCTAGTAATAACACTGATGATGATGATGATGATGATGATGATGATAATAATAATAATAATAATAATAATAATAACAACAGCAAATGTAATAACAATATTACTAATGTCGAACCATTTTTTCGCATATCTTTGATAAAACAGTAAATCCTTTTTATGTGAAAAAGATAAAATTGATGACAGTACTTGCAGTATGTTCCATCTTTAGGCGTTAATAATTCATATTCGTAAAGTTAATGTATACTGATTATTCATATAAATACACGTGAGATTTGAGTGTTGGATATGACATCTCACTGAGTGATATGACAGACGGATGTTGAAATAAGTCACTTTATTGTCCGTTATACGCCGAAGCCAAACTAGCAGTCAGAAAGAACGTGCCTTTGCTGACGGATCAAACCTGCCACATATAACATCAGGATTCGAACTCACGACCTAGACACTGACAGGAACACCATCCGAAATCTTAACCGGCAGTTGACAAATATGAATGAACCATGTCTACGTAATACGGACCAATTTAGAAAGTTCTTAGAGCAGTCGCTCATCTTCATGAGGATGCTGAACCCATAGCCTAAATCACTACCATTCGCGCTCTTATTCGTCAAAGCAACTCACCTGTAATACTTGACGTCACTGATAATGAAGTCAAAAGTACGACAAGCCCCGAAAGATGGCAGCTGCCTCCGCAGCCTCCGAGCATTGTCGAAGAGTTTCCTGAAAGATAAAGATTGATAAAGGTGACTTTAAATCTGTTTAAAAAAAAATAAAAGTTGCGCGAATCAAGTCGAAGTTGTGCATTAATATAAACATCTTAATATGGTGTATCGAAAGAAAGACACCCAAGTAGTTTACTTTTAAATCGGCGTTTCCGGAATTTCGAATCCAGCAGGTGGTAGAATGAAAAAGATCAAAGTACAGTCTACTGGTTAGATCTCCTGCTGGTCTTTGATCGTCCTCTAATGGCTTATAAAGCCTTAATCTTTATTGATTCTCTCCAATTTACGGGGTGTCACGAAGTGCGTCCAATAGAGTTCGGGTTGCCTATTGTGTTGACTCTTATAAGCCTCTACGTATCTCCGATGTATCCGTTTGTGAGACTCTTCGGGCTCAGTAGAGATTAGTGCAGCTTAGCCTCGGCGATGATCTCGTCAATGGCCATGTGATTGAAGATTGAAGTGGGTTTTTTTCTTCTGCGAATGAAACATCTCCCAGAGACTGACCACAGTGACCTTCGAATCTACTACCTGGATGAGTGCAGTCCAGCGCGCTACCAAACGCATTATGAATATAAATACTTTTATTTACATAAATACAGGTTATTTTTTATCAACAGTCGTGTGAATTATTCATGTGACAACAAGGACAATCAATTTCGTGTGATACAGCAAAAGTATTCACCAGAATAAAAAAAAAATGTTATCGGCGCCATTTTTGTATTATTTGTAAAAATGAATACCCAAGATCAATCTCTAAAACCGTAGAAGGCTGGTTTTAGGTCATCTGATTAATACAGCAATTATAGACCATTCAGATGTGAAAATAATTGACAACACTATCGGAAATGTTTTAAGAAAACGTAACACAAGCTCGGCCAGACAGATAGAGTAATATATCAGTATATTTATAATATCATAACAACATAACAATTGATGATGTTCACCTTTTTATGGACTGTCTGCCATTTTCTGACAACAACACCAATTGTACTTGGAATCAACAACTCATCATGACCCAATTCTTCAGTGGAAATAAGAATTTTGATAAAGGTTTGAAGACGGAAAGGAGTCGACTTCATCGGGGATTCGACATTAGATTTTAATATCTTATAAAAGTTTGAGCCTGAAACATCCTCTAGTCAATAATTGACGTTAATTTCGTAACATTCAATCAATCTAGCCAAAGCCAATAATTTTCAATCTGTCGCAGAATTTGAAGAGAAAATCGACAAATTCAGAGACAATAACATTTGCTGAACTTAAGGGGGTCAGTGTCAAAACATTTTTAGATGACGATAATGATGATGTTGGTGATATTTATCAACCGATGATTCTCAGAGAATATCAATTGTGATACGGAAGATTGATGGATGAAAATTGGTGGAGTCTGGGTAAAACTTAGAAAACATTAGTAAGTGGTCAAATTAGCACATATTTGAGCAATGATGATGATGCCACTACCATCACCACCGTGATGATGATGATGATGATGATGTTGATCATCATCATCATCAATAAAATCATCATCATCATCAACATCATCGTGATCGAGAACGTCAAGAAAAATATATGTGACAATAGTATTAACGTAAAAAAAACAACACCACATTTAGTAAATTAGTATGAATTGTTAGTACAATAAAACAAACTTCCAGCAATTAATGGTCAACTAACTACTTATCTTACGATCGCCACTCAAAAGTAAAACAAAACGTTAAACAACGCGTAATCAAGAATCGAACAAATGTACAAACAAACATAACAACATAAGGCCAGAACAGGGCTAATTAAGACACGACAAGACAAAAGAAGACAAGGCTGGGAAAAGGGAACCCCCCCCCATAAAAATCAAATGAAACCAAAAACAAATATACGAAAATGCAAACAGCGTTTAAAATATCTAGCCAGAACGAAGTGGAGATGGCCCCCTAATTTCAAGCTATTACCGACGTGCGATCGATATATCCAGATGTGTAATATAAATATTGGTCAGAGTTGTGTCGTCGTGTCATTTACGGCGTCAATCGATTATCACGAATCGATTAGACTAACGTCAGCTGGTCAGAAGTCATCAAGTAACATGGCGACGGTTTTTTATCAAACTTGTATGGGCGATAATAAAGAGCTAAATGAGTTGGAAGGCCGACGCTAGTCACTTGTAGTACATTACCGTATCCCGGACTATACGGATATAATACGGAACCGTATCCGGAAGATTAACGTCAGCATTATTCCCATTAGTCGTTGTCTCTGTCAGAAATGACGTCACACTGTATCCGTGTCTGTTGAGGAATAAAATTATGGTATTGTGTTTAGTTGTCTCAGTTCATTCATCCATCCATCCATCCATCCATCCATCAATCAATCCATCCAACCATCAATCCAACCAAACCCAACCCCAAACCCAACCAACCAACGAACCATCAATCCAGCCAACCAACCAACCAACCAACCAACCAACCAACCAACCAACCAACCAAACCAACCAACGAACCATCAATCTATCCATCCATCCATCCATCCATCCATCCTATCATCCATCAATCCAACCAACGAACCATCTATCCATCCACCCATCCATCCATCCATCAATCCATCCAACCAGCCAACCATCCATCCATCCATCCATCCATCCATCCAGCCAGCCAGCCAGCCAGCCAGCCATCCATCCAGCCATCCAGAGTTGGTCGAGAATGAGAGTGGCCTGATATATAGACCGAGAGACAGATGGATGGAGAAGAGACAAACAGGGCGACATCACTTCCACGCCTACATCAGCATAACTACCTGTAACTGGACCATCAGATGATATACTACAATACCTGAACGTATTTATTAATTATCTTTTATCATCAATTATAGAAAACTTGCCGAAGATAACATAGGAGAACTAATAACAAACATCAAACAGGAAAATATCAAACGACATCATTCTAGAGCGGTATTTTCCACTTTTTACCAGTCAATTTGCATAACAACATGTTAAAGTTTCAATATAAACTGCTTCCGGATGTGATTTCTTGTCTATATCTGAGATATCTAAGTCCAAAATGTCGGCTATGTTTAGATAGATGAATTGGTTAGTGTTTGGGCATATGGTGTCTTGTGGTTTAAAATAATGAGGTACAAAGATATAGAGAGAAAGAGAGAGAGAGAGGGGGGGGAGAAGAGAGGGAGGGGTTCAGGGAGAGGGAGAGAGAGTGGTGGGATTGAGAGAGAGAGAGAGAGAGAGAGAGAGAGAGAGAGAGAGAGAGAGAGAGAGAGGAGAGAGAGAGAGGGGGATTGAGAGAGAGAGAGAGAGAGAGAGAGAGAGAGAGAGAGAGAGAGAGAGAGAGAGAGAGAGAGAGAGAGAGAGAGAGAGAGAGAGAGAGAGAGAGTAAGTCGGTATATAATCAGTTGCCTTGTCCATCTGAGGGAATAGATAATATCTACCTAACAGAATCGAAGCATTTCATCTACTTTATTGGAGATTAGTGATCCAGGTTTTGTGCCCAGTGCCAATCTTAAGCCTCTACTAATGATCAAGTGCGAATCGGATATCTTAACACAGGATTCTGGATATTATGTCTCACCTATGATGACGAATGCGGTAATTGGGCAAGCGCACAACTGAAGTCTTTATTCTGATCAGTCAGCGAGGGTCATCAATCTCCCCCCCCCACCAAAAAACCCCGCATTGGTTTAATATTATTGGTATCATTGTTTAAGAAACATCAAAAGTAGATCAAAGGCCGACCGACAGAGACAATGGAGATTTATGATGGTGGAACATTAAATCTAGTAAAGCGTTTTTACAGGTTTTTGTCTCACTTTATATCACGGAAAAGATTAATATCGATGACACTGTGATATTGTCTCATCGGTATTTGCCACAGGTAGAAATACTTACGACACTAAGACACATTTATAAAAGACATACAACAGATCAACTTTTACTGGGAATATATCAATATTCATCAGCCAAGGAATCTAACATAATTTTAATAAAGCTGCCGGAGACAGGAAATGAACCGAAGTTCATCGGAGGCAGTTAATAAAGATGATCCGAGAGGCGATAATACGAGATAGCAGATGGCCGGATGATATTAATGTAAAGTTTAGAAAGGATTCTTCAAAATATGTTCCCTTCGTTCACCGTTTATACATGTTTATGTGAAGTGATGAGGTCCCAAGATGAATATCTGATTATTAAATAAAATTAACCGATTTGTCCTGGCAGTGTTTAGTGATTATTGACACTTATTACAATATCTTAGTGTTTTATAGGGAAATAAATAATTTATTCGTTCTCAAAATGTCATTTATTTATTTAAAGCCATTTTTTTTGTAGGCAATGCCTTTTTCGCATGATTCTAATAGCAACAACTTGTATTGATGTTATTTATTATACGATGTAGAGCTTATATCTGTCAAGTTATAGCTAAAATACGTGATTTTGTGAGACGAAACGTCACAATTAGTTTGTATTTAAACAGGTCACTTTGACCCGGCCACTGTGTGGCTAATTCATTATACAGCATAATATTCACACCGAGAGCATCGACGTTCCCCACATAACCGACCAGAACTATACCAAAACACGCACATGTTGATGACGTCGTACACAACTCTCTCCGCGGAACTATCCGAGTGAAGATTCATGAAGATGCCTTAAATGGCTCGCGATTGTGACTCGGGATCTGAATATCTGCGTACGCGAAATTAAATATCCAGGTATTGTAATGTCTTTAGCTTTCAATAAAATCACAGTATTGATAAATGTATTGTATAAAATGACTAGAATTAATCTTATCTACAGCTTAAAGAAATAGTCCACCTTCATTTCCAATTTTCAGGACTAATACCACTATGTTCACAAATATCATCAAAACGTGAAAACGATTACCCATTACCCACATATTAAATAATCCAGTTCAAAGTGCTGATTAATCGACTTTTAATGGCTTGTGAGCGCCGCCATTTTGAAGCTAGACAGAGACCGGAAGCTCCTGAATGCTGACGTCACTTGAACACCGCAGTTTTACCGGAAGTCTGTAGAGCCCGTACAAAAACGTGTAAACAAATGTTAGCCGGGAATAATTCCAGAACAAAACGCAGTAATTTTGTTAAGATTACGTCATGAATGATACACAACCATATCAACTAGAGTCAAAAGAACCATTACAAGAAGAAAATAATTCCGATTGTTTTGAAGAAAAAACCCGGAATCATCGAAGAGAGCGCGAGGAGAATCGGGAATATTAACTGGTGTCTATGTGAACTCTGTGTATTCCTGGCCAACGTGACGTCAGAGCACTTGACTTTTCTCCTTCCCGCCTTCGAATATGGCATCCGGTGCAGCCATAATGGCGGCTATGCTGTAATTTGGATTATTTTCTTATGTCTATGATATCAGGTATATTTCGTGATTAGCATTGTGGAATTTTTACATAATTGTTACACATTACAGAACTAAGAAGTATTATCTGAGGGTGAACTCTCCCTTTAAATAAGGAATTATATATTTCCTAGTATTATGAAAGTTTACAAAGAATTGTTTTAACCACAATGTGTGTGCGTGTGCGTGCGTGTGCGTGGGTGTGTGATATGGATCAAGATAGTTTCTTAAGATTTGTTTAAGATCGATGATTTACAAATTTATGCCAAACGGTACGCGGTAGTCCTCTGTTGAGAAGTCGTACAATAAGGAATACTTCCGGACTCCGATTCTCAGTTCACAAATGTGTCTGCTCATTGTGGAACGCGTCGTTACATCGTCCGGCGCATCGATCCGTCTCGATGACGTAGACCGCCTTTCGGTGTCGTGCCTGGCGGGTGGCTTCCGGTAGCGAGACGTCGGCGACTTCCGTCGAGCGCCGGCAGAATCGGAACATCTCCACCTTGAACTGCTCGTACTGGAATGAGTAGATGACGGGATTGATGCAGCAGTTGAGGAAGACGGCAATCACGGTGAAGTGATAGAACGTGCCGTTGAAGTCGGTCCCGAAGCCGAGATTGTACATCGTGTAGTAGATCTGGTTCGGCGCCCAACAGAGTACGAACGACAGGGATACCAAAACCAGCGTCTTGACGACGTTGACTCGCGCCCTCTTCATCCGTTCCTCGCGCCGGAAGTAGACGGGATCGGCGTTTTGGCGCCGTCTGTCGGCCGACAGCGGGCCTCCCCGGCGTAGGGTGACCACGATCCGGGCGTACGCGAACGCGATCAGGATCATGGGCATCACGAACTGGACGGCGATGGTCAGCAGGCCGACGGCGCGCTGTACGAAGAGCGAAGGCCATTCCGAATAGGCCGTACAGTGGCCCTCCTTGTACGGCGACGTCGGCACCATGTAGGATAGGTTGTAGGCCAGACCCGTCAGCCAGGCGAAGGCTAGAACGTAAGCGGCCCGACCGCGGGTACACATCCGACCGTGCCGGATCGGGTGGACGATGCCGACGTAGCGTTCCATGGTGATGCACACCAGATTGTACGTCGACGAGACGAAGAGGCTCCAAATCGGGAAGTTGTCGGCCCAGAGGCGGCAGAAGAGTTCCTTTCCCAGGACGCCCCTGACGGCGTCGACCTCCCGGATGTAGGTCGTCAGCACGATGAACAGCGACGCCGAGAAGTCGATCGCCGATTGGTTCGCTATGAGGATGTTTGTCGTCGCTTTGCGCATGCTCAGCGAAGTCACGATGACGCCGATGACGATGGCGTTGCCCAGAATTCCGACCGAACCGACGGCGGCATAGATAAAGCGTACCTTGTAGCCTGCATCTAGGTTGATGTTTTCTTCCTCGTAACTCGAACAGTTCCTGCCGATGCCGCGATCCAGTAAAGACGTCGCGCAGTTATCCTCCGGGACTCCGCTAGAATTCGAATTATCCATATCTCTCGACGATCTGGCCAGCTCGGAACACGTCGCTGGCGATTCAGCAAACCCTTCATTCCTACATAATAGTTCCACTTTTCCATAACAACGTCCAAGAATAACATTACATAGTCAGAAGCTGGCCAATTTCTGGTTCAGAATGCCGCTGTGCGTAGGTGTCTAGTGCGCCACTGAGTGGGAAAAACGCCGGCTTGTCAGCGACTTCTATTCGTCTATGAGGCACCTTTGAGGGGTTATGGCGGCAATAAGCGACAGAGCCGTGCCTCAGGTGACGATTATTTACCATCATGATGTCTCATCAGAAGCGGGTTACTTCTAACGAGGTATATTGATTGTTTCTCGGTGTAACATACTTCATTCTGGTATATACCTACACACATCATACGATAATTTAGCCACCATACGACCATCTAGCTATCTACGATCATTTAGCTACCTACGATCATTTAGCCACCATACGACGATTTAGCTATCTGACGATCATTTAGCTCACATATGACGATTTAGCAACCGTATGACCATTTATTCCAGCATTTGACCATTTAGCCACCATACGGCCGTTTAGCCATTATATAACCATTTACCACTTTTTACCAGTCAATTTGCATAACAACATGTTAAAGTTTCAATATAAACTGCTTCCGGATGTGATTTCTTTGTCTATTGTATACAAGACGAATGATAATAATATATCTCCGAGCTAAACGTTGGCCATCTGAGATATCTATGTCCAAAATGTTGACTATGTTTAGATAGATGAATTGGTTAGTGTTTGGGCATATGGTGTCTTGTGGTTTAAAATAATGAGGTACAGAGATATAGAGAGAAAGAGAGAGAGAGAGAGAGAGAGAGAGAGGGGGGGAGAGAGAGAGAGAGAGAGGGAGGAGAGGGAGGAGGGAGGGAGAGAGAGTGGTGGGATTGAGAGAGAGAGAGAGAGAGAGAGAGGAGGGGGGGGAAGAGAGGGAGGGGTTCAGGGAGAGGGAGAGAGAGTGGTGGGATTGAGGGAGGGAGTGAGAGAGAGAGAGAGAGAGAGGAGAGAGAGAGAGAGAGAGAGAGAGAGAGAGAGAGAGAGAGAGAAAGTCGGTATATAATCAGTTGCCTTGTCCATCTGAGGGAATAGATAATATCTACCTAACACAATCGAAGCATTTCATCTACTTTATTGGAGATTAGTGATCCAGGTTTTGTGTCCAGTGCCAATCTTAAGCCTCTACTAATGATCAAGTGCGAATCGGATATCTTAACAGAGGATTCTGGATATTATGTCTCACCTATGATGACGAATGCGGTAATTGGGCAAGCGCACGACTGAAGTCTTTATTCTGATCAGTCAGCGAGGGTCATCAATCTCCCCCCCCCCCACCAAAAAACCCCGCATTGGTTTAATATTATTGGTATCATTGTTTAAGAAACATCAAAAGTAGATCAAAGGCCGACCGACAGAGACAATGGAGATTTATGATGGTGGAACATTAAATCTAGTAAAGCGTTTTTACGGGTTTTTGTCTCACTTTATATCACGGAAAAGATTAATATCGATGACACTGTGATATTGTCTCATCGGTATTTGCCACAGGTAGAAATACTTACGACACTAAGACACATTTATAAAAGACATACAACAGATCAACTTTTACTGGGAACATATCAATATTCATCAGCCAAGGAATCTAACATAATTTTAATAAAGCTGCCGGAGACAGGAAATGAACCGAAGTTCATCGGAGGCAGTTAATAAAGATGATCCGCGAGGCGATAATACGAGATAGCAGATGGCCGGATGATATTAATGTAAAGTTTAGAAAGGATTCTTCAAAATATGTTCCCTTCGTTCACCGTTTATACATGTTTATGTGAAGTGATGAGGTCCCAAGATGAATATCTGATTATTAAATAAAATTAACCGATTTGTCCTGGCAGTGTTTAGTGATTATTGACACTTATTACAATATCTTAGTGTTTTATAGGGAAATAAATAATTTATTCGTTCTCAAAAATGTCATTTATTTATTTAAAACCATTTTTTTTGTAGGCAATGCCTTTTTCGCATGATTCTAATAGCAACAACTTGTATTGATGTTATTTATTATACTATGTAGAGCTTATATCTGTCAAGTTATACCTAAAATACGTGATTTTGTGAGACGAAACGTCACAATTAGTTTGTATTTAAACAGGTCACTTTGACCCGGCCACTGTGTGGCTAATTCATTATACAGCATAATATTCACACCGAGAGCATCGACGTTCCCCACAAAACCGACCAGAACTATACCAAAACAAGCACATGTTGATGACGTCGTACACAACTCTCTCCGCGGAACTATCCGAGTGAAGATTCATGAAGATGCCTTACATGGCTCGCGATTGTGACTCGGGATCTGAATATCTGCGTACGCGAAATTAAATATCCAGGTATTGTAATGTCTTTAGCTTTCAATAAAATCACAGTATTGATAAATGTATTGTATAAAATGACTAGAATTAATCTTATCTACAGCTTAAAGAAACAGTCCACCTTCATTTCCAATTTTCAGGATTAATACAACTATGTTCACAAATATCATCAAAACATGAAAACGATTACCCATTACCCACATATTAAATAATCCAGTTCAAAGTGCTGATTAATCGACTTTTAATGGCTTGTGAGCGCCGCCATTTTGAAGCTAGACAGAGACCGGAAGCTCCTGAATGCTGACGTCACTTGAACACCGCAGTTTTACCGGAAGTCTGTAGAGCCCGTACAAAAACGTGTAAACAAATGTTAGCCGGGAATAATTCCAGAACAAAACGCAGTAATTTTGTTAAGATTACGTCATGAATGATACACAACCATATCAACTAGAGTCAAAAGAACCATTACAAGAAGAAAATAATTCCGATTGTTTTGAAGAAAAAACCCGGAATCATCGAAGAGAGCGCGAGGAGAATCGGGAATATTAACTGGTGTCTATGTGAACTCTGTGTGTTCCTGGCCAACGTGACGTCAGAGCACTTGACTTTTCTCCTTCCCGCCTTCGAATATGGCATCCGGTGCAGCCATAATGGCGGCTATGCTGTAATTTGGATTATTTTCTTATGTCTATGATATCAGGTATATTTCGTGATTAGCATTGTGGAATTTTTACATAATTGTTACACATTACATATCTAAGAAGTATTATCTGAGGGTGAACTCTCCCTTTAAATAAGGAATTATATATTTCCTAGTATTATGAAAGTTTACAAAGAATTGTTTGAACCACATTGTGTGTGCGTGTGCGTGCGTGTGCGTGGGTGTGTGATATGGATCAAGATAGTTTCTTAAGATTTGTTTAAGATCGATGATTTACAAATTTATGCCAAACGGTACGCGATAGTCCTCTGTTGAGAAGTCGTACAGTAAGGAATACTTCCGGACTCTGTTTCTCAGTTCACAAATGTGTCTGCTCATCGTGGAACGCGTCGTTACATCGTCCGGCGCATCGATCCGTTTTGATGACGTAGACCGCCTTTCGGTGTCGTGCCTGGCGGGTGACTTCCGGTAGCGAGACGTCGGCGACTTCCGTCGAGCGCCGGCAGAATCGGAACATCTCCACCTTGAACTGCTCGTACTGGAATGAGTAGATGACGGGATTGATGCAGCAGTTGAGGAAGACGGCAATCACGGTGAAGTGATAGAACGTGCCGTTGAAGTCGGTCCCGAAGCCGAGATTGTACATCGTGTAGTAGATCTGGTTCGGCGCCCAACAGAGTACGAACGACAGGGAGACCAAAACCAGCGTCTTGACGACGTTGACTCGCGCCCTCTTCATCCGTTCCTCGCGCCGGAAGTCGACGCGATCGGCGTTTTGGCGCCGTCTGTCGGCCGACAGCGGGCCTCCCCGGCGTAGGGTGACCACGATCCGGGCGTACGCGAACGCGATCAGGATCATGGGCAGCACGAACTGGACGCCGATGGTCAGCAGGCCGACGGCGCGCTGTACGAAGAGCGAAGGCCATTCCGAATAGGCCGTACAGTGGCCCTCCTTGTACGGCGATGTCGGCACCATGTAGGACAGGTTGTAGGCCAGACCCGTCAGCCAGGCGAAGGATAGAACGTAAGCGGCCCGACCGCGGGTACACATCCGACCGTGCCGGATCGGGTGGACGATGCCGACGTAGCGTTCCATGGTGATGCACACCAGATTGTACGTCGACGAGACGAAGAGGCTCCAAATCGGGAAGTTGTCGGCCCAGAGGCGGCAGAAGAGTTCCTTTCCCAGGACGCCCCTGACGGCGTCGACCTCCCGGATGTAGGTCGTCAGCACGATGAACAGCGACGCCGAGAAGTCGATCGCCGATTGGTTCGCTATGAGGATGTTTGTCGTCGCTTTGCGCATGCTCAGCGAAGTCACGATGACGCCGATGACGATGGCGTTGCCCAGAATTCCGACCGAACCGACGGCGGCATAGATAAAGCGTACCTTGTAGCCTGCATCTAGGTTGATGTTTTCTTCCTCGTAACTCGAACAGTTCCTGCCGATGCCGCGATCCAGTAAAGACGTCGCGCAGTTATCCTCCGGGACTCCGCTAGAATTCGAATTATCCATATCTCTCGACGATCTGGCCAGCTCGGAACACGTCGCTGGCGATTCAGCAAACCCTTCATTCCTACATAATAGTTCCACTTTTCCATAACAACGTCCAAGAATAACATTACATAGTCAGAAGCTTGGCCAATTTCTGGTTCAGAATGCCGCTGTGCGTAGGTGTCTAGTGCGCCATTGAGTGGGAAAAACTCCGGCTTGTCAGCGACTTCTATTCGTCTATGAGGCACCTTTGAGGGGTTATGGCGGCAATAAGCGACAGAGCCGTGCCTCAGGTGACGATTATTTACCATCATGATGTCTCATCAGAAGCGGGTTACTTCTAACGAGGTATATTGATTGTTTCTCGGTGTAACATACTTCATTCTGGTATATACCTACACACATCATACGATAATTTAGCCACCATACGACCATCTAGTTATCTACGATCATTTAGCTACCTACGATCATTTAGCCACCATACGACGATTTAGCTATCTGACGATCATTTAGCTCACATATGACGATTTAGCAACCGTATGACCATTTATTCCAGCATTTGACCATTTAGCCACCATACGGCCGTTTAGCCATTATATAACCATTTAGCTATACGACAAATTATCTAACACAATTATTTAGCCACCATACGACCATTTAGCCACCATACGACCATTTAGCCACCATACGACCATTTAGCCAACATACGATCATTTAGCCACCATACGACTATTTAGCCACCATACGACCATTTATCTACCATATTACCATTTAGCCATTATATGATCATTAGCCACCATACGACCATTTAGCCATCATACGACTATTTAGCCAACACATACCATTCATGCACCACACGACGTGTCTTCCATGTATGTGAGTCAGGAGATAGAATAAACACCCAGAAAGCTGTATCGCTGTAGGAGTTCTAAGCGCGTCATTTATTGGCACACCGGTATAAATGACGAGTCAGGTATGATGAAAAACTCCATACAGGTATAGATGGATGTCTGTCGCAGGTGAATCGGAGTTGAAAATATTGTTTACAAAATCTAAACTAAACACCGCGTGTATGTATAAACATCACAATCAAATACGGTCTTTGTGTAAACATAAATGTCTGTAAACGTTGCAATCAAACACATTGTGTATATAGACATCACAGCCAAACAAACTGTGTATATAAATATTATAAACAAATAAATTATATATATATATATATATATATATATATATATATATATATATATATATATATATATAAACATCACAACTAACAAATTATGTATATAAACATTACAATCAAACACATAGTGTATATAAACGTAGTAACCAAGCACATTATGTATATAAACATCAAAACCAAACACATAGTGTATATAAACATCACAACCAAAACACATAATGTATAGAAATATCAGGCACGAACAGATATTGCATAACCAAGCACATTATGTTTATAAAAATCACAACCGGAAACATTATGTGTATACAAATATAACACGAAATAAAAGTTAAATTGATTAGATCAACTGGTATTTACTAAATAATTAGCACCAAATACATCCTTACTTAATAATAATAATAATAATAATAATAATAAGATAAAATAAGTAGAAGTCACGTTTCTATTCGCTATTTGGAATTGGACACATAACTGTTTTATAACTAAAGATGTCCAACTGTCAAACCAAGAGCCAATGTTTGACGTAAGACGTGGACAATATGGACTCACCTGATAGTCCACGATCTGTCTGAAAGCATTCAGTGAAATACGCGATATAGATAGCGAAATATGAAACGTCTTGATGACAAAAGTTACTCGTCGACACAATGGCGTGACGCAACGAGGACATGTTTATTTTTGCGATCTGTGTTTTTTGTTTCTTCTTCTCTGGCTAAATACAGTCAGTATTCCCATCGTACGCTGCGAGCGTGAGATGTCACGCTAATCTTAATGTATAGTTCTTTACTGAATTAGCTGACATTTACACAAATGCGTTTGTTATTAGTTCAGCCTGAATAGACTCTCTACTCCAAGTGTTAGTTTGTTGTTGCTGCAGCTGTTGTTGTTGTTGTGCATAACATGATTGGACAGCCAAGTAGATATCATTTCTTTTATTGGTTTTTGTTATCTATCCCGAACCGGTTTGCTATGACCTCTGTATGACATTCGGTGTGGGATGAAACTATGCCTAATGTAAATAAAACAATGTTGGTATGTAATAATGAAACGTTATAGAACTGGGAGATGAAATACCCGAAGTTGGCTGTCACTGCATATACCCCTGTGTGTGTATATGTGTGTGTGTGTTGGTATGTATGTATGTGTTACGAAGAGTAGTTGTCGAAATAGTTTATATTTTACTCTATGAAATCCCGTGATTATTTTGTATTAGCAGAATTAATTCAGATCCAGAATGCTGCACATTTATCCCAATTCCGGTCAATGGCCTCTAGAGGAGCTGATTGGTCAATACGTCACAAGAATCAATTAGCAAGTATCACGTTGGAGTAAATAAATATAGATTTTTAAAACATAGTGGAAGGTATAAGTGTATCTATGGTATGTTGATATCATGAAAACTGTATGGGGAGTCAGTGTAAAGAATCCTGAAATAATGAGCACATGGAATAGACAGACAAATATGTATATATATATACGGACATAAACACAGACAGACAGAGAGACAGACAGAGACAGACACACACAGACATACAGACACACAGACACACATACAGACAACACGAACAGGGACACATGTACATTAATAAGAATGTTTATTGGTTATGGCACATGACGGTAATACTGTCGATGGACTCCTCGGTATAAAGTATTTGATATTCCGTCAAACATCTCAGTTGATATTATTCCGTATTAGAGAAGCGAGTTCTTTAATAATAATTATATTATCTTCTAAGAAAACTAGCTATATAAATAATTCCTAGTAATTTTAGCATATATTTAACCGATGGGATATTTATATATATATATATATATATATATATATATATATATATATATATATATATATATAATTACACTGAGTGTGTGTGCGTGTATTGTATGTTGTGTGTGTTTTGTGTTATATATATATATATATATATATATATATATATATATATATATATGTGTGTGTGTGTGTGTGTGTGTGTGTGTGTGTGTGTGTGTGTGTGTGTGTGTGTGTGTGTGTGTGTGAATGAGAGAGAGAGAGAGAGAGAGAGAGAGGGGAATGTTTGATTGAGATCTTGTTCCAACAAAGCTAATCTTAAATGTCGTTAAAAAAGATTGAAATAACTTTATCCAAGTATGATGTCAATTTTGGAGAGAAATCTGTTTCTAGATGGACATGAGACTGGTTAGTTCTTCCTCTGAAACAAAAAATGAAGAAAATAATCATTTTATTGGATCTATTTATACATTTGACAGGTAAAACTAGAATCATTACGAACTTAGAACGGATTAGAGACCAACGCGAGAGTGTCATGCGCAATTCCCCGATTCTCCACCATAAAACAAGGATAGATTTGTCTGCATTGCTTCTTGGATCGTAAATTATATTTTAAAATGTTACTTTCTGCATTTCCAGATTAAACAATCCGATCTTTGAGTACTTAAACGAGAAAAATAAAATTTATGCATGTCTATAATTTTATAAATGATATTAGGTCGATAAATCGATTACATTTAGGGATTTTGTTTATTTGGAAAGACTCCCATGGCGTCGTTAGATTAATTTATCACAGATACCAATAGTCCAACCAAGTAAATCGATTTTATGCATCACAATGTATTATTTTATTGAAAGTCCATAAAATCTCTTAAATATTTGTGACCAACCGACTCCGATCTGCCGGTTTGTCTCTACGCCATCCATTGAAACCAGGATCAATGATTGAATGATGAGGCACACGGAAGAGCACAATCTTGTAATTATTCCTGAACATTAAAATGGGACGAATCACGTTTGCTCAGCATGATACAATGTCATAACCCTTGGAATGTCCAAACAATGCGTGAAACATTTTAGGGAAATCGGTGAAACGCCTTAGAATAATATGAAACAGACAAAATTAAATATCAACTCATGGAATGATGAGTGATTGATAACATCCATACAAATTGATTTAAATATTAAACATAGTGTGATGAGTGATTGATAACATCCATACAAATTGATGTAAATATTAAACATAGTGTGATGAGTGATTGGTAACATCCATACAAATTGATGTAAATATTAAACATAGTGTGATGAGTGATTGATAACATCCATACAAATTGATGTAAATATTAAACATAATTGTTTTCTTCATTTTGCAGCGTCATCAGCATGCCACACGAAGTGGCTCGGTAAATAATAAACAAACTTTAGTGATTGGTTGATGAAATATGGTTCCGTTACTATTCTTAAAGAAAAATGTCAGTGATGAATGTTAATTAGAAGGGTTTATGTTATTAGTGACCAAACATTTATGATAACATTTTACCAAAAATAATTAAATCCAATTTTATTAGATTTAGTAATCGGTTAGCTCACTCACCTGAAATAGAACATTTAATGATTGTACGTCTTCCGGGTTTCAAAATAGTTGTTACCTCCAAGGATGGATGCTACCCCCCCCCCCCCAGCGGACCACATCTGTACCTCATGAACAGACACAAAGGGACAAAGATGACACCAGATGTAATCATAGCGATAAAGGTAAGAAGATTACTATCATTCATGTCTTGGGGAATGTGGCTGACGTTGTAATGGCAAATCCATGCCAATTCCTGGAATATCATCTAGATGTGATATTTTAAAATATCAATTTCGGGAAAGCTAACAGACAGTATCCAGAGGAATTAGGCTTCTCAACTTATCAGTGGCTCCTGGCTATCAGGTTTACAGTATGTCATAGGCTAGGTATATATTATGACTGGTACATACACACGTGTAATGTAACATTACTACTTGGCTCATATTAATCTTCTTACATTATAAGATAAAACTCTAAAAACTAATTTTTGGTATAACCGTTGTCATATATACATTTGCAAAAGTTCAATACCAGACATGATTTCCAAACCTTTTTATGTTATGACGTCAGATGACGTAATTTATTGTTTTTATTAAATGATCCAATCTGGGCTATGAAACATAAGCCCATAAGCACTTAATAACTAGTTTACTGACTTTCTGCAGAAAAAACAATATATCTGTGTTGGAATGGCCTGGGAACAGCCCCGATGACAATCCAATCGAGAACTTGCGAACTGTTATGAAGGATAAGGTGGCAAGAGCTGAGAATCTGAGACAACCAATCAAGTAGAATTGCAACACTGAAATCACCCAGGAGTACTTCGAATCTCTGTAATCCAGCATGCCGCGTCGCTGCCAAACAGTCAGTGAGAGCTAAATACTAAAATGTAGCGACTCTGACAGTTTTATCATGTTTCTAATTGTGTTGTATAATGCTTCTGGTGAAATAAATGTATATCATTTGGTATGAAGGCCAAAGAAAACACAGTTTTGTCAATTTAATTTTTTTTAAATTATTTCTGGTCTTAAACTATTGCAAATGACTGTATATTAGAGTAAGTTAGATTATATAGCTATAGATACGGTTCTACCATGTGTGTGTATGTAACATATAGATGAAGATCCTGGTATTAAATAGTTGATTTGTTTTGTATAGTTGTACTAAGATAAAAAGTATATATATATATATATATATATATATATATATATATATATATATATATATATATACAATGACAACTATTTTAGTGGTTGACAACCTCCAATGAGGGAGTAATTTATAGCTTTACTAAGAAATTTGCAATTTACATTAGATGACATATTCGGTGGAGAAAACCTTACCATTGCCTGAAAACTCCCTACTATAGTAGAATTTGAACCTCTACCTCCACACAGATGACCATAACTATGGGTAAATAGTTACTCTCCCTGAGGCCAACATACATATAATTAGAGCCTGTACGTAGTTGGTTGACCTTGGTTAAGCCCAAACAAATGTGAAGGTAGCCTTTGGCCTCAAGAAGAGCTAAAATAAACAACACTACACATTATATATATATATATATATATATATATATATATATATATATATATATATATATATATATATATATATATATATACAACACACACACATATATACCATCCAACCCCCTCACATAATTCGTCCGGTATGTGTTTATTACGCTAACAATCCATCTCCAGTTTGAACGGTTCAAAAGGAACCTGGTATAATAGCAGTAGGTAGTTAACGTCTGGGACTCTACAGAGAGGTGCTGTGTTAGTATAGCTGTTAATTAGTAAGTCCATGTGCTATTAAACAACACATATCTTGTTATATAAGATATGACAAAAACTAAGTTAGTCACACTGCCTTCTTTCATTGCTGATACATCCTGCGTGTCATTTGTTACTATGGGATATTAGTAGATATTGCGTTTTATTGAAGACATTTATTGTATTCTAACTGATTGGAGACAGCCTTATGTTTTGAATAAACGTTATTTTATATCAACTATTTCTACTGATAACAATGGCTGCTGCCAAACTTACGGCCAGCTAACTAAATGGTCTTTATAGGATACTACAGGATTTTAATATAACATGTTAATTAGTTACGATGGAAAAGTTGAGTTCATTTTTCAATAAATTACCTTAATAAAAAGAATGTTGTATGTTTCGTGTTCGGACATTCTTGTGGGTTGGGTTGGTTACGGGTTATAGTCTTGTGGGTTGGGTTGGTTACGGGTTATAGTCTTGTGGGTTGGGTTGGGCACGGGTTCAATATATTTTTAGGATGGGTTCGGGTTGAGAATTATGGGTTTGGCTTGCGTGTGGGTTGAGTAGTTGCGGGTTAGCTTGAGTGAGTTGCAGGCCTATAGTATATATATATATATATATATATATATATATATATATATATATATATATATATATATATATATATATATATATATATATATGAGTGGTAGTGAGTGAGTGAGTGAGTGAACGAGTGAGTGAGTGAGTGAGAGAGAGAGTGAGTGAGTGAGAGAGGGTGAGTGAGTGAGTGAGTGAGTGAGTGAGTGAGTGAGTGAGTGAGTGAGTGAGTGAGTGAGTGAGTGAGTGAGTGAGTGAGTGAGTGAGTGAGTGAGTGAGTGAGTGAGTGATGATGATGATGATTGATGTTTTACGGCCATTTTTGTGCACATGGTAGGCTAAATGGGCCGAACGACCTCCAAAGGTAATGAAGTGAAGTCAAAGATGAAACAGCCTTCAGGTATGCCTACGCCGAGATTCGAACATGTGGGGGCGCACTGAGTGAGTGAGTGAGTGAGTGAGTGAGATGATGCTGTTTTGAAGTAGGAGAAAGGACATATTCGTGGAGCGCCTTTCGTTAGACTGGTGATAGACCAACCTAAAGATATTGTTATCTACAATAAATTGATGGTTTATGTGTATAACATTATTGATGCCGAGCCAAGAACTGAGTACTAAAAAAACGTCGATCTCTCAAATAGAACTACAAATACAAGAAATAAACATTTGTGTCGTTTTGTTATTGAAATAGAAAATACAATTCTGAGATGTATTGAGAATGTTTTTGCCGAAATTTAACCCAACCCCCGAGCCTCTGATACAAATACATTATTTTAAACATTGCCTTTCCCTGGGTGCCATAAAAACAGGATCAGCTCTCCAGTAAGAGCATACCTGGATCATCAGACTGAAAGAAACTGTCAGGATTTGGGCGGCTGTCATGTGTGTGCTGACGTCAATACGATCCTGGGATTTGTTCATAACGTTAGTGTAGGAATTTGGAACTTAAGGTTGTTGATCCAAACATTAAGGCTCAGCAAGTTAAGAGGAGACTCGGGAAACTATGGAACAATTCGTGCTGATGACACAAATAAGTTTATGGATGTCATGCCCGTCCTGGATAAGTTGTCTAGGTTCCTGTTAGGTTCTTTTTAGGTCCAATCTTTGGCCAACGGCAGTCTTAGCGTTGAATAGTGATGCTTCAAATGTATGTAAAAATAGATAGTTGAAGGACAATCATTCTTTATCGAAAAAAAAAACATCCTTGAAAAGTTGAGTTTTTTTAGAACAGATTACAGATTTTCAAAAGATGTCATGTTTGTAATATCCGCCGCGCAACATGTTTCACGAAGTGTGGGCTGAAACACTAAACGTACACTTGAAATGGATACGGTGTCTAACGTGTAGGCCATGCAGTTTTGCAGAATTATAGTAATACGATCATATTTTCGAGTATATGCACTATTCTGAATTCGCTGAAGGCGATTGATGTTCTGCCATATAACAGGGAGTTACAATAGTCTACACGAGATGTAACAAAGGCATGGACTACAGTTAGAAGTGCTTCTTGTGTCAAGAATGCTTTTAAACAGAGGATATTAACTTAATATGGTAGTAGGCTGCTCACCATACTAATGTCATACACGGTTAATACATTGGTCAAAAATAACCCCTAGATTTGGTACTGACCCATTAGGGGTAATCGAAGATGCACACCCATCTGTAATGCTGGTGTCTTTAGGGATTTAACACAATTATATTTGTTTTATTATGATTTAATCATAGTAGACTTTGAGTCATCCAATGCGCCCTAAACATCATTTCCGGTGCTAAATGGACATAGATAAGACTAACTAGAAAGATAAGAGATCTAACTAACAGGCAAGAGACTGATATTTTCAGGTAATAATAAAAAAAACGACTTTTAAAAAAGGTAGATATTACGAGATGAGTTTCTTACAGCACACAGAGTGTTTCCGCTCACAACAGGCTAGCTGATGGTTGTATAAGTGTAATTGTCGACATGACGCACTCATAGCACGACTAATGTAGATCATGTTACTTCTTATCTAACATAGATCTCGTTAGCTTCTGTCGGTTCGTGATTTAGAAATGGCTTCTGTATGTTTAAGTGCCAGCTAAAAGGTGACGTCGCGACTGTGACCTTTCTTTGCCGACGTGTCGCTAATTTCTCACTCACTCACTCACTCACTCACTCACTCACTCACTCACTCACTCACTCACTCACTCACTCACTCACTCACTCACTCACTCACTCACTCACTCACTCACTCACTCACTCACTCACTCACTCACTCACTCACTCACTCACTCACTCACTCACTCACTCACTCACTCACTCACTCACTCACTCACTCACTCACTCACTCACTCACTCACTCACTCACTCACTCACTCACTCACTCACTCACTCACTCACTCACTCACTCACTCACTCACTCACTCACTCACTCACTCACTCACTCACTCACTCACTCACTCACTCACTCACTCACTCACTCACTCACTCACTCACTAATCCACTCACCCACTCACTCACTCACTCACTCACTCACTCATACAGTATATATATATACATACTCTATTCATAAAGTCATAATTAGAGTATGGTACTGATATTATAAATAGATTAATTTAAATATATGACCCAGTTTATGAAGTATTTATCCCAGTAGCATGGATGAATGTTGTTTAACGACACATCGGCACAATTTAGGCCATTCAGTGTCCTATTTATCCCAGTAGCAGATTTATGATCAACTCTATTAGAGAAATTGGGAACAGAACGGGTCAGAAAAATATCATAACCTACTCATCTATGGTTTATAGGCATCATTGATCCATGAGTGAGACAGGACGAATCTTATCATAACGTTGGTTGTGAGCTTATCCTCAAATATGAGTGAGCGATGGTAAGAGTGACTGAGTGAGTGAGCGAGCAATATCTTTATTTAACCTCGACGTGATGCCCGATGGAGATGAATGAAAAACTCTCAACTTCTGAGCTCAAGGCGCCACCTATTGGGCCTCTCGATGAACGTGAATCTTCACTGAAGTATTAACAACTATTAGTGAGACAATCTCAACGTCGGGCATGTTGGGTACGTTGGTCTTAGAATTCTGAAAATCTGTATACTTCTTCGTTGTTGTTTTGGAATGAAACATTCTACAATTATAAACCACGGATAACCATTATTATATTAATAGTCTTGACGTATGAGTGAGTTTGTCCGACCTCGGGGGTGGTCACACTTAGGATATATGGTCGAGGGGTGACTCTTAAGGGGAAGGTTTCGCAAACGCAGACATGAATCTGATTCGAATCCGTGGCATCGAGGTTGGCAGGACAATACCATAACCACTGGGCCATCACAGCGATTTAGTCTGGATATTATAGAATACAGTCAGTAAACAGTTTGTTGAACTTCAGCTGGTCATTTCCATATGCTACCTTAATGACGTATTGTCTTTATATATATATATATATATATATATATATATATATATATATATATATATATATATACGTGTGTGTGTGTCGTGTGTGTGTATGTATTAATGATATTAGTTGTCACAATTCCTCAATAAACAACAACCAGCTGTTGCACAAATGTTAATAGGGCCAATCAATCAATGCTGTTGATAATAAATTGATCTGAATGGTTTATTTAGCTTTGGTGCACTCACACCTTAGGATATATATTATTGAGAGACTAATCCCAACAATGTGTGGCTGTATGAGCGTAGATCTGCAGCTATCCTGATTGTGTGTGCATGTTTGGACGCGCGTGCGCATGTGTTGGAAGAAATGTTCGCTTATCGTAACCTATTTACACTCCCAGCAATAATTAACATATATTAAATAAATAATAAATAAATTAAGACCAATCTTTCAATAAATAGACATTAAAATCCGCGTTTTGTTTATTCAAACATCACATTGGTACTTATCACGTTTTTATGATGAACAGTATATTGTGTAACAATAACGTAAGAACACCCAAGAACATCAAAGCTGAATGTGGTCTTCTATATATCAAATAAATCAAAATCATTTTCATTATTATTGTGGCACGCAAACACGTCTAAGGTCACGTCTAAGGTCACGTCTAAGGTCACGTCATTCGGGATATAATTTAGCATTTAGACGGTACGACAATACACTGCATATACATAATTTATTTAAAGAAAAGTTTTGTAATTCGTGTTTATTTATTTTATTGTATATATTTAATTGCTTTATGTCAGGTCTATCATAATTCAGTATTTGAGCCATTTGAGGATTTTCTACATGATACCATTGCTGACAAGAAAATTCATTATCAATGTAGAATATGATTTACTTCTTCAAGCTATAATCAATATTAGTGATAACATATCATTATTGATTAATGGTGTTTTATCACATAATTTATGTAATGCACGTCTGTAAATATTAAATTATATGACCCGACTGGTCAATCAAACACGTCCTGTCCGTATCAACTGTTATATGGACATACGCAATATAAACATGTAAGCTAGGATAATAACACAGGCTTTTAACGAACTGTATGGTACAATTCAGTAACTCACGTTTATAACACAGGTTTGGGCCACAGGCCTGCAGTCTAGTTCCGAAACGCATGTTTACACCACACTTTGTAAAACAGATCCAGAACATTACACTAACATCTTTGCTGGCCATGAAGTACAAATCAAGCACAATAAAAGTTTCCTCGACGAATGTGCGGTGCGTGATGCCGAGATCTACGATTTGTGGGTCAGCGATGCCATGTACGCAATGAGTATGTACGTCACAACAAGTCTATGGGTTTGTTAATTCGTGATTTTTGGGATTCCCAAGACCAGGTCGATTTACAGATTATTGTAGCAGTTTAAGGGAACATCTAATATGTTAAAATATTAAATTGTATTTATTTGTTTGCTATTAGGTTGGATTATTTATCGGAGAACGTAAGCTGATGACAAACAATGTGAACTCTCCGATGTGTAACTTTCAAATTAAGTCTGTTGTTCTCACAAAATGACAGAATTAGCATTGTTTAGAACAGCTTTATCAGACCCGCCAGACTGGTTAATGAATATTCATTTGCTATTTGAGTAATAAATTTGTAACTTTTACGGTGCTAAATATCACATGTTTTAATTAAAAGATGACATATTGTGAAATTTTAGTTATGTATATAATACAGTATGTTTTCTCGGCAAAGTTCGTCCAAAATGATCGTTAAATGAGAGGTCTAGCGCAAAATATGTGAACCAAAAATGCGCCATGTTGGAAACCACTACTGTAGAAAATGAAAACAGCAGGAAATAAACCGGTATTCCCGGACAAAATATGGCATGTCGTAAAAATAAATCTTCGAGTTGAGAAATGCAATAGATATATAATAGACAAGTGATCCAGATGTAAACAAGTCTATACCCACCGTAATATTTCGATATAAAACTTGTAGCGACCCTCGTGGACTGTGATCCAGACACGGAGTCCAGCTAGATGGCGCAGCGGTGGCCATAATCATTTAATAGAGAAGACCACTTCCAACCTTTCTAATCTAGTTAGGGGACATATCGTTTAAAAGGTTTTATAATTTGTGGTTCGATTTAGCAAATAATCAAAACTTCACCTCATTCAGACTATTAAAAATGCGAAAACTCTAAGAATCCGACAACGAGGCTTACGTAATGGCGCCCTTCGACCTGACTTTGATACGCAAACGTCTCACGACGTCATAAACGTCGGGCCAGTACTGTGGCGCCAGCTGGTGGACGAGGATTAACTTAGCAATATCACGTAGACGTACCGTGGATAAGTCAGCTTTTAGAGCCTTCGAGTCGACGAGACAGAGGGATCGCCTCAAAGGTCTGTACCGGATCGTCGTCTCGGGAAAGACACGACGTATACAGCGCGACGAGAAGAAGATGTTCTCTTCGGGAATAAGAGGCGCCGCGAAACAGCTGGCGAGCACAAGCCGCAGTCCGTGCGTGCTCATACCATAACCCGCACCGCTGCAGTGTGTAGAGTAGGTCTCCTCAGGAATGGCAGTAGTTTTCGGCGTGTTGTTGTCTTCGACGGAACCTTTCGGCGACCGGACTTTATTTACTAAACACAGGAAGTGCCATCTACTGCCCTCTCCGATCGACGTGACGTAATTCAAAATGGCGTATAGATTCACGAAGACGTCGTCGTCGGTCTTGAAGACGAACCTGATGCGGTTCAGAGGACAATTGGCCCGAATCCAAAAGAGCGCGTTCAATCCCTTCAGCGTCAGGTTTTCGGGCGAGTCATTGAAATCTCCGACGAGTAGGTCATTGAACGTGCTGACTTCGACTTTCAGGTCGTCCATAAGGTCGGTATCGCCGTCTTTCCGCCCGGTAACGAAAAACAGCCGAAGTTCGTATTGGCTGAAATCGTCGTACTGCGACAGGTTGCCCCACGTGTCCCGAATAAGCTGTCGTTTCTCCAGATGGTCACGCTCGCTGTAAACGTAGACGATAACCAGTTTGTTAACTCGGCAGTTTATATTCGGTTCGCTGATGAAGTCTCCCACGACGTACGTTTCACCGTTCGCTGCTGTACCATCGACGCTCACCGTAGACGCGCTATCCGACCCGTTCGCCAACTCGCTGCCATTCATCGTCCCGTCGACGTCACGCAGGAATCTTCCGCGTTCGTCGAGTTGGCCGAAGCTGGCTGGGTCGGACCCGCTCTGCTCCAGACCGGCGATGGTCACGTCCAGCTTGTAGACCTGCGCCATCCGTTTGTAGAGCAGCATCAGAATTACATTCATTACGGTGAAGGTGATCACTAAATGTTTGCCCGGCAGGAGGCGCCACATCCTCGACAGGAACATCGTTTAGCATGGCGTCGAAGGGCCACGAACGCAGAACGAGTTCAGCGGCGATTGTAAATGGGAACAAACCCCCAGAGTTTAGGCTCCGACCGTTTATACAGATCGCTGGCAATGATTCTCGAATGATTCACGATGACGACGAAGGCCGTGAATGATGATGATGATTATCTGTTGGGTTACTGATGTTAATATCGTGTTTTCGTGTATATTCTGTCCCTCATCTCCTACAGGTTAGCTCCATTATGAGAGCTGACAGATGCCAGTCAACAATAACAATATACCGGCTGTCATAGCTATACGATCTATCGATAGATCGTCTGTATTGATTTGAATGTTTACAGCAAATAGAGAGATGGGGGAGGGGGGGGGAGTCAGATCGATGGCTAGCTTATAGCATCACGTCGGACGATAGTTTTTATAGAGGATCCTATACATACACGCACGCATGCACGCACGCACGCACGCCCACAGACACACACAAACACACACATGCACGCACGCACACACACATACACCCACATACATGCACACACATAAGAGACCCCTCAAATAAGCAACAAATAGTGATAATACAGATACAATCCCCCGTTTTCTTAATATTTTCAACTAATCACTTTTTTATAACCATTGTTGTTACTATTTGTGTACAATCGCAGTGCCGTGATGTGGACCTTCCGGTGGTGCAGTAGGTAGAACACTGCAACGCACACTGCTAGATTGCGAGTTCGAATACGGGTCACATCGGAGCAACGGCGACGAGGCTAGACAAGTCAATTCCATATTATTACCATTTATAATATATGCTCAATTAGGGTCTATGTAATTGTCACAAATTAATGAAAGAAACCCCGTAAACACACTAAACCATAATTTGGCATGGTATTTGTGTCTGTGTATGTGTGTGTGTATATATATATATATATATGTGTGTGTGTGGGGGGGGGGGTAATATTGTAACGGGGTCGACACTATACTATTGTTCTGACAGTTCTATATTCCTATGGTATTATCAGGGGCACTAGATACTACAGAGCATATCACATGTTTGTACGAGCACTGCTACTCTCTCGACTTTATACTCCTATATTCGCGACCGACTATCCGATTCGGACTTAAACAGACTTGATTTGCTGTCTGTGTACGAATCAGTGGGTACGATGTTCATCCTCCACTAACTTACCCCCAAACGGTGACCGTCACAAAATGGTATTTTCTTTAGATGATGATGATGATGATGATTGATGTTTTACGGCCACTTTTGAGCAAATGGTGGGCTAAATGGGTTGAGCGACCCCCGAAAGTAACGAAGCGAAGTCACAGGTGAAACAGCCTTCGGATATGCCCACGCCGCGATTCGAACTCGGGTGGTAGTGACCTGTGATCCAACACGCTACCGCTAGACCACGGAGGCGCCAGATTTGTTCTTTAGACGAGTTCTTTTAATCATATACAACGTCCTCACTACACAACAAAGACAATAAATCGCCTAAAGACAATAAGATTTTAAATATTTATAAACACAATTGACAGTTTAGCCATTACTTCTGTTAGTTCGTGCCATCTACCTTTTTGCCGACACCCGTGCTGCATCGGCTTAGCCAGCCAGCCAGCCGTGCAACCGCGTTTTGCACGGCCAGTTTTCTAAAAACGTAGCCAGTTTAATCGTGCACCTACTACCTTTTCTTCAGCCCACCCTGTTTTGTTCTGTTTGTTTTGCACACCCCAAACCTTCATTTCTGACTGAGCCTCTACTGTGCTGTGCTTACATCGACTTTGTATTAATTATGTCATAAAGACACTCCAATTGGATTGAGCTTAATGTTATCATCAAAAGTGTTTATTAGTGCGACTAGTTCTATATTTTTACTTCTCGTTTATAATAATATTTATGTTCCTTATCTGAACAGAACTAGTGATCAAATGATCAAATAAGGCGCTTCATATATGGTGTATATATTACTATTTAATAGTAACCCAGATTATCTTTTAATAACAATAGTTTTGTCATATTAACTTATTTCATATTTACTGTAGTAATAACGAAAATAAATATATATATTTGGTGACAGAATAACCAATTCCCCACTGTTGGCTGGGCCTATTCCCCACTGATGGGTGGCCCTATTCCCCACTGTTGGCTGGGCCTATTCCCCACTGTTGGCTGGGCCTATTTCCCACTGATGGGTGGGCCTATTCCCCACTGTTGGCTGGGCCTATTCCCCACTGATGGGTGGGCCTATTCCCCACTGTTGGCGGGGCCTATTCCCCACTGATGGGTGGGCCTATTCTCCACTGTTGCCTGGGCCTATTCGCCACTGATGGCTGGACCTATTCCCCACTGATGGCTGGGCCTATTCGCCACTGGTGGCTGGGCCTATTCCCCACTGATGGCTGGACCTATTCGTCACTGTTGGCTGGACCTATTCGTCACTGTTGGCTGGACCTATTCGTCACTGTTGGCTGGACCTATTCGTCACTGTTGGCTGGACCTATTCGTCACTGTTGGCTGGACCTATTCGTCACTGTTGGCTGGACCTATTCGTCACTGTTGGCTGGACCTATTCGTCACTGTTGGCTGGACCTATTCGTCACTGTTGGCTGGACCTATTCGTCACTGTTGGCTGGACCTATTCGTCACTGTTGGCTGGACCTATTCGTCACTGTTGGCTGGACCTATTCGTCACTGTTGGCTGGACCTATTCGTCACTGTTGGCTGGACCTATTCGTCACTGTTGGCTGGACCTATTCGTCACTGTTGGCTGGACCTATTCGTCACTGTTGGCTGGACCTATTCGTCACTGTTGGCTGGACCTATTCGTCACTGTTGGCTGGACCTATTCGTCACTGTTGGCTGGACCTATTCGTCACTGTTAGCTGGACCTATTCGTCACTGTTGGCTGGACCTATTCGTCACTGTTGGCTGGGCCTATTCGTCACTGTTGGATGGACCTATTCGTCACTGTTGGCTGGGCCTATTCCCCACTGTTGGATGGACCTATTCGTCACTGTTGGCTGGACCTATTCGTCACTGTTGGCTGGACCTATTCGTCACTGTTGGCTGGACCTATTCGTCACTGTTGGCTGGACCTATTCGTCACTGTTGGCTGGACCTATTCGTCACTGTTGGCTGGGCCTATTCGTCACTGTTGGCTGGACCTATTCGTCACTGTTGGCTGGACCTATTCGTCACTGTTGGCTGGACCTATTCGTCACTGTTGGCTGGGCCTATTCCCACTGTTGGCTGGACCTATTCGTCACTGTTGGCTGGGCCTATTCCCCACTGTTGGCTGGACCTATTCGTCACTGTTGGCTGGGCCTATTCGTCACTGTTGGCTGGACCTATTCGTCACTGTTGGCTGGACCTGGTACACACAATCGTATTTCGTACTGAAAAAATGTGACTGACATTTTCAATGTTGTTTTCTGTAAAATAATATCAATATCATGTTTTATACTTAAAATATTTTTGCTCGACACATAGACGCGTACGCGCACGTGCGCGTACGCACTCACGCACGCACGCACACACATGCACATACACACACACACACAGAGAGAGAGAGAGAGAGAGAAATCGGGAGAGACATATTCATATCGATATAGACAGACTGTGTGCATTTGTGTGTATGTCACCTACTTGAAGGTAATACACACTCACACACGAACCCAGGTATATTGATATAGACAGACTGTGCGTATTTATTCGTATGTCACCTTCAAGTAGGTGATCCTAGTAACGACCGCAGACGTAGGATTTACAAGACATTTGTCTGAAGGCTTTCCTGAGCATCATACAACAAATCTAATTGTCTGAGATGAATGATAAGACCTTCACATTGTAGAAACACTGTACCTTCAATGTTTGTGTTTTTATTATCAGGTGAGTCGGGACAAGGACTCTCTCTCTCTCTCTCTCATATTAGAGGTAATCTGGGCCTCGTGGGCATACATTCTTACACGAAGACGCAGTTAATAGAACGACCTATACGTGTATAGTCTAAACCTAGATGGTCCTTGAAGATAAAGTAATAACATATGGATGAATGATCAGCGGTCTTAAAAGACTACTCGCTTTTAACAACACTTTCAGTAGAGATTGGACCATTGGATATTGTCTATATCCCATAAGGTTTATTTGGAGGAAGAGGCTGTTAAATTTTACAAAACAGTAACACACATCATTCTAAAATAATTCCTTTCTTTTGCTAGATAAATATTTATAAAATCAGCGTAAATGGCGTTGTGCAGTCATTCCACGGAAGCGGAAGTTTAAAAACGTTTCTGCGCGAGAACAAAATGATCGCTACCTGGATAGAAACTAAAAGACGTAAATTAATAAATAGAATAAAATGTATCTATAATTGTATTACCTCTTACGAAACCAGCAGTAACGAAAACAGATGATAAAAACTCCCCCCCCGAAGAATTAAAACTAACAAAAGCTAACAAACACCCTGCTGTGTCTCTGAAATAAATCGACTTATTTAGGTGAAAAATCAATAAGTGAACGGTTATTTATTTGATTAGACTGAGTTAGTTCATATTTCAATTCGTTCACTTTGGAAATTTCTGTACAATGGCCGCCTACCCCTAGCGGTTAAATTAGAACTAACTGTAGCCGCCTAGCGAATGTTGCCAAATTAATATTTGACATCAATGGTTGTGACGCCGAAAGACAAAAATGTGGGTTTTCTACAGCAACTGGTTGTGGTAATTAGTAGCTGTTTAGTCTAAGATGTACATTTCACAGGAAGGACAATGCATAATGAACAGTGGACTTCTTATACAATTATCATTATATAGTGTTATTTTAAATCGGTTATTGTAAGCACTGTTATTCACCTTTAAGTTTTGAGTTATTCTTCACCTTCGCTGTATATTTTTATACGAAATAAGGAAACTTTCATCGGTGATCCACGTATTGTTTCTTTTTTATATACGTGTGTTGGCATACGATGTTGGAACGTGCTTACTTCATACGTTAAAGTTATCAAGTTGTGTGTTTCAGTGAGCGAGTGACTGAGTGCACTAACTCACGATATTAATACCTCGATGACAACGTTATGATAGTATTATGATACAGACAGTCGTTATGATACAGGCAGAATGTTAGCGTGTTTGATGTCTGTCAGCAATATGCTTATGGTAACTGGCACGGGGAATATCACACCTTGATTACATCAGGTGGTCAAAAACCAGAACGTGTATGTTTTTGGTTGTCAGTATGTGTCTGTCTGTCTGCTGTCTCTCTCTCTCTCTCTCTCTCCTCTGTGTGTGTGTGTGTGCTCCACATTTCTAATGAGATATAATCGTCAGACTACAGGAAACACACATCAGAAGGTATACTGATGTCTAGATAACAATATTTGTTGATTTTTGTACTGATGTAATAAAAACATTTGTAGCAGAATACCGTGTGTCTCTTTATCTATCGGTTGGTCGGTCACTCAGCCCACTCATTCCAAATGTTCCATTATTCATACATATCTATATATATATATATATATATATATATATATATATATATCAATATGTATGAATAAGGGAACATTTTGATTTAAAAAGATAATTAAAGCAACAATTGCTAATCAACGAGGAAATTGATTAGCACTTTCATAGTTTGTGTAGGAATGTTTTTTAAGGCAAGTTAGAATTAATCATACGTTTTTGTAAACAACTTACTGTGTTTTATTTAATAAAGAAACTGATCTTACTTAAAAGAATTACTGCAAAATATTGTATGCAACTAGTTTTATTTGACGTGACCTCCATCTTTTCATGAGTAAACCAGAGTAGATATGATAGATCTAGTGTATTTCCCTTTCATTTTTCAAATATTTGTCAACAATACATTATGTATGTATTATGTGCCAGAGATAAGTGACAGAGTATAATTGTTATTGGATAAACCTGAAAAAAGGGTGTTTAATAAAGTACACGCATTTCAATTTTAGCAAGTCAGAAATACGGTCCAAACAAACACATATGACATGGAACAGAGACAAGAAGTTACTGAGCGTCTAGAACATTGCATTAGTGACATACAGTCCTGGATGGTCACAAATAAACTACAACTAAACAGCAACAGAACCGAGTTACTTGTATTAGCCTCATCCTATTTCAGCAAACACTCTAGTGACTCGCCTTCAAATTGATAATAATTGGATCTCACCTAGTGACTCTGCCAAAAATCTCGGTATACTCTTCGACCAACATCTGAACATGGAGACTCACGTGGCTGGTATTTGCAAGACGTCCTATTTCCGCAAACGGAACATTAGGAGCTTAAAGTCTATACTTACCCATGATGCACTTATTTCTGTGGTCCATGTCTTTATTACATCACGGTTAGATTACTGTAATTCCCTTCTTCTCGGCTTGTCTGATAAATTGCTTCAAAGGTTGCAACGGATTCAAAACATCGCAGCTAAGATAGTCACAGGGTGTCGGAAGTATGATCACATCACTCCGATATTGAACGAGCTTCACTGGCTTCCAGTAATTAAACGGATTCAATTCAAGACACTTATGATCACGTACAAGGCGTTAAATGGTCTAGCACCGATATATCTGACAGCACTTCTTCATGGGAAGGCTAACACTAAGATCATCTGGTGAACTGATCCTTGCCGTTCCTAAATACAAACTTATGGACTGAATGCTTTTAGTGTTGCTGCGCCAACATTGTGCAATAAGTTGCCTAGTCATATTAGAAATTCTAAGTCACTAAATGTTTTTAAGAAACATGTTAAAACATTCCTATTCAAACAATATTTTAATTGTTAACGTACTCATTATATTTAGTGATTTTGTTAAACACCTCTTTCTTTATTGTACAGCGCCTCAGAACAGGGTTACCTGGTTTTGGCACTTTATAAATATACATTAATTATTATTATATATTAAATTGAATTGCAGAGAAACTAATTGTTTAAATCTACAGCCAACTCAATTTTCCAAATAATCTGTCGTCTCAATTATATGTGTCACAATAAAACTAATTCTGGTAACATTCAGTGCAAGAACACTGCCAACGACCTGCTCATCCTATACGATTTAACAGTATATACGAACAAGGGCATTAAAACGTATTTTCACATGGAGCACCGTCACACATGAAACAGTAGCTATGGTTAGGTGAGCCGTACGTCTAGTCCCGTAGTATAAACGTACGTGGGCAAATATGAGCATGCGTATGTTTTTATTTCCGGTTAAGCGATTTATAGTTTTAATGACATCACTCTCTAACTGTCGTATCTTTAGTACTGGGTACTGCAATTATCGGACGTATTGCTGTATCTTAGACTTTAAACTTTAAAACATTGGTATTTTGTAGCCGTTAATTTGATTGAAGCCGTACAGTAGTGAAATGTCGGAATAGTTTTATTAACGAAATCAACAGACGTAAATGATCAGATAGACACTAACTCCGCTATTAACGTTTCAAGACATCTTCACGCACGTTTAGACTACGGGTCTAAACTGACAGGGCCAGAAAAAAATCAGATTGGAAATGCACTTGCCCAAGAAATGTTTTCACTTGCCCAACACATTTTCACCTGATTCAAAACTACCATTAATTTTTACTCTGCTATATTTCACCTGCCTACATATAAACATGGATTTGCAATAACAATAGACAAATAGAGAAGTGTTTGATAAGAAATGTTTATTCAGTGAAGGCCATTGCTGAGTTACCCGTAGCCATTTTCACTCTCACTGTACAAATAAAATTTCAAATTACCAAGAACGCGTAGCCAGTAAACTGCAATGAATACAGCTTTTTATTCGGCGACACAATTTAAATAGGCTGTGTGTTGTCTTAAGCCAAGATTTCATATACGCGCGGCGGTAGAGTCTATGCGATATGCGAACCCGACAAAAATGGTAAACGCGTAGCCTAAACGTTCGAGCATGATTCCATATACACGACTGCGTATGTGATTTCCGAATGCGACAAAACGGACCGCTCCACGTAGCAATTGGTGTGAAACGCACCGTTGAATCTATATTTTTACGATCCGGGTCGTAACATTCTGGATTCAACCGTCCGATTCGAGTGTCCTGGCAGGCTTTCCTAAGAAAAATAGGCAAGAAGGTGAGAGGGGTGTCCGAAATGCATGGATACCGCAATATCACATGCGCATGCCGCGTGTGTGAAATCTCGGTTTTAGGGGTAGTTGGCACTCCCAGCCACGTACGTGTAGACACTTCGTATTCCAAAAGCATCTCTGAACTCTAAATACGCGATTTTACGCGATGCGTTCTAGGATTGCGTAGTGATCTGTGTAATTTGTATAACGATCTGTGTAATTTGTATAGCGATCTGTGTAACTTGTATAGGGATCTGTGTAACTTGTATAGCGATCTGTGTAACTTGTTTAGTGATCCGTGTAACTTGTATAGCGAACCGTGTAACTGGTATAGGGATCTGTGTAACTTGCATAGCGATCTGTGTAACTTGTATAGGGATCTGTGTAACTTGCATAGGGATCTGTGTAACTTGTATAGCGATCTGTGTAACTTGTATAGGGATCTGTGTAACTTGTATAGCGATCTGTGTAACTTGTATAGGGATCTGTGTAACTTGTATAGCGATCTGTGTAACTTGTATAGGGATCTGTGTAACTTGTATAGCGATCTGTGTAACTTCTATAGCGATCTGTGTAACTCGTATAGCGATCCGAAACACGATAACGAACAACATTATCGTTGGAATATGACAATTAATAACTGATGTAAAAGGAAAGTCAATTTTACAAAGAGTGACATGAAATGAATATGACTCTTTCTCTCTCTCTCTCTCTCTCTCTCTCTCTCTCTCTTATATATATATATATATATATATATATATATATCATATGTTTATGTGTGTGTGCGTGTGTTCGTGCTTTTTCTCAAATATTCCAGATGCTTTCCTTTTTTTGTAAAAATCAAAGAAGTATTTTCTTCTATTTTCATTTTATTTCATGGAACTACATTAAATAAAATGGCATCACACACACCATATATATATATATATATATATATATATATATATATATCATCATCATCATCATCATCAAATCATCATCATATTCAAAACTCAAAAAAATTACATGCGAATATATGTAATATAACAATATATATTTATATCAATATATATATATATATATAAATATATATATATATATATATATATATACTAATTACTAGCCATATATAAATATTTCAAATAATGACTAATAAAACACATGAATATCAATTTTACAAATAATGATATGAAATGAATATGAACATGATTCTCTCTCTCTCTCTCACTCTCTCTCTCTCTCTCTCTCTCTCTCTCTCTTATATATATATATATATATATATATGATAATGAGTGATGAAGGTATGAATAATACTAATGGGATAATATTTCGGGCGACAATGTTCAATGTACAATGAATGATCAATTGTCTCAACTAGCACCATTTGTAGGTCAAATTATGCCAACTCATTTCAACTGGAAACCGCCCCCCCCCGAGTGTGGTTGAGTTTTGTTTCCCTAATAGCCGAGTTCAGAGGCCTTGATGTCGTTATCGACTTCTTTATTCGGGATCGAGCTGCCGTTGTTGTAGTCCTGTTCTCTTTCCAGTGTGTCGTTCGAGTACGTCGTTTCGGTTTCGTCCTTCATGGAGTCTATCCAGCCATTCACGGCGCCATTTGTCGGCTTGTCCATATCGCTCGGTATCGAGGGGAAGCGTTCTCTACTCTCGTAAGTCGATGGCAGCCGAGTCTTTCCGAAGTTGGCCGAGTCCGCCGAATCGGCCGCCAGGTGTCGCCTTCTTGCCACGATGACGACGATGACAATGATGATGAGGATGGCGACGACAGTGAGGATGATCAGCCAGATCAGATAACCCATGGACATCGAGTCAGAGGCGAAGACGGATTTGCTCTCCGGATTTGACGGATTCACGACACCTATCGGATCTCCGGATGAATTAGTGACGTAGATGATTTTCCCGGGTGTACCAGGTAACCCGCGCGGTCCCGCGTCACCCTTATCGCCCTTGGGACCTTTAGCGCCCGTGCTGCCCGTAGCTCCCATAACACCCGGGGCACCGTCGACGCCATCTTTGCCCGCGGCGCCCGCGGCACCCGTCGCTCCGGCTGTTCCGGTGGCGCCCGCTACACCCTGGACACCTGTTGCTCCGACCTCGCCTCGGAGACCGCGTGGTCCGGTCGCTCCTACGGGTCCGGCTGGCCCGGTGGCACCCGGAGCGCCAGTAGGTGGCGGTGTGGTTGTCGTGCTCAGCGGGTCCAAATGGATGTAATCCGGAATAAGCACTCCGGGATAACAGTCCACATAGTCGTCGCCACCGTCGGTGATGTAATGGGTCGGGTCAATGTCGACGTAGGCCGCCACTGCGAAGTCATAGGGAAAGACCAACGCGTCAAAGGCGTAATCGTTGCCCGTCTCGTATGTTTTAGTGCCGTTTGGTAGTCTATGGTTCAAGGCCGTTGGTGTGGACGAGTCGAATATGTAGGAGACAGCTCCGGGACTCTCCTCGAGAAAGATTCCCAATCTGTCGTTGGTCTTAACTCGGATACACTTCTCCGTCGTCAAACGGCTCTCGATGTAAGTCTGGAAATATAGAAAATATATGAGTTAAATAAATTAATAATTAACTAAATTCTTTCCGTCTCTCTCTCTCTCTCTCTGATCTGTGTGTGTGTGTGTGTGTGTGTGTGAGTATTTAAAACACACACACACACACACACAGACGCACAAACACGCAGAACACATAACATGCAACACGCCTACTCAGAAGCGCCGAGACCACAAAAGGCGTGTTGTGAAGACGGACACTTGAGAACATAATAAACGGGGACTTCAACCTCCTGATTCTAGTTCAATCGTTGAAATCAACAAAGTAGAAGAATTCACTATAGTTACAAGTCTGTTGACGAAGCCGTAAGATTGTCCTTCGATTTGCATAAAATGCTCAATTTTTTACATTGACATTCTGCTATCTGTACTGTTTTACATTCAAACAATGTCATTGTGAAGTGATTTTGTTTTGCATTGACACTCGTGTCTTTGTCATCTTCCCCCCCCCCCGTTTTTAGATCATTTCTATTTTTTTACAGAAGTTACTCACACGCAATGGGCGATTTATTTGTCAGTTCACGTCAGACTATGCGCGTGATGTCGACTTTAATAATTCACGCGATGAGCATATTTTAAAATATAGCTGCAGCAAAACGACTTAATCTGACACTCTGAGTTATCCAAAAAAAAAACAAAGAAAAAACCGCCCAGAAAACTAAAACAGGCAAAAAACCAATTCCAACAAAGAGTCGCCGCGTGATAGAAAGTCATAAATTTATGAACTATTATATAATAATGCATTGTTTAACTTACATCTTCTCTACCGCCAACGACTGTCGGCATGACCCTAGTTTGCGCTATCAGCCGGTAGGTGTCGTCCTGGCTTTGGCTGTCGTTATCCGGTCTCCAGATCTGATAGGTCACCGGCTTGTCCGACCGGAAGTAGGCGGAATAGGCGAAGACGACGCCCTCCGTGAGGATGATGTCCTTCTGGAGAAAGGTCGCACCCGGAACGTCCACTCCAGACAAAGATGGCCGCGAAATCTCGTTTCCGACCCGCGACACCAACGAGGCGCCTGAAACAATTAGGGATAACGTGATAATTTAATAAAATTAAGATCTTCAGCGAGAAATATTAATGCTACGAGCGAGTCGAAAAGCCGAATGTTAAATCAGAAAATACGAGGAAAAATTACAACACGAAAATATTTCTTCTTCTTACCAAGAACTTGGTCCAAGCTCAAAAACCCAGCCGCTAAAAGAAGTAAATAAATGGTTGCCATATTTATGAACAAGTAAAATATTCCTCTCTCTCTCTCTCTATCTTTCTCGGTTGTAACTCTTTCTCACCACTTCGATGCTGCTCAGTTGATTCCAACTTGTTCAGTGATGAGACGTTTGCGGTTTGTCGTTTATATAGCAAGCCCGGTCTATTTACGCCGCATTCCTTCGAATTCTTGGCTCAGCGCAATGAACTATAGTATGCGCCCGCTGAGGATTCCAGGTAAAGGGTCATCCCGGTGACGTCATATGACCGAGGAACCGAAAGTTACCGTATATGGAGCGGACGATTTCCGCTCAGCCTCGACCTGGCTAGATGTATGAATTGCGACCCGGTCACGGATGAGTAGGTTTTTGGCATCTTTTTAAGACAGCGTGTTGTTGTTGTTCTACTGTTTGGCTCGGGCGATGACGCATGCGGAGTAAGAGGTCTTCGGCTAAATGCCCGATTCGAAGTATTTGTTTATCAAGCACATAATGCACGTGATGGCATTCTTGTGGTGGGTGGAGTTTTGTGTGTCAGAAAGTCAAATACGGTTTTTCGAGACGTTTCCGCTGATGTAATGCGTAATTATGTCGGTAGTGTCAGGGTGCTGTTGACTGTGATACATAGCACAAACAGACGGACAGACATACAGACAGGCAGACATGCAGGCAGACATACATGGATATATACATTCATACATAAAACAGACAGGGAGGCAGGTGAACATGCATGTACACACACACAGAGAGAGAGAGAGAGAGAGAGAGTTTCAAAAAAATTCAAATCTGAGGTGACTCTCCAAGTCAGTTTTGTGTCTCTTCATTGGCCGTTTGTTGGTGGCTTGCTGGGAGCTACTCTACTTTTGTGGGCGTTAGTGCCAGGTAGTCTCCTAAAGCCGGTTGTAATGAAGAATCGACCCGAAATAACACATCAGCTTTTCATACGCAAATGTTTTTTAAGGACACTCATACCCAAATATGTCCTTAGGTTAAAGGTCGTAACAAATTATAACCATCATCAACTTCAAGGGGGGGGGGTGTGTCTATTGTAATTGCACTTTATTGATATTTAATCCGTACAATAATCTGTCACTATACAAATATTATAGGAATGGCGTGTTTATTTATGAGTTTGTTTATTATTATATCAATTTATTATTATAACATTGTTTCAGGACAATTTGTATATCATTGTATCAGTATATCATTGTATCAGTATATCATTGTATCAGTATAACATTATATCATTATATCAGTATATCATTGTATCAGTATATCGTTGTATCAGTATATCGTTGTATCAGTATATCCTTGTATCAGTATATCATTATATCAGTATATCATTATATTAGTATATCGTTTTATCAGTATATCATTGTATCAGTATATGATTGTATCAGTATATCATTATATCAGTATATCGTTGTATCAGTATATCAGTACATCGTTATATCAGTATATCATTGTATCAGTATATCATTATATAAGTATATCCTTGTATCAGTATATCATTGTATCATTATATCATTATATCATTATATTAGTATATCCTTGTATCAGTATATCCTTGTATCAGTATATCCTTGTATCAGTATATCCTTGTATCAGTATATCATTATATCATTATATTAGTATATCCTTGTATCAGTATATCCTTGTATCGATATATCATTGTATCAGTATATCATTATATCAGTCTATCATTCTATTACCTGCTCTAATTGTGATTTATATTTTATGATGATTTCAACGATGTTGCTGTTGTTGGTGCTGATGATATGACAACAGTAACAACAACAAGACCAACAACCACAAACAACGACAACAACGGCAACAGACAGTCTATTGTTCTCATTGTTTCCAAATACTCACATCATTCCATTGTTGACACCGTCGGTCTGAAGGGTGTCCGTAATGAACAGATTAGACCGCATTTGATAATACTTAATGGACACCTTTACTCTCCCCCCCCTCTCTCCCACCCCCCTCTCTCTCTCCACTGACTGTGTCAAGACAATATGGCTAGAAGTTAACTCAAATTATAAACAGTTTACAAATCCTGGTCAGGTTGGGTGTACGCTAAAAATCAGAAAAAAAACATAAATCATTTCTACATCACGATCTACTTCTTCTCGACTACAATCAACCTTTTCATCAACCTACACGAATAGCCTCTTATATATGTGGAGTTTATGAAGAGAATCTTTTATACCGAAAATTTCATATCCGTTTTTATTAAAGCAATTCTTTGGTGGCCCTATATATTTTTTGAATGATTCAGATAAGTTTCATTGGCATTTTTAGTCACTCTATCGCTTATATACTGCGCGTTGTGCATAAAATGCGTATTTTTGTGGGCAATGTTTACATAGCAGAATATGGATGTATGCTCGGTATTGATATACAGAGAGTGGTGACGTTACACACATAATCTGGTAAAATTGTACCGAAACACACACACACAGATCGAATCTCGGCGTGGACACATAGGTAGAGCGTGACACTATTTACCTATGGCTATCGTCATTCTGTGTGGGAGGTCGGCGGTTCGCGTCTCGGTTGTGGCACTATAGTAGGAGGAGGTTTTCATCCAACCAGGCAACTGGCAAGGTTTTCTCCACCGAACATGCCATTTATTCTAAATTCTAAATTTATTTAGAATTAGTGTCTCCTCGGGTTTTCCATTTTGTCCCACTTCTGAAATCTCGTATTCAATCTCGCAGCAGTTTCATATTCTGCGCTATTACCTATCGAACTATTTATTTTGGAGAACCTTCGTATCTGTTTTCTATGCTCTCTCTAGTATCCAAGCCCAGAGAGCTCAGTTCATCTGGTTTTCACTTGTTGTCTGTTCCCAAGCTTAAAACAAATGCTGGGACTCGTGCTTTTTCAGCTGAGACCTTTTGGAATTAACTATCTGAACATGTTATACAAACAAGTCATCAAATAGCATAGTTTCTTTCCGTCACCATTTGAAAACTCATATTTTCAGAATTGCTGATCCTTCCAAAGTGTCCACTCGATCTAATTATTTGTTGTTGAACTTTGCATCGTACCTGGGCTATATCTTTGCCCAATCCCTGTACTAGGTGCGCCACTGAGCTCGATTTTTTCGAGGATATTGGCGCCATAGAAGTTTTGTAATTATGATTTTTGTTATTCAACCGGTCACTACTGTAACTACTTATGTTTGGGTTCGCCCAAATACTGATACATACACTGGCGTACATACACAAACACATACACACAGGCGCGCTCGCTCATACACACATACACATATACACACACACACACACACACACACAAGCAGACAAACGCACACACTTAAAGACGCACAAACAGACACACACACACACACATTATATATATATATATATATATATATATATATATATATATAGAGAGAGAGAGAGAGAGATAATGAGAGAGAGCGAGAGAGAGAGACGAATTGCCACTTGTATTTGATTTGTCACTTCGTTATTGTACAATTTCATTTTTCCTGAATACATAAGTGAATACACACATGATAAAGTGAGTGTATGAGTGAGAGAGTGAGAGAATGTAAAATACACGAAGGAAGCCACACAGATCGTTAGGCATTATGTCACATAAAACCTTTCCTAGTTTTTTAAGTCCAGCTTCGCCTAACAAGATTGTTAGTAGAACAACGTAATAAACATATTGATTGACTTATGTTTCACGCTTGCTGTTGCGTGAAACAATTCCTGGCGAAATATTTCTACAATCGACTGCCTCATTCCAGGAATATCTGTAAAATTAGTAAAGTGATTTCAGAATCTTACATTGTGATTGACGTTATCAGCTTTAACCGAAGTAAATGTATGTGTGTATGTTCTAGTTAATCTGTATAATTTTCAGGTAAGACGTCTATTTCTAACTAAGATTTAATACAGATTACCTGAAAATGTCAGGTAATGTACACATTACCTGATTATACAGATTAACTCTAATATATACAGACTTGAAAATGAATATGGAATATAATTTTATTGTTTGTTATTTCTCACTTAGAATTATGTTTTTTTTTCTAGCGAAAGTATCAGGCTATGTGAATTTTATATATTTATCGATATAATTACCATATGAGGAATATATTGGTGCATTTGAAAGATAATCGGTATTCTGGATAATGGTGAATATAATGAAATATGATTATTATTGCCAAAATGCTAAATATACGACATATGGGGCCGTAAAGCAACGCATTAAATAAAGCAGGAATTTGTCAAGAAATCGACTTCAAATGTTATGATTATTTAGAGTGTTCAATGAGGCAAACAAATCACAGCTCAATATTTGGTATGACCACCATGGACATCGTATATAGCTTGTAATTTCGAGGTAAGCTGTCAATCAGGGTTTGAAGGGTTTGAAGGGGCGGAGCTTGCCATGCATCAATGACTGCCTGTCGGAACTGCGCCAGATTAACAGGCTGGTTGGCACTCGCATTCATGGTGCGTGCTACTTTTGATCACATGTTCTCTATAACATTCACAACCGGAGACATTGCTGGCTATTTCATGTGTTCGATCCCTTCAGTTCCCATGAAATTGACCACTGTGCGAGCTATGTGAGGCCAGGCATTGTCATCCTGGTACACGAAATTATGCCCAAATGTCAGATGAACAAATGACAATAACGTTTCCTTCGGGATCTGTAGGTATTGGTACTGATCCAGGTTTCCATCGATGATGTGAAGGCCACATTTTCCACCATGGTAGAAAGCACACCACATGGTAACTTCACCGCCCCCTGCTTGGACTCTAGGTACGATGTAATCTTCATTATAGGCCTCATGTTGTTGTCTGGCTGTCTGCGGACCCGGATATGACCATCTATCCGATAAAGCAGGAATCTGGATTCATCGCTGAAGATAACATCCTGCCAATTACCTGGTCGCCAGCAGAGATAGTTTCTAGCGCAACCCATAAGCGCCTGTCGATGTCTTTGCAACAATAAAAGTTTTTTCAGATGTCTGCTGGTGAAGTAACCTGCATGGATCAATCGCAGATTCACCAGCATTCTGGATTATGGGGTATTAGTGACCCGTAACCACTCAGCACGAAGGTTGTTTACTGACTTGATACGCCCATTTTGGCACAAACGTAGCAGATAACTGTCTTCTCTTTCTATTGTCTTACACGGACGTCCGGGTCTAGCTCTAGATGAGGGTACGCCCGTCTCACGATTTCTCTTAAGCACCTCTGAGATTGTTCTCTGTGCTATCATTAGAGGTTGGGCAACGATCTTCTCTTTGGAACCCATACGCCACATGGCAAGAACTCGTCTATAAATTCCTTCATTAAAATGACGGACCATGATGTTATCAAAGTTGCCCAAATATTTCAGCAAAATCCGCCGGCACGCCCGAGTACAACTAGATATATCAATGGTTTGGTTGGTTTTGTTGTTCGGGGAGAATCCCCAGGCTGTCGCTTAATCAGCACAGCCTCTATGTTGGAGTGGTTGAGAAACCTCCTCCCCCACCACTCACAGGGGAGCAGTACGGAAAGATGGAGCCGAAATACCCAGAGGGTGGTCACTGCCAGAGTGTTTTACGTCCTCAGGGGTTTTTTAAAGTCCCCCTTTATTTTAAATAATTCAGTGGAGACGGCAGCGCCATTTAACGTGGTCATCCACCCACGATATAGCTGTAAATTACAGACCATTTGCGTCTCCCTCATTTGAGGTTGCCAGCCACGTAAAAACACTGACATTTCGGCCATTATATCTAAAGGTTGTTTCATCTGTGACTTCGATTCATTACCTTTGGAGGTCGCTCGGCCCATTTAGCCTACCTTGTGCACAAACGTGTCCATAAAACACCAATCATCATCACACACAACTTGCCGACTGAAAACGAACAGAATCGATTATTCATTAGGATGCCTTAAATGGCACTCGGTCGCTGCTCAGTGTCTGAATTTCTGCAAATGGGCGATTAAAATATGCGTGAATTTTAATGTCTTAGTGATTTTATAAACTAATAATACTTATAATGAACCTAATATATAAAATGGCTAGAGTTAGGCTTATCTACGGTTGGAATAAGGAATTGATGGTTGGTCTCCCTTCCCTCCAAGCTCACCTGCATTGGCGACAGACTCCATGATCGGACAGCAGCATACTGATGCATTACTTTCATCTACCTTCACCATCGCTCAACAATCATTATCTCACATCATCTCGAATCATCGTTGATTTATTTGTTTTAATTTGTGTTTAATATTGTCCTGGGACGCCGGGGAATACCGTATTTATGGCAATTGGTTGTCCTTGTCAGATTTACGGATAGACAATTTAACATATAGCGTACTTGTATTATTATATCACGGTGTTCTTAGTGAATAAATTACTTTCTCGCTGCTTAATATATAAATATTTGGAGTAGGAAGAAAATGTACAAAGAATCGCTTTAATCTAAATAGAAACAACGCAACTAGATATTAATATTTGATGGTAAAGTTATTATGTAAAATACGATTATGCCCCGAGATGGAAAGGTGTGGAGCTGACAATATTGCTAACTTTGATCATAACACACTGACCTAAATAAATAATGATTGTGTATATTGTCATATCTAAATTAGGTCAGCGGCTGACCGGTGTCAATTATGGCGATTATATATATATATATATATATATATATATATATATATATATATAAATTTGAATTTTTACGTCAAGGTAATTGATTCTTTTTTATTTCTTTAAAGTGACACAATATTCATCAACATGATCCAGGTTCAATCTAATAGATAAACGAAGAGTAAACATTTGTAGGCATCAACGTTTTTATGCATGACATGTGCTTTGCTGTCCTTGTGCATCAGCTTTTATAAATACGGCTTTTGTTTGTATCCGTAAAGAAATGTGGCATAGAAGGTCGTCTTTGGAAATTGCGTTTGTAAAATAAATAAGCCCAAAAGTGACAATATTTCGTCTTGTGGAGGGAGAATTCTTTATGTGTTGTTGTGTGGAAAATAACCAAAATATTATATTCCGAAGTGGGGGGAGCAGAAACACATACAAGATAATATCGTGAAGAGAAATAGAAAAGGTAGCTGTGAGAGGGATTTCATTCGGCAAAACTCGTTTCTGTTTGAACTTGTAAGTGACCTCGTCGCGTTCTGGCTTTTATCTAAGCGTAAGCAAAAATGGAGAGAAGTGCCACTTTTATTTTTGTGGTAAATTTATGGCCCGACAACGTGGTTTCTTGTAGTGATTGCTCCATATATTATAAACGAAATATAGTTTTTGCTTAAGCTAGCCAAAACATATTCTGTGCCCTTAGCTGGGAAATACTAAATACTGTCTTCCTGATGATGACAATATAACTTGAGAGGGATTGGGAAGTTATTGTTTACAATAATGAGCTGGCTACTCAAATAAAATACAAGGTTACAACGTTATGCACACTAAGAAATAAATAGTGCGGTGAGTTAATATACTAGAACTGTGATCGTATGTCACAATCATCGTGATCATCGTCGTCATCGATTATCTATCATCGTGGTCGTCTACGATGTCACCATCGTCATAACGTTCTACTATCAATAATATATATATATATATATATATATATATATATATATATAATATATATATACATATGACAATATTACGTTATGATAATTCAAGTATTGATCTACTACTGAACAATAACTAAGGTCACAACGTTTTGTAATAAGTGATAATCCTAAAACTGTGTTATTGGCTTGTAACGAGGCGGTCAGGTGACGCAGCGGTTAGAGGACTACAAAGTTGTCTCTTCTAATCCGGATCATACAGTCTCATACCAGCTCATACCACCCAATACCTAGTCATGCCACTCCATACAGTCTCATACCACCCCATGCAGGCTCATAGTACCCCATACAGGCTCATACCGGCTCACACCACCCCATACAGGGTCCTGCAACTCCATACAGGCTCATACCACTCATTTTGACCTGTACAAACTATTAAGGCTTATAATCCAAAGGTAGTTCCTCCTCATTTAATATATATATATATATATGGCCGAAATAATACAGAAATACATCATATACTTCAAACTAAATGAACCAAAGACACCACAAATTAAAATATCATAATATTTATTACTTATTCTCTATTTTGCTTAAAGTTAAAAGATAACCCACTAATTAATATAATTTTTATTTCATCAATCCTCATCTACCCCTAATTTAGCTTCTCATATCCCGTACAATTCTATGAGTCAGGAATACAAAATTAAAGTAGCTAGCCCTTTAATCATCATATTGTGATTAATATTGGAGAGAAAAAAATAGATGTCAGATAGTTCATCAATACATCTGCAATATATATATTTATATATATATTTATATATATATATTTACATAGAAACTTACAAATAAAACCTATGCTTACATAATACAATAGGTGGCAGTTATCCGAGTCCAAAAGCTGATATCACAGACTTAAGGAATCTGTTGACTGGTGAATAAACGTTGTAATAAAAATGACTAGTTTGTGATAAATTTCTAGCGAGATGTAATAATTTATTAAATATTTATAGAAGTTTGTTGTACAGCCAAAGAAGAGTGTGTAATAACGAGAGCCAACCCTTCCCAATCAGACTCGATGGGGGCGCCTCCTGGTGGTCAAGAAATCACGTCGTGGCGCTGTTGCGTTTGTTCGAATTGTTGTCATCGTAATGTGGGAATAACTACCTCGCTGAAGAGGAAGTACGGATACGACTTTTTGTGGAGTTTAAAGCATAAAAAACACATCATAAATTTATATTATTTAAATACAAACCTACATTCTGCAGCGCGAGAGGGCAATAGTTATTTGATAATACCAATGTTTATGTCTATCACGCTATACTAATTGTATTGTACAGGTTTTGTTTAAATCAGACGTTCTTACCCATCATCTATCTATCTTATCTTACATTATCAGGTCTACATCTATCATCACAGATATCCTAAATATAAAATTAATTATACAGACAGTAGAATAGTGTGAACAGTATCACTGGCTATTGTTAATAGTGAAGTGTAAACAATGAAATGTTACAATAGAACTCAATTTATAGGCTTATTCGAGTTTTAGGTCCCTCGTTACCCAAACCATTATATTTGTAATATATATATATATATATATATATATATATATATATATATATATATATTTTTCTCATCTCTAATTTGCTAGTAATTCATCACTGAATATGTTACCCATAATAATTGAACCTAATATTCTATATAATGTGGACTGTCTGCCATCCGACCAATGATGTCCATTTCAGATTGTTAGAAACACATCATTGTCATCTGCCCGAGTCAGGTATGAAGAAGATTGATTTGGATACAAGTCTTAGTGATCTCGTTGATTTTAATGCTGATTTTGTTAACATTAAGAATGATTCTGATGTTAAAGTTGGATGTCGTATGGTTATACTTATATCCGATATGGTGCTGCCTAACATACGAAGTTGAAACAGTTTCAACTCACCGATAATGTTAGATTTCTAGAAAAGGTGAAAGCATATCTTCTCTGCTGGTTATTTTGGCTGATGAAAACTGGTAAGTGCCTAAATTGTTTGTAATTATTTTGAACTGAAGTTAATGGTAGTTGGTCTGATTGTAAACATCACTATCAATAATATTGTTACGGATTATAATATTCAAAATATTCAATTTAAAGAACCAAAGGCAGCTAAGAACAGGAAAATCTTCAATATCACGAACGTCTTGTACAAGAAGATTATTTCTCTTTTTGAAGATGTCGATGATAAATATTTGGGTTCTATTATCCTGATGTATGAAATCTCTGTGTGATAAACTTAGATTTAAACACTTTATCATGATCCGGTAATCTCCAGTAAAAACATCGGTATTGAAATTTGTTAAGCAGCAAGCACAAAATTGTTAGGTACTATCCATTAAGAAATGTATTCTACATACTTTAATAATATAAAATGTGGTATCAATCTAACTGACTATATGTGATTTTAATTATATGTTGCAGTGATATATTATTTTACAAAATACGAATTTAACAAAAATTAACTGACTAATATAGTTTATTAATGCTATATCTAGAACTAATAGTACTATTGGCTGTTAAATCAAATGTATATTTTTATATGTTTTGCACGTGTATTCATATTTTTATAGGGTCAAAAATATTTTGAATATGTAGATGTACATTATTAGGAGGCTGGTTTCATTTGATGCTAATGACCTAGCTTACATAATGCATGATATGTCCAATTATAAATAGGACATAACATAGACTTCATATGGCTATCATAAGTAATTGATTTAATATCTTTGTCATTGGATAACATAATTTATATACTGACTCTTATAGATTAATTTGATCATATTTAAGACATGGCTGATGGCTGATCCACTGGGGGAAACATCCCACAAATGCAGGTGTGGGTCGGATTCCAACCCACAGCCAGGAGGGTTGCAGTGCAGTGTTCTAATCACTGCAACATCTGAATGTCCCCATTCACATATAGATAACGGATATATAGACAAGACAGATAGATAACTTTTACTGAGTGATATCTGCATGATATCTTAATAGATCTATGAATATTGTACACAAATATCATAGACTATTTATGATGAATGTGTAGATATTGTGCTTGTGACAAATATAAATCAATGTCATTAAATAATTAACACTCTCAGATATAAGTTAATATTGAGATAAGAAAAACATAAGAAAAACAGATGTCAAAAACTAAATAAATTGAATGATTTATGATAATAGACTGTCTTCTAGTAATATATCTTGACTGATATGCATATATATATATATATATATATATATATATATATATATATATATATATATATATATATATATAAATATATCTCTGTGTGTGTAGTCAGATATACACCTTTCTAGTATGATATACAACAATCTCGATAAACATATATCTAAAGTGATGTACATATAATTAGGCTGATATTATTATACCACATTTATATAGCACTCCTTCCATAGTATCGCATCACATAATAGTCAATAACATATATCTTATCTGATATACATATATCTAGCCTAATATACAACAATCTAACCCGTATTCAACCTAGAAGCGAATTTTTTTTTAGTATTTAATGGAGCACAAAAGTTCTGTAATATTTTGAAAACTATTTTACTGGAGGACAAATATTAAAGGAACCAATTTCCTCCGTTTCTACTTTAAACAATTTATTGCAGTTAATTGAGCGATGAGCACAGGACTAACTCAGTCATGTAATCTCCTGGTATGGCATTAACACCTTGAGGGATTCGAATCAGTAAGCCTGAAGCATGATGACGTCATAAACAAACCAGCCGCGCTTTGCACTGTGGGATTTATGGGGGGGGGGTCCGCTGAGCGATAATACCGGAATATTCCCGCCATTTTAACCGTAAACGTCAATGTTCTAGAGCAGTTTTACAATTAATCAAATTCCATATAAATATAAAGAAAATCTGATAGGTTTTGCCTCAATCTTGTCACCAGTTTGTCACCGGCTAGCTAGCGTGTGAAACGAACCGAAGATTTGCTAGTTTGAGTAAATCACTCTACGAACTGAGACAAGACAGACACGGGCCAAAACCATCGTCATGTTTCAGGACATTAACAACACACACACACACACACACACATATATATACACACGCATATATATATATATATATATATATATATAGAGAGAGAGAGAGAGGGGGGGTCGTCCCCACTCATAAGACGCGATATATGGCTGTTGGTGTGAGGCCAATTGTCGCACCATCGTATGAGTGACGGGGAGAGCTATTTATTTTAGAATCATTATAAGACGTTGATCATTATTTAATGTCCTCTTGGTGTCTTTTTATGGATGTCCTCTAGAGTGAGACTTCAGAGAGAACAACTCTCTGTGAACTTACGACAACAGGATGCGTTAGTCCTTACTTTACTGAAACAATGTCCCCTCTCTCTGTTTTCAGTGTGTATGGATGGGGTGTCATACTTTAGTATATATATATATATATATATATATATATATATATATCACTAGACATTTATATATCCAAGAAAACGTAAAGTTCAATACATCTATACATACATAGATTACTATATTGTTATCGTGTGAGCGACTGTGGAGCAAGAAATGACAGAAATCAACGCTAGAAATAATTCATCACAGATACGTTCTGTGTATGTGTGTGTGCGCGTGTGTGTCCGTCTTTATCTCTCGCTGACTCTCTCTGTGTCACATACAAACACCAGTCCTCTCTGTTTGTCAGGTGATTAACCCCGAATGCACCAATCCCAGAACAAAGATCCCATCCACCCGGCACAATGGCGAAACCAACAACCTTCCAGGTGAGACATTGTTTCTGGCTGAAATCATCTGCGCCCACCCGACGAGAAGCTTATCCACGTGATTCAAAATGGCCGTCGCCGTCAAGCGGGCAGCGACGCGTAGCGGATGTTTTATAAGGGGAGCTCGTAGCCCTTGGACAGCAGAGATTCTCAGAAATGGATTGGAAAATTTTGAGGAGTTTTCGCTGGAAGTGAACACGCATCTCGACACCGATGTGTATGCGGAGTGCCAGCGTCGACGTGTCGCAGTAACATTAATTAGCTAGTAATTTAGCGATTTTCTGGCCCCAATTCTCCAATTACGATTCGTCCATTGTAGAAACGAATCTGTAGATAGTCAGCGAACCGTAACCGAAGTGAATCATAGAAAGTTTGAGTCAGGAAGACCTTACTCTTATAAGAGAGTCGTCGGTCACTCTCGACCGCATAGACACGGATTTCGATCAACTTAAGGCTAGGAGCTAATAGTAGACAGTGGCAGTACAGCGACAGTACAGCAAGGTTGATGATGATGATGAAGTTTAGAATGCCGATGAGAATGATAAAACTGACATTGTGTGTGATGATATGCATCGGTCTGGCATTGGCTCAGAACAAGCCAGGTAAGTTTGGATAAGCTGTACACGCACGCACACGCACACACACACACACACACACACACACACACACACACACACACACACACACACACACACATATATATATATATATATATATATATATATGTGCGTGTGTGTGGGGGGATGCGTGGGTGCGTGATTGAAAACCCACATTGACGATTGTAATATTTCGATATACTAGCGTAGAAGAATATTTCTTGTTTGTATTTAATTATTTTAACGGATGAGTCATACATATCTTCACCGCTCCGTTAGGCAGCTACTGTGGGCATACAAATCTGGACAGATAAACAGACAGGTAGATAGATAGGTAGATGAATTGATATATAGATCGAGCCGTGATGGTGCAATTAGTTAGCGGGTAGGACTCGTAACCGAAGGGTCTCGGGTTCGAAGCTCCGGAGCTGCTGTGCTCTCCTATTTACTCTCCTATCTGTTGTCCTATCTGTTGTCCTACACGTTGTCCTATCTACTGTCCTACACGTTGTCCTCTCTACTCTCCTATCCGTTGTCCTACACGTTGTCCTATCTACTCTCCTATCCGTTGTCCTATCTACTGTCCTACACGTTGTCCTATCTACTCTCCTATCCGTTTTCCTATCTATTGTCCTACACGTTGTCCTATCTACTCTCCTATCCGTTGTCCTATCTGTTGTCCTACACGTTGTCCTATCTACTCTCATATCCATTGTCCTATCTGTTGTCCTACACGTTGTCCTATCTACTGTCCTATCCGTTGTCCTATCTGTTCTCCCGTTGTTTGTCCTGTGTTCATTAGGTATTCAACAACCAGAACAACACACAAAGAATAACCACAACAAAGATATCAATAAAATAAACTGAAAGCTAAATAAAGACTTTCCAACTGACTTTATTTAAAGTGTACAATAAATAAAATAGAAAGATGTCGTATAAAGTTATACAAAGATTATTATAATTCTCCAAACGATGGCCATAGCAAACAATAAACAACGTAATATTTATATATTTGTATATTGTCCGTGTATTGTCCATATTCTTCCCAATGGCATAAAGACGAGGAAACGCGTTAGACGCGATCTATTTTATCTTTTGATGTTCAACAACGTATACGGCGCTCTTCTGAAATGAACATCCCGTCCAAGTGACGTCATCCAGTGCTTTGTTGACACAACGATGTTGACATTGTCATATCAGAGGTTTGAGAGTATAGTTAGACAATTCCTGGTGATAGCCATAGGATTTGAGAGTATATGAAAATAACGATCACGGCCATTGTGTAGTAGATAGCTAGAGTTGTCGGTACTAACTAACCTTTAATGGAATACAATATGTTATGTTATGTTATGTCGTGTTAAGACTGTCTAAATATCAACTTATATTTGTGTAAAGCATTTATATATAGATATTATATATATATATATATATATATATATATATATATATATATATATATATATATATATATATATATATAGCAATAGCAGTGCCATTCACATTAATATCGTGTGTGTGTTTGTGTGTGCGATTTTAGTAAACTGGATCAGTGGTTACAAAAAAAAGGAAAGAAGGCAGAATGGATAGAAAGAGATGAGCCAAAGTTTGGTACATCTTCTACACAACAATATCCCCAAACGTGTTGTATATAAGAGGTGATAATGGGTATAATTGATGCAATAATGAGTGGCTTATCTATCGGCAAAGACAGATTGATTATTATATATATATATATATATATATATATATATATATATATATATATATATATATATATATATATATATGGGATGCTGCCTTGGGTTACACTGCACTACAACTTGATTCAAGGTTTGGCAACCTTTTCCCCTCAATTATCTCCGGCTACACATCGTACACAGGTTCCTGTGTTATGTGGCCAATGCGCACTAAACCCGATAAAATAGTTCACATACGAAACACGTAAAACGACTTATATATAATACAACTACACCTCAGCTCGTGGCCATGTTGTATGTACAATAGACAAGTTAAAAAACTATGGCCGCAAGCATCTTATTATCAATAGACTTATAAAAAATATTGTCTCTATCTTTGCTCATATCTCCGTTCTTTGATACGCAACGGTGCATCGCCTAGAAATAATTAAGAGCAGGCCACAACCTTCTTGACGCAGCACATGAGCCAAGATGGCGTACATTCTGAACCGACGTTTGACGCTTCGACTTACACTTCTATTATTTTTCTATGACTTTTCCGGTGTTTGCCAGTTCTGGAAAAGGTCGCACCAGAATCAGGCCATTTGGATCCGTGTTCGTTTTTCGGCATATGCAAAAAATATTTATGTCC